>JAWQUT010000002.1:5124770-5145354 GCA_033807755.1 Ellobium chinense | reverse complement strand
CCCCCCCACACACACACACACACACACATATACACATACACATCCCACACATTACTTCCAAAGACATCTACACACCCACACATACACACATGGGAACTTGCACTTCAGTTCTTGTTTATGCATTTTAAACTCAGGTGCTGGGCACACAAAACTTAGTGTTTAGTTGATGTAATTCTTTGTTATCTGTGGACATTCTGTTTTGTTTTTTTCCTTATACAGGGTCGACAGGTAAATAATGTGAAAGAAAGAACAAAAAACTTGCTTGCTGCAAAAATAAGAAACCGTTTTTTGCCCATGGTTTTGATGTTGTAATTCACATTTAGTCTCCATATTGTTGCACACATGTGGAACCTCTTGGGACACCCCAAAATGTATTTGTGAACATGGCATGCATCAGTCCAACTTGCTAAAGCTGCTGTAGGTTTTATCTTTAACGCTGAATGCCTCACAAGACAAAGAGGGATTGGCAGAACAGAGGATACCAGAGAATGCACATTGTTGTCAGTCACACAGCATGAGAAAAGCCAATGCATTCTGTAGAAACTGTGCACAGCTTAACTGGAGTCTTACTCTGAATAATGTAATATAGTTCTCCATGTCAGAAACTAACTGTCTTTTAAATATGGATAATTTGTTGATTTAGTGTTCAACTCACAGATATAACACAGAGAGAGCTAGAGAGACTGTACCTTGTTGCTAAAAGAGATTAACAGAATGTTTGATTTAATTTCCAATAGTTCTGACATAAATTGGCTATTTTGTTTATGTTACCAAATTTGTGGAATGCATTATTGTGTCAGTGGTATATATGTTCAGTTTTAAGTTTAGTTTGATGTTGTACTAACCCCACACATTTCAGTGGTATGCAGTTCAGCACAACTAAATTTGTCATTGTAATAGTCTTTTGTTTTGATTGTTACATATATCAGCCTTATTTTATTTGTGAATGTTTTTTATTTCAGAGCAGTGTTTTCAGTTTCTTTTGCCATTTATTCAGGGTGCTGTGTAATATGTCGTATTTCCTACCCAGAACCCACTGGAAGTGGTTTTATTTGATATATTTGTCCTTGATGTCCCATTTTCCCAGTCTCTCCACACCCCATTTTTGTTCATATTCTTTCCTTATGTTGTGGCAGGATGTTAAAGAAGGACTTCTTTTTCTATTGTCATGAAATCTGTGATTTTCCTGCTGACTACCAGCTGATTTTTCTCCTTTAAAAGTGTTGTTTCAACTGTGTCTTTTTTATATTATCAAAATTATTTTTCTTGTAAAGTAGTGAACACTTCAAAGTTTTGATCCAAAAGTTACTCGAGAGTTTTCATCTTTGACTAAGTTACAATGTTTTAGGAATAGAGAAAGACTCTTTTTTTTAAGTTTTGAATCGGGGAATGAAGCACATACGGACCTGTCCGAAGTACTTTATGTCAACATGTAAACAAAATTAGATGCAATTAATTGATCATGAATTTCTCTGGGGAATCTCATTTTGGGTAGTTGGTGCATCCCATTCAAGTAATTTTTAGTGCATGAAGACTTTAGCACTCACTGATATTTATATCGCACTTGAAATAACCGAGGCATGCATGATAAATGATATAAAATGTGTAGATCAGAAGTACTGCAGCCCATATTTCAGGGTCAATATCACAAGAATTTTAATAGTAATACTTTTATTTCTGACCAGCAATATATTCTTTACATTTTTGAAAACCTTTACAGCACGTATATAATTACATTGTGATAAGAGGTGTTGAACTGTCTCTAAAGCTCATGGCAAATATTTCAACCAAATCCACATCTTGATAGATATTTTTTACATTGATTAAAGCCATTCAGTGCATTGCATTGGACTGGAGAAAAAAAAGTTCTTCCAAATTATCTATGGACTGTAACTCTAGATTGTGATCTTTTGAAGGCATTTTTTGCTTTTTTGCAGTGGAAATAACATGTCATTGTGGACTGCCATCAGATGTATGTTTAAATGAATTTGTTCTATTGCTCAGCTGCATCAAAGGTTTTAAATTGTGCACCACAGATAATTGGCTTTGTACTCACTTCTTAGTGTCCAAATTTGTTCACAGAGTCTCAGAATTATAGATGTAAACATAAAGACAAATGGAGACAAGTATGTGTTATTATTGTGTATGTTCTTTCAGACTGCCACAATCAACAACAGCAACCCTGAAGTCCTTATTTTGCTCAATGTTACGAAGGAGGATGAGGCCAGATATACATGCCTGGTGCGTAATGCTATCGGTTCCAGCTTCAAATCTGCTTACTTGGAAGTGATTGATGGTGAGCAACCTGGATCATTTGTATGGTTCTGTTAGCAGCTGTAGTATTTGCATAGCACAGTACTCAGATTTTCTGGTTGTCTGTTCATTATTTCTTAATGTTGTCTCAAATGAAACAGCATACTGTATATGCTTTATAAAAGTAGAGAATGAGACTATGCATTCACAGGATTTGCCCCTTAAATTAGATGAGGGGGTTATGTCACCCCAAACTCATATGACTTGGAGAAAATACTGATTAGCAATCATTTGTGTGAGATAAAGGCTGTTACAAACCTGCTAGTGGAAAAATAGTAGCAACTGTCACTGAGGTGAATTTTATGACTTGAGGAATTTATTATAGACATCTGGCAAGAGGCAGCACGCTGTAGTTAGTTACGGGCTGTTTGCACTGGAAATTCACATTTGATTGAATGGATACAATGTTTTTGTGTTGTCTCTTTATTGCCAGATGAAGAACTTGCCGCCCAGGCTGCAGCAAGCAGGTCAAAGGACAACAATCACGATGGGCACCAAACTATCATAATAGTAGCGGTGGTCACAAGTGTTATGATCTGCATATTTGGTGCTGTCCTTTGGTGTATTTATAAAAAATACCCAAGAAGGAACTTGGGCCAAAGACACATGAAGAGGATTATCATTATGAAGCCAGTGAGTTCATTCCCTTTGTTCTTTTGTTATTCTTTTGTGCTGTCCAAACATTAAGGGCAGACACTGTTCTTCTTCAGAGGATATAAGAGCATAACTCATTGTGCACATTTTATTGTCTTTTAAATGTTGCCAGTTAACCTTCGGTGTGAAAAACATTTTGTTCAGAATCACTTAAATCTGAAAAGAAAACCTGTTATTTTGTTGTAACTTGCTTTGTGTTTGCCACAGACATTCTCTTTCTGTGTTTAGCATTGAACTAGTCTGTTTACATCTTTATGCTCTTGGACATTTATTTCTTATGAATTATCTTTGTGTCATGTAAGTTACTAATAATGGAGATTAGACACTACATGTGTATGAAACTGTAGAGGTTCAGAGAATTCCATGAAACAAGTGGTGTCTGATTTTGTCATATGAATGAAGAATCAAATTCTTATGTTATGAGACATGATTTTAGTATATTACCTGAATGTCTGTGATAGAATTCTGTAATGGAGTGTTCATCCCTTCCAGCACTGTGCAGTGATATCTTACATCATAGCAAGGTGGCAAATATCCATTTTTTCCCCCCCTCTCTCCAGAATGATTTATACTACCACAACAAAGACCCAGATGCAGTCGCACCTCTGATGATACCACAGGTCCGCATAGTGGAGGGTGGTTATACAAGTAGTACTAGTGGCAGACGGAGGCGACTCTCCTCCGACTTTACTGAGGTTTCAGAATATGACCTTCCCTTGGACAGTAAATGGGAATTTCCTAGGGAGAGGTAAGAAAACTTTTGAATTCTTCATAGAACATGTTGTATACTAGATATGAACTTCTGTGTGTGAACTTCTACTGCTCCGCATTTCTAGACTTCCAACAGTGGTAACCAGCTTAATCAGTGTAAATAGATCTACCAATAAGGTTGTTTGAGGATGTTCTTTTTTCTTTTAAATCACAACTATGTGTTAACTGGACGTGAATGATCCAGAGAATCTGATATAAATGCTTCACAATCATACTGTGCACATTGTTTTATATATTCTGTATGTGGAGCCAGTTTGTTTATGGTTTTGAAGATTCAAATGCTTTTTAGGGATTTTGTAAGAGTGTGTCATCTACTTGTCAGAATTCTCAGAAAAAAAATTAAAAAATGACGGCATTGCATTTATCCAGCCACATATGTTCTGAACTTCAACAAATCTGTGCCAGAACTTTATGATCAAACACACTGTGTATTTCTTGTTTCAAAATTTACCCTAACATATCCACATTCATAGATATGACAGGTGCTTGAATCATTTGTTTTTGTAGACTGAAACTTGGCCCACGACTTGGTGAAGGAGCTTTTGGCTTGGTGGTCAAGGCTGAAGCTATGGGACTCAATAACAACAACACCCCAACAACTGTAGCAGTTAAGATGCTGAAGAAGGATGCAACAGATCGGGAAATGATGGACCTCATTCGAGAAATGGAGACAATGAAGTTAATAGGGAAGAACAAGAACATTATCAACCTTCTGGGTTGTTGCACTCAGAGAGGTAGGAATTCAGAGCAGCAATGAAAATTGGTTTGCAGTCAGGGTGTCTCAGTACAACTCAAAAATAGAGAAAGATTCTGAGTTTCGCTCATGTGCAGTTACAAGGACTTGCTTTGCACGACAGAATACAGTCGAGTGCAGACTACTGGAATTCTACTGGGCCACATCATTTTATTCGAGTTTGCTGACTTCAAGGAATACATAAAGCTCTAGCATAAATAAACAAAATTGAATATGAAAGATTTGTTTGAGGAAATCATGATTTCGACCTTCATGTATCTGAGGTATTTGTGCTTCACTGTTTAATGACTGCTGAAAAAAAAAAAATACTGAATACTATCTGTAAATATCTTTGCTAATCTGTGTTTTTCTTCAACTGAAAGTTTGACAGGTTCACTAGAGCAGGAATTGTTTCTTAGGCTTGAGAAAGTGGGAGCAAGAGCCATGATAAAAATGGCAAGAATGATGCTGGTGGTTGCAGTTGTCAAGTCCCAGTGTCATACCATTTTAATCTCATCCATACTTACAGGTCCCTTGTATGTCATCGTTGAGTTTGCCCCTCACGGCAATTTGAGAGATTTCCTGAAGACTCACAGACCACCCAATCCTAGCTGCCCACCAACCTCAACAGAATATGAGCAGCCCATCCTCTCCTGCAATGGAGAGCTGAAGGCACTTACACAGAAGGACTTGATATCCTTCGCTTTCCAGGTTGCCAGAGGCATGGAGTATCTTGCATCTAAACAGGTAAGTAATGTACTCTAGTAGGTAATGTACTCTACAGGGACGGTAGAATGCTGAAATTTTTCGAGAAACCAGAAAACTGAATTTTGGAAAATGGCATGTTTTTATAAAAGAGTAAGTAAAAACAAGATTGTTAGAATGGGCTGTGTTGGAGTGGGTTGTATAGATCAGTATATGCAACATTCTTTGGTAAAGATGTTTAGAATAGATATGAGTACACATGTAATTTCTAAGTGAAATGTATAATAGAGTAGTTCATTTTCCTTGGAGCTATTGTTTAGGGTATGTGGTCAGTATTTAGTGAGGACAAATAGTTGGTGAAGTAGATTGTGGTTTCTTTTGAATTGTTTTGTGATTGCAGTACAGTAAAGTGTAGATCTGAAGATTGTATGTGATAGTAATGTCTATCATCACCCCTATCATCTTCAGTGCATACATCGTGATCTGGCGGCAAGGAATGTGTTAGTTGCGGAGGACTACGTCCTTAAACTGGCAGACTTTGGTCTGACTCGAAATCTCCAACAGTTTGATTATTACAGAAAAACAACAGATGTAAGTTTTGTGGTTAATGGCTGTGAAATGAATGTTAGAACTCAAGAGCAGGAATGTAAACCGCGCAGAATAGAAATAGTGGAAAACTGCTTAGATTGGGTGGAAGCTATGTCAGTTAACATGGAATAAACCCATTTTTTGTAAACTTCTTACAATGGGAATAAACACAATTGAATTGAATTGAATTGAATAATACATCATTAAGACTATTGATATCAGAAAACTGATGTCCCATGGTCATCAAATGCACCTATGCTGAAATTTTCCTCCTCCCGTTTTCCAGTTGGAGATCCTTGGATTATTATGACTGAAATCAGCAATGTTTTCGTTTATTACCTTTTTTCAAGATAATAGGACACTCAGTGTCTTGTTTCTTTTATAATCTTTGTCATTTTCAGCCATAAGTGTTAGCTTTACTTTTGACGTGTTCACACAAGCCTGCTTTGCTAGAATGTTGATGTTAAGTGTTAATATTGTTGAGAAGACTAAAGTAATGTCTCCTGAAGTTTTTAAAAATCACCAGCATCTCATGGCTTTTCAGTATTCTTGAAAAATTGTAGTATTCCAATTTAATAATATTTCAACTGACATTTTGCCTACTCTTTCCAGGGGAGGTTACCAGTGAAGTGGATGGCTCCTGAAGCACTGTTTGACAGGAAGTACACATCAAAAAGTGACGTGTAAGTACAATTTGTCTTTAAAGTGTAGCTCAGTGAAAGTCCTGGAACTGCACAGCAGTAAAAGTAAGCATATAAAAAATAATCAACATAAAAAGTGCAGGATCCTACGGATGTCTAAAGGAATTTAAATCACACTGTATATATATAAAAGTCCTTCGCACAGTGCTTAGAAATGGCAGGCATAATCTGAGTGTAACAGTATGAGAAAACATGGCTATCCGCTACTTTTGTGCACAAGAGGAAGAGGAACAGGTGCATCTTGTAAAAAGTACTCAAACAACTGGCCAGACCTAGTGTCAGTTAAGCCATACAGATACGTGTTACAGGGCAATAAATATAGCTGCACCAACTCACCCCACTGCATGCACCAACGTGCCCCGTTGGTGGGGTGAGTTGGTGCAGAAGGAGTCAGTACATATTTGTGGTGCTTTGCTACTATGAAGGGCATGAGATCAAATGTTATTGGCAGAGTTTAGAGAGCAGATATTGGTTAGTATTATGGTGCCTAGAAACACTTCATAAAATACCAGGTAGCATTTAGACAGCACCAGATATGAAAAGTGCCCCAACACGTCCACCCTCCTCCATTTGCCATTCAGAAAGAATGGAATCAAGAAAAGAGGTGTCGAGACTGTAGCAACACTGAGTATGTGTAGGCACTCATCTCTTGTTTCAGCAGACGAAGAATGTTATGAGGATACCAAATCTTTTTCAGGTGGTCATATGGTGTACTTTTGTGGGAGATTTTCACGTTGGGAGGAAATCCGTATCCATCTGTGCCTGTGGAGGGCCTCTTTGCCCTGCTGAAGGATGGGCATCGCATGAAACGACCACCTTACGCATCTAGCAAAATGTGAGTACAGTAGAGTATAATGATGTTTCTCAAGAAACTGGATGAAATTCCATACTTTGTTGGAATCACTCAGTTTCTACAGGTTATAAGGTTTTCCTTTCTTTCTTTGATCTCTATGAATCTGGTATAATAAAAGTGATGAAGAAATGAAGAATTTTTCTAAACTCAGTAATTGCACTTGAAAAATGACTTCTAAATATATCCTGAGACACATTCCTGTATTAACTCTCTTGTGACGATTCCCGCATATGTTGTGGTAGGCAAAACATGTTTTAGCAAATTTCAAGTTTTAATAAGTTTCAACAATTTTGCAGCCCTTGTGGGGTCACATTTTCTTATCCTTGTACTCCCTTTAAACCTGCACGGAAATATCGTGAATTTATGTATAAAACTATTCTCTAGCTTCATTCCAGTCCATGTTCTGAAAGGACCAAAAGTTTTAAAGTTATAGAGAAGAAAAGAACATCGCTGAAATGCCACCTACAAGGCCAATTTTTTACCAGTTTTTTTTTGTTATTTTGGCGGATGATTTCGGAACTGTCGTTGAACATATCAAGTAGGATGGCTCATATGTGGATCTTAATGACAAATATTCATGACTAGCATAGCATTATTAGAACAAAGTTTTTGTGTACTTTTATCATACTTATTTTATTTTGTGCCACAGGTATGGCATAATGCAGCGATGCTGGCAAGAGGACCCCAATAATCGTCCATGCTTTAAGTTGCTGGTTGAGGAATTGGACAACATGCTCACGTCTTCTTTAAATGATGAGGTAGGGTAATATGGTGTATAGATGGGCTGCCAGATGCTGCTTAACTTTGGTGACCATAATTCTCATAATGTTAAATATGTTCTTGTCTTAGTAATAAACATTTACAAATTGGCAGAGAAGAGTGTTGATAGGCAAGTTTAATTCTGATTGCTGCTTTGATAATGGTAGAATCTGAAGCTGCCACCAACTTGTCATAGTGAAGGCTCAAATGTAGCCTTGGAACTTGGCTTATAAATTCTTGTACAGATGAGAACTTCACTTAATGATAGTGAGTGATATAACATTATGTCAGATGTGAAGAGTTGAATGTGCTTTTGGGGGAGCAGAAGGGAACGTGCTACAAGTAGGCTATACTGATGCAGTCTTTTATCATTTGTCATATTGCAGGCATATCTTCATCTGGAGCCACTGGAAAGCCCTATGAGCACGTCAGACTCTCAGTATTCATCCATGAGCCATAGTAGTACTAGCAGCGCCCCCAACACCAGTCAGGGTTCAGATGATAATTCAGTCAGTGCGTGACTGACCGCAGAAAAGCTTTGTTACCTACAGCATGTCTCCCAACAAGAAACAGCAGTTCTTGCTTCACTACAGTAATGCTTTGGTTGCAGTTCTTACATCATTGTTCAAGGAAGGAGAGTTACTTCACGGTTGAACCAAAGAAAAATGTGGTCATTGCAAGGCTGCCAGAAGAAGGAAAGTTGGACTGACTGCATTTTTATTTGCCCTGTACAGTGGGGACAGCAGCTAGAGAGGATGCTGCCTCAGTTTTCTTAATGTGTTCATGTGGGAGGAGGTTCAGTAGGTCTAAGACTTGAGCTCTTCTACCCGCACCAATCTACTTTACATACTTAAGTGTTTTTATCATTCAGCTTAGTTGAAGGAATAACTATGTGCCAAAATGGACAAGTAGAAAGTGCATCATATTGCTTTTCTTCTGGGACTTCTGTGTAAATTTATGTACAGTTGCCTCTATGGATGAACTTACATAATAATAGTAGCTGTGGTAATCTGTGTCTTTGAGATATATGTTGACCCCACCGAATTACATTATCAAGACCTAGACGACATATCATTTTTATTTTAAATAATTACTTTGGCATCTTGATAGAAAGGATCCTGCTTCATGAAAGTTTGAGCTGTGGACTTGATTCAAGTCTTCTTCGTGTCAGTCAAGGTTTTGAAGCAATCTTATGTAGGCGATAGAGATTCCCAGGACAAACTCTATGGAATGGAGGAGCTGGATTTATTGTGATGAAAACCAGTGGTGAAATGAAATTCCCACTTAAGGAGACTTGTTTCACTGGCTTTGTGACAAGGAAATATGTGATGTTTCGTTGGAAAGTACACCTTATATATCAGTATTAATGTTATTCAGGTGACATGGCAGCTTATAGACACATGGGAACAGTTCACTGGATGTTCGGAATGGAGAAGTGACAGTGATCACTGAATCAGAAGGAGAATTAGACATTAGAGGAAGTCCACAAAGGAAGGTACTATATATATATAGTGATACAAACTAATATTCTCCATGCCTGTAGGCCATGGTGTTGTGACCTCAAGAGGAAGAGAAAATGTCATACCCAGATGCTGCCAGTGTGAAATCCATCAGCTCTCAGCAAGAAGAGACTCCCTAAGTGCATTATTAACTCTGTGAGAAATCCAGCGAGTGTGATTCTGTAAGGAGAAAGAGCCTTGTTTATAAACATGTGAAGGAAACAATTTAAAACGTGAAGAACTGGACTGTATGGATTTGGATTATGTATCTGCTCTACAGCTGCATTTGTGAACTACAACAGACAGAGCACTGTGGGCTTATGTAACCTCAGGAAGTGCATATGTGGTGCACATACCAAAACATATATTATCTGGAAAACTCTAGAGACCGGCAAGGCAATGCCAGAGAGAACACTTTATGTTAACGTATAATTATAGAATATCTGTTGTATAAATAGAACCGTGTACTTTGTTACAAGTGGCATATTTCATGTTAAGAGAAATTTGTTATGAATCCATGTATTTATTTGAACTACATCATTTAGTTTCACCCACTTGTTGTCATTTGTTGCTGACAGTATTTATAATCATGACACATGTTTTAGTAAACTGCCACCTCATATGAAGGTTGAAGTGGACTCTCGCAGTTGTTGTTTTTTTTGTCTACCTGAATCCTACTTTCATGCAGCAAAAGGGTTTGCTGTTCTTGTAACTCTAGATATCCCTTTCAGATACTATCAATTGTTTAAGATGAATTTGAACAAAAATCTTTAAAATTAGCATGAAAATTTATGATCATAATTTTCATCAAACTTCAGGATGTCATGTTATCTTTAGAGATTAATCATGTCACTTCATATTGACTTTGGAGATTAAATTCCAGTTTGGATGTTTTGATTTCAGATTCACTTGTTCAAGTTCACCTTCAGCTAGTCTATGCTGCTCAGTGCTCAGTTCTTAACAAAATGTTTTTGATCTGTTTAAATGTAGGACATTATGTTGTTTGTTCTCCTAATCACGTTTGGAGCTTTATGGTCTTAGATTTAGTCATCCACTTCTGGTCATTTTCCACTCAGAGTAGCCCAGTTTGGGGTGAAATATTTGAGGAAGAGAATATTTTGGTGTTCTCATTGTGAAACTGAAACATGTAATAAAATATGTGTGGTAGTGGAAATAAAAAAAAAACTGCTTAGAAATTGTTTGGCGGGGGTGAAGAAAACTAGCCAATTTTCCGGTCAGTAACATATGTCAGATGGTGAGTCAGTCATGGCACAGTTGTTTTCATGTTATGCTTTAGTTAACTCGAGGAAGAAACACATTCTCTTCTTTTCAAAGGATTTTGTCTCTTTCAGTTGAACTCGTTGATGTGCTTCATGCATATCTAAAGCAGATGTTCCTTTTGTGATCATGGTTAAGCCTGTCAGCAGTTCTACCTTGTGGGCTAGAGAATATGTTAGTATTAATAAAACTGTGTAAAGTGTAATGTCTGTGTTATCTCATGTATTTAGATCATCCTTTGATGAAAATAGGGCAGGAGAGATTGAGCTGCTATCAACTGGGTGTGTCAGATTGACAGTGACTGGTATGAACCATCATGCAAAGGTGTGTATTAGGTGTGAATTTTTGTGTAAATGAATGTTGAGTTCCTGTTTGCACCATCTGTAAAAAGTTGCGCCATAACAGAATCATTTTACAGACATCTTGGCACTTATGACTTAAAACCATAGTTTTCTGTTGTTGGTGTATTATAATGACATAATGACTGTCACGTTCTCTTTAGACATAATGGATATCACTGAATGTTGTTTTGTGTTACATTGAGAACATCTTTCTTGCTCTAGTGAAATGCATGTCTGTTAATCCCAAAAGTATATACCCACCAGAGCAAGCACTATTTGTATCCTGTCTGATATTTCATTCTTGTGTCTCTTATCCACTTTTTGTACACCTTGGCCTGAAATTTGAAAAAAAGTCTGAGAAATTTATCATTGTGTTACGTACAGATGAAATGCCAAACAACCAGCTTTAGCACTGTTTCAATATTTAGCCCATTGTGTACAGCATCACAGTCTTCTTTTCCCAGGTCCCCCTTCCAACCAAATGTTTTCCCTTCTTGTGTTTTGCTTCTCTTCACTCATCCTTCTTTTCCTTTCTTTAAATCAGCTCATACTCTTTCCAGTCACTGCTTCCTTCTAACACAGAAAACTTTGTCTTCACCCCTCACCCCATCTTCAGATACCTACCACCATCATCAGTACCTCCACTCACAGCTTTATGCACACAGTCAAAATCTTTGTTCTTCACTGTCATATGGATTGAAGCAAGGTGGAATATACTTGACATCCTCATTGTTTTGATAACACACATTTTCAGCATACTTGCAGTTATTGCCAACTGGCAGGGGTTAAACATTATTTGTTAATTTGCACCTGTCTTGAAAAGCATTTTGACCAGTTAAATGTAATGTGGCTTTTGCTTCCTTCACAGATATTTCCCAAAGAAAGGGATACATTTTCCCCTCCTCCTCTCTGTTCCCCTACCCCTCCCCCCACTCCCNCCCCCCCCCCAAAATTAGCTTTATGTGGTCATTATTGAGCCTCACCATATGGAACACTGATGTTGAATAGGTCAAGTGTGTTCCACGTTACTTTCTGTCCACTGTTAGGGTTTTCAGTTATGCCTGAACCAAACTTCATGTGCAGTCATGTGGTGACTGTACATGACTTTAATGAGTTTGACTGTCTTGTGTAAATAAATGAATTATTATTGAAAGGTTCAGTTTTGCACAGTCTCTTAGAATGTCTCTAACATTGTGTAGGATGAATTGAAAGACACATGGTGGATAGCGCAATGTATAAGATAATCAGTTCTTGGCATAGTCAGTTCTTTTGAGCTGGAAATGGTTGATATCTCTCATTTACTGCTTTCAATACTAGCTTTTCAGTTACTCAAAAGATCATGTCCTGCTTGAAGGAAGAGGTATTTCACAGCGATAGTGACCGGGAACACCATTGTGCCCAATTGCCCAAAACATAAAAAGTATAGAAAGTCCAGTAGTCTGGGCTGTATATTTGAAGTACATCTTCTGTGTTTTTCATGTCAGATGTGTTATATCAGAAGATTACCAACCTTTATAAATGATACTTGCACCTAAGGTCCCCTGCTGTATCAGGCAGCTTCGACTGTAATGTTGATGCCCCAGGCCAGTGAGTTTCCTCAGTTGGTCATATTTAGGGTAGTGCTGATAAGCATGTTCTGCAATCTCTGGGGCATCTTTCAAGACAAGTCTCCATGTCTCCAACCTTGAATTTTCTTTGAAGATATTGGCGGCGTCTATTCTGCCAGTTCTTAAGCCTGAAGATTACATATTTGAAGTCATAGTTCAAGGAATGAATTTTACTGTGAGGGCTACACTTGGCATTGTGGTGTTCCTGGGTGCTGTCACTACATGACATATACTTCATTTGAATAGGACTGCTGATTGCCTCTGCTTTTCTTCCATGTATAGCCACAATGCCTTTGCTGAATCTTAGAAGCTTTTACAACTTTTAAGATTTTGTTTATAAATTTGAGCAGCTTGACTTCCTTTTTTAAAATTCAGTCACTGAATTTCAGGGGATTTTAAGTTGTTGTTTTTCATTTCTTTGTTTATCATTCTTTGTAAAGCAAACTGATATGTAGACTTGCTTGTAGCGAACCCTCCAACTCAAGTTTTAGATTGGATGCTATTATTACTGCATGCACTGCCAAAGATAGGCATTATCTAATTGAAGAAAATTCAAGATTTTGTTTTAGTTCACTTGTAGCACAAAGTGCTTTTATTAGATCACATTTTTGAGATTTATTGATGTTTCTTGTCATTATAACTAGATCTATGCCAAGTGGGCATATTAGTGTTTCTTAGTGGTTTTGACAGAACCCACTAGAAGTGCCCTATCACTGCCATTTTACCTCTTATCTTTTTTTTTTTTTGACAATATGAATGTGTTTTTTTTCACACATAGAGCACAACTGGTACATATTACTGAACATTTTATTCCCCTGAAGCCTTGTTGTATAATTTTCATAATTATTGTTTATTGATGTTGTTTTGAGAAAAATGCTATCACTGCCCATAAGTTGATGTTATTACTTTTTATGACGTGCATTTACTGAAGGTTCTTTATAAATGATGAATGTTATTCATCAGAATTTAGGGAAGTCATTATTGTATGTGGTGTAAATTTGTAATTTGTGTCACATTATTATCAGTCAAAACTAATATTTTTTCACACATATTTTTTGTCTTTCTAGATAGGAAAAAAAAAATCAGGTCAAATAATCAGGTGACAAACTACAGTAAACAGCTACAAATTTAGTGCAGGCAGCAACTCAGACTGAAAAAAGTACAAATGCTAGATATAATATTCAGATCACTGATAAATTAATTTTTATCATGCAAATTATTGCCAGAATTCTACCAGTTGTTGCAACTGCAATTGGTTCAATTCAAAGAATTAATCAAAATGGATAAACAACTGTTGATTTTCTGCCCCCAGTGATACCATGGGGTTGTTCCCTTTTGATTGGGGACCCTCAGAAGGTTACTAGACTGACCTTGTGGCCACTTAGAAACTATAGATTCTTCAGTAGATGTTGTAGAGTTTTTAATATGACAAGGATCCATGATTATGCTTTAATTCTGTGTCACATTCACTCAGTGGTTTTTGGCCAGTTTTCAGGATAGGTGTGGTTTAGGTCTTCAGGGTCCCATTTAGTTATACTAATGTTATTGTGGATTATGTGTCACAAGCCAAGAATCCTGCCCAAACATTAGTGATGACTTTAGAGAAGTTTGCAGTCCTACATTTCAGTGATTCTGAAATTTTCTCAAGCTTGATTGTACCTCCCATAAGAAGATAATGGTAGAAAATTTGAGGAATGGAAAACGTTGGGAAGCAGTTTGAAACAGCTATTATGAGATACGTAGAGGAGAAAAAGATAGAATACTCAGAGAAAAACACTTTTGTAATGAGAGTGGGAGGTTGGGGTAGGGGTGGAAGGGGGAGGGGGTGTTGAACTATACAGAATCTGTAAATGTGAAATGAATAAATTGTTCACCTTTTTGAGGTGCAGAAATTTGGACTAAAGGCTAAAGTTTAGCTTTTATTAGAAATCTGTCAATCTGTACTCACCGTAACTCCATGTTAGACAGAGGGACTTAACTTGCATTCAAGGGATGCTTTTTATGTGCATGTTATATATGTTTTTCATGGAGGGAGCATGTTTTTCTTAAGTCTATGTTGATTATATTTCAAATACAATCTACTTCCATTTTAATGAATAACCTAGTGCTGAATTAATGTTTTCTAAAGCATTAATGAATAACCAAGAAATATTAATGATAAGTTGTGATTGACCACAGTTAAAATCAGACTATGATTTAAAAATCACGTACATTACTTTAGAGAAAATGTCAAAGGAGAAAAAAACGTCTAATGATTGCATCTTTATGATTGTTAGCAGATAAGAGGGTGTTGGAAGTCAAGGATGGAAGAGGTTTGGTCTTGGCATCAATAAAACATAAATTGAAGAATGAGTTCCAACTAAAAAGGACAACACTAAAAAGAAACGATTGTAAACTTTGTAGAAACTATTGACAGAAACAAAAGTGAATTCTGACATTGCATTTGTTATCACAGTAATGTCATAAAGATGTCATCACAGTAATGTCATAAAGACTATCATCCAGTGTCATTAAAGCACTGATACTGTAATCATGTGATTCATTATTAAGGAAGTGGTTATGTTTTGAAAGGAAACTCCAAATGGAATATATTGAATCCAGGCATTTAATTTATTCAATTCATTTGTTCCTCTCGTTGATGTATCAGTAACTGTTTCACGACATCATTTCACCCAATTTTTTTTTTTTTAAGTAAAAAAAAATGTTCTTTAAGTAAACAATATCAAGTACCAATGTAATTTCTCAAAGAAGAAAGCATCTTTTAAGTAAGCAAAGAAATACTTCTCTCTTTGTAGCCTCTTCTGAAAGAGATAAAATCTGCCCTTCTTCATGGATTGGTTTAGAAAATCAGTCACAGGTACATTTTCTTGCAGGTAAAACTGTCATGTTGGTTAAGTTACTGAAACAGATTCAAGTAAATTTCTTAGTTTAGGCTGTACCTAAGGTTACTTCATGGTTTGAGTAACTTATCGTGGGCTCATGCTATATGATGGACGATGACTTAAAAGTGGATAGTGGTGACCAGTTGTTTTTCAGACAGAAATTGTTTCAAGCCATTACAATCACATTAATTTCATTGAATTTGCATTATGTTGTGTATAATATAGCTGTGATTGTATGCACAATATGATGGTGTTGTGTTTTCTTCTTATGAATATTTGTATGTGCGTGAGCATTAGTTTGTTACGAGTGCAGGTGGTAGTGATAATGGTGACATGAAGATTCGATAATGAGATGATGACGATGATGATGATCATGCACATGCAGTCTAATCCTGTGGTAGCAGTAACTTATCATTTGTGATGCTGTGGTGGACGATGGTAGTGTTAATGTTACTCTCAAACATTTGATGTTGTGGTGGTCATGATGAAGCTGATAATAATGGTGATGTAGAAGGTGATGAATGCAACAAATAATGATGACAGATATTTAAAGTAACTCCCATTGTTGATACATATACACAGTTGATAATTATGCCATTCTTCAAGGAAGGTTAAATCGCATCAGATAATCACCAACAATGTGTAATCTATCCACTGAGCGGCCGATAGACTATAAAACATATTTGGTAGCTAGAATATGGCCAAACCATGATCATGTTCTTGTCTCCTTCATTACCTCTAATTCTTCTCCCCCTCCCCCAAGTGCGTCACATCCATGCATGAACTATGAACCCTGTATAGTGTATTCTAAGCTACTGCCAGCTTCACAACATAATTAATGTGGCGCTGGCTAACTGATTTAACACATCCCATGCGGGCTGGATACTCAAGGTACTCAAGAAGCATTCGAATGGTATCTGTACTTGTGGGTCTCGTCAAGTGAGGACGTTTCTCGTGGAAAGAAAAGGGTAGGAAAGATGAGAGGATGAAACAAGTGCACAAATGATTGGGTTTTGAAAGTTGCTGGGTACTGGGTTTTGAAAGTTGCTGGGTACTATGTACTAGGTACTTTGTACTAGGTACTAGGTACTATAAGCTCCTGAGTAGTCTACTATAATTTAATTTGAGAATGCTGGAAGCCCCACGTATCATGCTCAGCCTTTACATTACATTTTCTATTCTGACCAGTGTGTAGCACTGGATTGTTATCTCTAATAGATCTAATGATCCATTATAACGGCAGTATCCTCCTCTCTCCTAATCCCCGAAGCAATCAGTGAATGTTGCGGTCCGGTTCCCGGTAAACGGGACATAACTCTGTAAATAGTTCTTGACATAGAATTTTATTGATTCCTTCCCTTCGTACTGTATTTGTGCTCGTGCATTGTTGTTTTACACTGTAATGCATCGCTCTCCTTAATATGTCGGTTGTCATTCATGACCCCTTTGCCATATCATTAGTTGTATAAGCCTAGCCGTTTCTCCTCATGTCCTAAGACCCAGCTTTTTTCTTCCCTCCCGTCCAGGGGAGTAGCGAGTGTGATTTCTAGGGTACTCTGTCAACACATTCAACCAGTTGACTGAAAACACCAATGCTTATGTCCATGAAAGAAAAAAAAAAGAGAGAGAGGCAAAAATATTACTAGTCTACATCTTCCAGCACCGTCATTTCATATTACACGTAAAAATAAAAACATCATAATGAAGTTATCATTAAAATCGAGATGATGACATTCAAACATACAATGGCCATAAACTTTTAATAAATAAATTTAAACGGAAGGGGGATGAAGTAGATCTCTTAAGTTTCATTCCTCTCGCTCCATCTAACGAAAGCAGTGAGAAAGTCAGCGGTCTTAGAAATGATTCTCAATACAGAAAAAGAATGCTCTATTCATCAGGAGCTCTGCAATATTTGAATATTTACGGTACCATCTGGGCTGTCAGTCTCCCGTGGCCAAAACTCATGCAAAGAAACGGTCTTACAAAAAAAAAGACAAAAAAAGTACTGGCAGAATAGAGGGTAAGCAAATGTTTCTCTCTGATTATTGGCCATTTTTTTTTTTTAAGTTTTTCTCTTCACATTGCCTTTGGATGCAATACACTGTACACATGGGAGCGTTGACTTTGTGAGACAGCTTTTAGGATCTGAGATTACTGGTGAAACAAACTAGCTAACGTTTGATAGAGTCGTATTGTCAGTGCTTGTGAATGGCTCATACGAAGAACAGTGCCAAGATCACGCTAGGACATTTAAGTAAACATTCAGGTTGCAGGAGCTTAATTGGTTAAAGAGAAAAAGTGGATCACCAGAGTTAAAATTACCAGAGTAAAGTACAAATAATCGTATAACATGAAATCACACCGCAAAAATGGTGAAATTCAGTCCTGAATTTGTGAAAAAACAAAGTTGTTGCAGATGTAGACCGGTGGAAAGGTAGGGAGGGTGCAGACGAGGCGGGGTGACTTCCTCCACTCCGGTAGCAGTAGGTGATCCCGCACACGCCGAACAAAGTGCAGTTCTTGGTGAGACGAAGAAGGGAATTGGCTCTCTTGACAACAGTTTGCTGAACCTTCAAACGATACTCACTAGAAAAGGACGTCGCCCTCATTTTGAGGTTTATTATGCTTACTCCCTTTTTCGTCTCGTGGTTTGTGACACCTATTAGAAGGGCAAATCACTCATAAGTCATAGTGTACAAGCCAATTAATCCGCTAATATATAAAATCCCCCTTTCTGGAGGCCCTGCCAGCCAGTGTTAGGGTGTAGAAATGTGTAAAATGACCTGTGATCTAAATAAAGCATCCAATTTTAAAGTTTCAGGTACAATTTGAGCCTTATAGATACAAAAATAAAATGTGTAGGCCTATGTATTCGCACGCGGTCAAAACCAGCCAAATGAAAAATTGTGGGACCAAATCAGAATTTGAGGTGACCTTTTTCAAAAGACATTTGTGAAAAATTTTGGGCGTTGACCCCCCTTTTTCTTCCCGTTAAAAGATCGGGCAAAAGAAGTACTTTAACCTCCATGGAAGAAATTTCCCCAAATCACAGTGGTATACTGTATTTAGAATAACACAAAATGTTAATAGGGCCAAAAGAAGAAAAAACAATAGGTGTCAAAGACCTCGTTGCTCAGCACAGTAAGGGACACCACTCCAGAAATTCCCCTGCACTGGTTCAACTCGGTCATTTTTCACCGTCTCACACAAACAATATTTCCCAATGGCTTCAGCGGATTTCATTTGTGCGTATCTGTGGTTTGCAACAGAAAGCCAAATTTTGAACCCCTTTTCATCGAAATCAAAACTGCGAAAAATCGAAAAGAAGAACCCCCATTATAAACTGTTTAAAATTTGAGCACAGTGATTGCACCAGATCTACGGATTAGCTTTGGCCATCTCGGAGTGTTCCTATAGTCCGAAGAGAAAATTTTCTCTGTATTTTTTTTATTTTACTGTAACTGATAGTTTGATAATCCATTGGTATTTTGATCATTTGATAGTTTATTGGTTATCTCAGATTCATGGAGTCATGGTTGTAGGAGCAGGAGCAACAGTTTTTGTCGAAACTTCAAAGTATAATTATTGCAATATTTCGGGGTGAATGGGTGGAAACGCTCACAACCCATAAAGGCCCTAACAGAACTGCCAAGAAAGTCTCGAGGTGGCTTTGGGATAAGCGAAATGATGCCGCAATAAGGAATTACTGCGAATCTGTTATCAATGTTATCAATGACAATAACAATAAAATTAACAATAAAAAGTTTATTAAGCCCAGCTAACATCCAACTGTAAATGAGCAAGTATAACAAGTATCTTTTCAACAAATAATTCATTCGCTCACTCATCCAGGTATGTAGAATGTACCGTAACTAAACCAAGTACAAACAGACCAATGACAAATATTCAAAGGTAAATATGTAATATTTATGTGGAACACTTAAAGATTATAGTGCCACTTACCTCACCGAGTTAGGAAAGAAATAATTAAATTTGAGCAAAACTTCAAGTATGTGTATCAGTATTATCTAAACTTCGTTTAAAAATATTCTTCCAAGTTTACGTTCTAATTTAGATATGTTTCTTACTTGACCAAGTCAAAATGAGCGAAATGATAATTTTATACCATACTAGTAGTCAAAGCACCCGCAAATTTGCGGGGATATTTGTGAAGCAAACGACCAAACCACAGTTACAAACATTAAACTGCCTCTCTTTCAATAATCATTGTGCTCAAACACGCCATTATATGTAAATATAAAGGAAGGTGTATGCAAAATTTCAGTTTGGTTGGGTGCACAAGTAGTCGAGATATGGCTCCGACACATTTAGCGAGTTTTTTTCGTAACAAAAGATTACTTTTTTTTTATTATTAAACCAAACTTCTGCAGTAACTAGACGAATGGGCGTGTAAATACATAACCTAAGTTTCTTAAAGTGAGACCTGCTCGGCATCACAATAATACAGAGTTCATAAAGGGAGACATGGCCTTTGCCAAAAGTAAAAATGCAGAAAATACGGTGTGCAAATCACCATATTAGTGCAGAGGAGTTTCTATGCAAATTGGACACCAGAACACTGCATGAATGGTGCTTTTCTCTCCAGCAGGACAATGATCATAGAACACGTGATGTTTTACACAAAATCAGTTGTCTGACACCAGATTTCATTTTTAGATACCTCTAGGTCTGCTTATATTTTATGCAGGTTTTTTTTTTGTATTTTCTTTCATGATACAAAGTTACTTCATTTTACATTAAATTCTTAGTTTCTTGTAATTCTGCGTCTAGACAGAGAATCCAGTTACCGGTAAGCCTATGTATAAACTTACAGGTGAAATCTGAAGTCAGACAATGGGTGCCACTGTAATTAACATATTCTACGAATCACTTGGGG
>JAWQUT010000002.1:5100365-5124673 GCA_033807755.1 Ellobium chinense | reverse complement strand
CCTAAGCAACATAGTAACTTCAACACACCCTAGATGATATCATGCGTTATCGGGAATTCCCGATACGATGTCATGGTGACGAGAGAGCCCCTAGCAGGCGATACGGGTATGAACCAACAGACTTAAGACCATTAAATTCTCTAAAATGGTCTGTTTAATCAAGCTTTAAAAAGTTTTAACTGAATGCTTATGAAAATGGCCACCTAAATTTGCAGTTCTTGAAACCCTTACCAAGTTCAGTTTGATACGTAACATCGTTGATGTTCAGAGTCTGGAAACACTAACGGATACGAAACTTGTGCCGTCCGACTGCCAACGACGACCCAAGGGAAGTAATTCACGAAAGAAACGCATTGACGAAAATGAGTGACTGCCGATAATACATGTCGCGTCCATAGTCTATTTCGGAAAGATTTCAGCAGGCAACAACCCCCGAAATAAGAACATACTAAAGAGAGATTATTTTGATGGGACAGGATGAATTTCATTTGGATTATTTACCCCTAACCCTACCCCTAACCCTAACCCTACCCTTACCCCTAGCCCTACCCTAACGGGTTGTTGCCTGCGGAAATCTTGCCTATATTTCGACGAAATCTGTGCTGTTGTTAGAGAAAGCCATTTGCTTACGTACAAAATTTTATCAGACTTTCAGATTTTAATCATAAACCATTTTCACATCAGATGAACTTGGTTTTGAGTGGCATTAGTCAATTACCGTTTTGAAATAGATGTCCATCAATGTCGGTCGATATTCCGCTATCTTCAGTGTCATGCTGATTACTGCCATCCTACCACTACTACAAATTTTGGCTATCTCGAAGGACAGCACCGCAATGATAATGATACAGTTCATTTAGTCATAGACAGGTCATGGACTAGATCGATATTTCGACTAAATCGGTGTTGTTGTTAGAGAAAGCCCAAATTTTTCCCGTACAGTAGGATAAAATGGCTTCATGAAAAGCCTTCTTTCCCTACTTAACGGGAAATCGCTCCTCATAAATTATCAGATTATTGGAAAAAAATTTTGTAATGAATGTCAGATCAGTGCTTCAAATGCATGGTTTTATTCTTTTTAAAATAATTAATAGTAAATTTATAGGGTTTTTTTTGTTTCCCCACTGTATGTTGGGAAAAATTGCATTTCGCTGCTGGGGAAAAGCACATGACCAGAGTGGCAACACTAACATGCGGCATGCTGCTTTTTTAATGTTACAAAAGAGCATCATCCTTAATTTTTCCTCCTCAAAGAAAGTCATCTCCTTGTATTACTTTATTGAAGGTCAGATAAACTCACTCTGTTATTCAGTTACACAGTATGTTTATAAATTATTGCATTTTTCACAAAGCAATAAAATATCAATGTTGTTGCATTGCCACTGTCACAGAGTGGCCAAGAATACAAAATGTGGTTTTAGTAAATACAAAGTGCTAAATCATTTCTGTTTCCTCCATTCTGAACATATTCTGTTTGAAAAACAGATGAAACACTGTCTGCTATAATCCATGTAAATTTTGGGAGACTGAATGCCAAAGGAAGATGGTGATTACTGGCATGAGCCAATTACTGGCACTAGAGCTTTGTGGGACTGGTTTTGAACATTTTAAAAAGGCCCAGAAACATAGTTTATATTCCTGAAACTAGAGCAACCTGATAAAAGAGGGACCATTCCTTTGATTAGTTTCAGCTTTCATTTTCTGTGTAATTGCTATTAGCAAAATGACAGCATTTAATCCTCAAGAAGTGAGATCTTCATCCCGCAGTGTTGAGACTCCTTTTTAAACAATAATAAGTGTCCCTGACTACTTTTCTGATACCTATTTTAGAAATAAATAGTTTGAGTTATCTTCCTAGCAGAATATAGGCCCAAGTACATTCATGGAAATTTTGAGAATTTCCAAAAGAAAAAAAAAAGGAAAAGACAGTTTTTGAAATTAGACCTGGAAAATTTTTTTTTGTTCATATCTTATCATGAACAAATTGCTGGAAAAAATATAAGCTGCACGCATATAAGCACTCCCTCTTTCCGAAAAATGTACTCTCATGTCACAGACGGCATTGTGAGATAAAAACATTAATTATTCAGAAACCACTTCTGTTTGTAAGTAGATCTCTAGAGGATAGATTTAGATCTATTCTCGGCTAATTTCTAGCCTCCTAAGCCAACCTTGTTGTAGTCCTGTAAAGGGAATGGCACTTCATTTCTCACTATTATGCAACTCCTCTAGAAATCAAGATGACACAACTGCTGACTTTGGGTCATGCAGCAAGGGCTTGGCATGGACTACAGTTACTTAGCACTACCGGAGTAAGCTTAAACCACAGCAACTTTTTTTAAACATTGGTTATTTACAAATTATCGTTTAAAAGGTTCATTGAATCTTCATGAAAAGTTTAAGCTGATATTTGTGTAAAGTATGTAACTTAAACCATTGAAAAGAAAAGTTCAGTTATTTGCTCTGAAAAGCACATAATTATGTATATTTAGACGTGATGTTGACTTGCACAACTCTTGACAGTACTGGTGGCAAGTAACATGTCAAAGAAATAGTGAGAGTTGAGCTGGCAAGCCTGATAATTAATTAGATACGTTATAAATCTCACTTTTCAATTATTGTGATGGGATTTGTGGTGGTGTGAATCATAAATTATATGTATGCAATAGATTGCAACTACTGTATCTATGTATTTTTGTGATAGGATTTGTGGTGGTATGAATCATAAATTATATGTATGCAATAGATTGCAACTACTGTATCTATGTATTCCTTTAATGTTACAGGTGAGCGCATGGCTTCAAGAATTATATGGTGATGAACCCATTCCTGAATTTGAGATGAATGGGAACACAATAGGACATCTTTATCAACTGTGTCTTGTCTCGCGCAAGAAAGATCGCATGATGCAGCAAGTGATCAGCGATATAGAGCAGAAAACGGCAGAGTATAATGCAGAAGGTTGGTTAAGATTGAAACATGTATGTTACTTGGGATTGTGTAATTACATTCACAGTATGGGGCTCATGTATAACACTGGCTATTGATTATATCACACCATTCAGTCTTAAGTATTCTAGAGTAAAACCGGAGCTTGAGAGGAATCTCAGTGCTGTGCAGTAATCTTCCCTTATTTGCCACATCATTTGGCACAGTGCATCAACGCCAGAATAGAAGTGAATGGAAAATTATAGAAAACTGTGTGCACAGATCTATATGTTTAACACTGGTGGTGCTAGCTGACCATGGGCTATGCAGCTTGCTGGCTGTGTGACCTAGTTTTACTAATGTTACAGCCAGTGGCGCACATTGCCCAGTCGTCAGCCGACCAATGTAAACAATGTCTGTATATTGGACTGGCATGCAAAAATCCACGTTTTCGTTCCAAAAACGGTGGTGTATCTACTAAAAGCATTATATTTTTTTATAGGAAATTGTGATCTGGGAGGGTATTTTTTATTATTATATATATGCACTTGTTTTTGGGGTTTTTTTTTGTGTTAGCAAAGACTTAAATGCATCATGTAATCCTTGTAGATTGAAGAGAATAACACACACAATAAGGTTGATGTAATCTAGAAAAGTCCACGTGGAGGAGGGTTGGGGCAGAAGAAGCAACTTTAGTCACACGCAGACAAACACTCAGACACTCAGCTGTCACATTAATCTTTTCATTTCCATTTTGGTATGTGGGGAGTGGGATAGAAGGAGACTGGAGGGAGCTGTGCATAGTACTGTGTTAGCCATCCATTCGGATTGTGTGATGAACCATGAATTGTGAACAGAGGCGATAACACTCCCTTTTACTGGCACAAAAACGGCCAGTTTCTCAACCCATATTCTGTCTTCCTTTGTTTCTCATGTAATAATCATAACATCTTAATTCCAATCGAGGGAAACAGTCTCACAGCACAGCAAAGTGACGTAATTCTCCAGTGTAACAGTCAAGACAGTGCCTCCAAACACATTTCATTTCTTGCTCATAAGGATGTGTGTTTGGTTTTCAGTAAAACTGAGAATGATTGTAAACATACATACTTGTTTAAAAGTTGATTCGTTTCACAATTTCTGTAGTGCGTTAGGGGTTATAGTCCATGCTAGCAGCTTTATTATGAGAAAAATTATCTGTAAATAGTGTTCCAGTCATCCTAGTTAAGAATGTCTTTTTTTGAAAGTCCATCATTCCTTTCTCTGAGTATCCTTTCGATTATTTCTGGTATGTGAATGAATAGAGTGTTTACACCACGAGCACAGACATCAGAACATCCCATTATTTTAATAAGGGTATTAGTTTTTCCACCGGCATGGCGAGAAGTGTTATGACCCGTTGCCAGGATACACAGGGACATAAATATTATGATCACTGCAGGTAGACGTTGGTTGAGCGATGGATATTATTGCTGCACTCAAAGGTGGTAAGCGCACGGTAGTTTATATACCGCATCACAAGGGTTAACAAACAGTATTGCATACCACAATGTTAAAAAGTTATCTATAACTCTAAAGATTACTTCAGGTGTTGAGGACAGGTGACGTAAGATATTTTGAAATGGAGGGGGAAAAGGCTATAGAAGTACCCACAAGTGCCTGCAAGGGTTACTCTACCATACGTTACTTTTACAATCCAGCAGCCATTGGGGCTTGAGCCCTTTGGCGGTATGTTATGGTGTAGTATGTGGAGGTTTCTTTTACAGCTGTTTGTGGTCTGAATGTATATAAATTTCCAAAGGTCTAGGTTAGGCAGAAAGTACTATCGTTGCAGATTATTTAGAGAGGGGCAGTTGGAGAGGAAATGCTGCACTATCTCATTTGGGTAGTCACATAGAGGCCTGGAGGGGTTAAAAATTTTTTATTTCAAACTTTTCTTGTTTCTGTCTCCAGCACAGCGCCTGTCAGCCGTATTGTCGCGTCTCAATCTGGGTGTCGGCAGCTTATCCCAGTCAGGTGTGAACAGTGTTAGAACTCTAGCAAAGTTAGGAACTCTGCTAGACATCAAGGATGTGTCAGATACATGGTATGTGGTGACAGACTGCTTAAAGAGTTTTGATATTAAATGCAATATGTATCCTTTTTCATCAAATAGCTTATGATGCATCATGTCCCAAGACCCTTCTTTTCAAATGTCGGTTTAGATAGCTTATCACTACTTTACAAGCAAGCTTGATCAAAGCATTTGTAACGTCTTTCCAAAACTAGCCTCATCCACCTGACGGTATCAGAGTGAACTTCATTATCTCAATATATTAGAACAAGTATTCCATTTATGAGCATGCATACAATATTATAGATTATTATATATGTTGTGAAAGATAGTTCCATTCTTATTAAAGAATTTTTATTTTCTGACTTGCTTCCAGTTATCTACTTGCATTGCAAGCACTTGATGATGAGATGGAAGAAGTCATAGAGAAGAGTCGGTCAGAAGCTAGACTACTGGAACAACTCACGGCAAAGTCTCACACTGCCTTTCTCAAATATAATACTCTCAGCAGGTAAGGCAAACACAGTGCACTTAGACTGTATTTTGTGTATGATTATCCAGTTCCACAATAATAATTATTATGTTCATAATATTGCAGCATGAATGATAATGGGACTAAATGCAACATTTCATCCTAAACTCCTTGTTTTTCAAGTTTTGCCAGCATCAGTTTTGCGGTTGTTGTACTTACCACTTTAGGATCTAGGTGACCGACCTCTCTATAAGACGTGGATTTCTAAACAGTATAAAAATAAACTAGACTGCTTGCCTATCCCTAAAATATCCTTAAACCTTAATTTCACGATTGTGTCACCAGATAATTTCTCGTCGCAGTTTCCTGTAATCATGTGCTAGGTAGGTGTTTTCAGGTAATACTTTGCATAGTGTTGAGCTTTTGTGTTAAGTGAAAGAATTTTCAATTAACTTCACAGGGCACTTGATGATGTTAAGCATACAGCAGGACAAGATGAGTCTGCTGCAGTGATTAAGAAAAATGACACAGCTTTTCTTCTTAACAAAGGGAAAAGCTATTGCAAAGAACTGGCAAAATTACAGGTAAACTTTATATAGCCATACGTATTATCAGATATGATGCAGAGTATGTGTAGTTCTTGTATCAGAAGAAAAACACAGATTGAGTTTGAAGATTTGGGGGTAGGTTTGGGAAGGCCTGTGATGAGTGGCGTCCTTGATATATTCAAACCTTCAAATAATGCACTGGTTCTTTGACAGTGGCATTGAGGTACGATCCTCAAATAATCCTTTATGCCACTAGGTCTAAAAAACCAGGCAATGATCTTCAGGCCCAGCATCAAAGGGCATAAATCTTGCATGGGAACAAGAAAGTCTTTGGTTACCTGTACCTAAATGAAAACTTTATACAGTATATGAATTTTTTTTACAGAAATTCTAAAACATCTTAGATATCTAGATGTATCCTAACTTGAGGTCACACAGCACATGGGATATACATTGTTCATTTTCATGACTGGCGCAGATACAGCTTGTGGGTTTTGATATCTGTGTAGTATTGGACTTATCAAAAAGTTACTTATGTTGTAACAAAATGTCCAAAGTAGCATCACTTCAAACTACTGGTTGTGTCTTACATTGGCACAGTTGTTTCTTCAAATTTTTTTTCTGTTGTATTTGGTAAAATATTGGCAGTAATAGCTATTTAATGCCACCCTTGGTATATTCTAAACTTCTTGCAAATTAGGAATGAATGACACTCTGCAGATACAGTATATAAAGTTAAGATAATTTTTTTTTCAGACAGTTTTTATTTTTTATACCTTTCAAATGTTTCCAAATGTAAATGTGGATTTGTAAATTCAGGACACAGTGCTATCTCTCCTGATTTCCACCCTTATAATCTGATATTCTAATAATAATATCTTTGCTATTTTCTGAAGTCTGAGTATCAGGCTATTATTATTTGTTAGCACAATAGCTTTTTTAGCTCGATCAATATTTTCCTCCCAGCCATTTTGAGGTTACCAGAAGGTACTGCATTTACCATCGGGACAGTAGTGTTTTCAGTTGTTATGCCTGAGGTTATTCATGTGTGTCTATTTATAGTTTTGTGTATTGTTTTTAATTTTTCATCAGGCACAGCTGGCAGATGCCAAAGCTGATAAGTCTATCTTCCATGAGAGCTTGCTGAAAAAATCTGAGGTAGGTAATAGCCATCATTACTTAGATTCTGACATAGAGCAATTTTTATAGTTTTCCTTATTTCCTCATTTACATCCAGTGCAGATTATTGTTCTAAATTATAATATCATTTCAAAGATTATGTGTTACATGATTCTGTTTTTATTTGACAATGGGTGGATTCTTTTCTCCCAAGACACCAGCATTATCCTTGCCTCATGAAAGATGTCCTATGCCATGAAAGTAAACAGCTGAACTCCTAGCCAGAGTAATAAAAAATTCAAAATTTATGATAAACTGGCATGTCCCTTTTTATCTCTATTTTTTTTTTTCTATTCAAAATGCAATTTTTAAGCCATTTACTTTTCAGTTCAAAGTGTCTTGCCCTTTCCTCTGCTTATGATGTGATTTTTGTATCTTGTGTCTTAGATGCTGAAGTCTTTACAGCAGAAACTTGCACCCTTGCAAAAAGAGTTACAGTCTTACGCTAGCCTACCTCCTGTAAGTGTTTTTGATCTTTAGTATCCTAAGATCATAAAATATTTTATCTTGCAGAAAACTGTAATTCAATATGGATGATCTGTTGGAATGAAGCATGCATGTCCCAAGGATGGAGTCTGTTCTGACATTTTTTTCAGCCAGACCTACTTTAATATGACTTTGTTGGTGTTTCTGATGGTGCTTTGCTCCAGGCAAAAGTATTTACAGTTTTCTGATGACCAGGTTCTTCCATACCTGATGTGTTGTCGCGTTAGAAAAATTTAACATTGTTCATCTCTGAAGGTTTGTGACACCTATTAGAGGGGCAAATCACTGATTGTGTACAACCCAATTAATCCGCTAATATATAAAATGCCCCTTTTTGGGGGCCGTGCCAGCCAGTGTTAGGGTGTAGAAATGTGAAAAATGACCTGTGATCTAAATAAAGCATCCAATTTTAAAGTTTCAGGCACAGTTTGAGCCTTCTAGATAAAAAAATAAAATGTGTAGGCCTATGTATTTGCACGCGGTCAAAACCAGCCAAATGCAAAATTGGGGACCAAATCAGATTTTGAGGTGATCTTTTTCAAAAGACATTTGTGAAAATTTTCAGGCATTGACCCCCATTTTCCTTCCCGTTAAAAGATCAGGCAAAAGAAGTACTTAAACCTCCATGGAAGAAATTTCCCCAAATCACAGTGGTATATTTAGAATAACACAAAATGTTAATAGGGCCAAAAGAAGAAAAAACAATAGGTGTCAAAGACCTGAAGGCTCCATGGTGTATAATCAAGCCCCTTATACAGAATGCCTAAATTTTTCAAAGTTAGTTCCCCTATCTTAATCTCTGATGTTGGTGGGTCGCAGGAGGTGTAATCATTCCCATGTTCAGCATTTACCTTATTCAGTGTTGTTTTCTAAAGATATTTAGGACAGTACAATATTAAGTATTCATTTAATAAGTATACATAGTTGTTAAGTATGAACTTCACATGAACAAATTCTGTCATATGGTTGTTCAGGTGGCCCTCAGGATTTGTATGTTTTCATTGCACCAAGGCACACTGTATATCAAGGTTCTATTGTTCCATAATGTTTCTTTCCCACCAGCCGAGAGTCATGAATTGCCTTCAGAAATGTCTAATATAATCTAGTATTTGCTATCTGTTTGATATTCTTGCTTACTAACACTTATACTATACAGATAATCTTACATACATGATACAAATCCCTGTAATTAACTTTTGACTGTGACAAATCAGAGCTAAGGATAAATGCAGTATATTATAGAGGCTAGGAATAGGAACCCAAATCATGTATGGAAATATGAAGCCTTTAGGTCTTTTACTGTGACAGTGAAAAATGGTTTAGTATGTTTTTATATCCAGAGTATTGCTGTATAATGGTAATGACTGTGAATGTTTTTTTTATACAAAGGTCTCATTTTATTCTATATGGTATTGAACTATCCAGCACAAATCATCGCAATTTACATGTCTTTTGTGTCCATTTGGCAAAATCATGGAATTCTTACAATCCCACCCAGACTGACTTACTGTCAGGGCTGGGCAGATCTGAGATCTTATGAACTCAGATCGTGAACTTAGATCAGTTCACGTGATTTTGATCTGAGCTAAATAGCTATTTTAGATGAACTGATCTTGATCTGAACTGTAATTTTCTAACTATGTTTCAGCTCAGTTCACAACTTCACATTAATTTCGAAAATGAGAACCGAATATCGGTGGGTTTTGTTGTTTTTTTTGCTGGGCGAGTGAAAAGAAAGAGATCCGAGTGGGTGGGCGGCGTTTCCCATCTATCAAAGTCATCGCCAGTCAAACTTCGACATTGCTCTGGATGTGTGAAGCCGTAATTTCTCCCTGCCCAGTTCCGTTGCCTGTTACAGCTGTTACTCACATTGGTGTAATCTAGCATGAGGTTACTTGTCCACCGCAGTCTCTCTCTCAATCTTCTTGAGCTGGATTGAGAAATGGCAAGGTGAATGGGCGATGACTTCTTGTCAGATAGACGCGTTGTTTAGACTGTATCTTCACCACTTTGAAAGACTTTATGTGCTGAATATGTTTTTACATACAGGCAACCGAACACCGAGGTTTTAAAATCGCCTTCCTCTTGTTCCATCTAAAAGAAGCAGTGAGAAGGTTAGCGGTCTTAGAATTAAACGCAATAAATTTTGTTATTCTATTCATCATGAGCTCTGTAATGTCCAATTGTTTGCAGTACCGCGCAGTACCCCGCAGTACCATCTAGACAACCTGCCTTTTGTTCCCGCAAAAAACTCGGGAAAGCTTTCATGGAAAAGGTCTTGCGTGAAAAGAAAGAGAGAAAGAAAAAAACGGCACTGTTGGCATAGACAGTAACAATTATATTCTTTTCTCAAATTATTGGTCACTTTTTCAAAAAAATGGTCTTTTTTTTAGACACTGTCTCTGGATGAATACATGTACCTATAGGCACGCTGAATCTGTGAGACTGTGTTGGATTTCAGATATATTAGATTAGCTAACGTTGACAAAGTCACATTGCCAATGCTTGATATGAAGGTGCAATATGAAGGTGATGCTTAAACATTTTATAAAATATTAAGGAGTAGTCAAATTGTATTAGATATATACGATAATATATTGGTAAACTCAGATTCATAGATTATTATAATGGACTCTAAGCTCCTGGTAATACAATGAGAGATTGAAAAAAATTACAATTTAATTAGAGCCTAATCAAAATGGTTCTTTTTAGTTCTTTTTATCAAATATGAATTTGTTTAAAAACCCAACTCAATTTAACTAAGAAGATAATTTTGGACTTCAGAATAGCATCCTTTGAAAGGTTGGAGATTTCTCGCCTCTCCCTCTAAACTTGACTCCATTTGCACAGAAACATGCTTGCAAAATAGATCTTCTCTGATGACAACGATGTCAGAATGATCTTAAGCTGTCATGATCCAAGTGTGGCCCAGCCAAAGGGTCTAAAAACTGTCTAGACAGATGTAGCTTTCACTGAGGAGCTCTACTGACTTGCTGTCCGACTGAAAGAGTTTTCGATTTGTTCAGAATTATTGTCGATGCCCTCTATTCAAATACATGCTCTAGCTAAAAAATTCAGGAATGTAGTCTTTTTCTTGAGAAGGCATGTCTCCTCATTTAGATGATAAGGGCGGCACTGAATTCCTTTATACCATACTGAATACAACAGAAGATAAAACGGACAATACATGAATACAGCATTGTGCAGATCGTCTATCAGTTGAAATTACATGTAAATGTAAATGGCTATATTGAATGAGTGATAATCCTATTCCTATTTGCCCTTTTCATTTGTCTTATATCTGAGATCCCAGATTTGCAAGATTAGTAGTAAACAAAGAGGAGCTTAACACTCCTTTCTTAGAGGGAGAGAATAAGAACCTGGAGTGTGAAGATTACAGCTGCATGGAATGTTTGACCAGTTTCTACCTTGCACAAAAAAACCTATTCATTTTTTTTTTTCAATTGATATTTTCATGCAAGCTTGTTCATTCATGATTTAGTTGTTAGTAGGATTGGGGGGGGNGGGGGGAGAAAGAAAATGATAGAAGGTAAAGCATTTCTAACACAGAGTGAGCACAATTACTTGTTATGGAACAGTTCCAGATTGCATCTCAACCTTACCTTAAATCTGCAAGTATTAGCTGTAAGATATTATATATGTGTATTAAAAGGGTTTGTTTTACTTTAATTTGGCTGATTTTGGCTTTGTTATAATTATGAATTTGCACTGCAGAGTTGCCGGCTATTGCCTGCTCCTTAGTGCTTATCCTCATGGAGTAATTTTCTATTCTGATGAACTGAACTGAGCTTGATGAAATTCAAGGCGAACTGAGCTGATCTTAAAAATACACAATTTTCCTGGAACTTAACTAAACTTGATCTATTCTAAGGGCATTTTTCCGTTAGTGAATTTATCATGATCTGAACTGACTTTTTTAGTCAACTTACCCAACCCTGGTTAGTGTTAGGGTCAGGGTTAGAGAAAAGGAAACATCTCAGAGTCTATGGACCCTCTCTTTCCCTCTCCTCACTCCTAACTCGTCACTTAATCCTAACTCAAACACACTTTGAGAGAGTATCAGGAGTTTGCAGTGTGGACATAAAAACATCTGTAAATTGAGGTGACAAAATCTTGTGCTTTATATTGGAAAGGGAGTATTTGCTTCTTTTGATAAATATTGGTGGACAGATGTGGTGGAGCGTTGAAGGTAAAATAAATGTGTTGAGGTTGGCATGTCAGCGGGCCTTGATATTACTTTCTCCACAGACAAAGCTACCTCTTGAACCATTTATTAAAACCACATTCTTGCACTGCGACATCATAGGTGTTTCTTGTCATACATTTGTTACTGTGCAGACTGAGAAAACCGTACGTCTTTTTCACTTACTGATTGTGCTCATATTTTCACTGAATCTCAATGTTTAATTATGTGGATGTTTGCTTTTGTTTCAACAGGATCTCACAGAAACGAAAATAAAAATTGAGCAGCAAAGAAGGGAACTGGTAGGTACTTTTTCACTTACATTGCTTATTTAAAGTTTTTAGCAGATTAGAGTTTTTTAAGTATTTTTCTCAGAACTTTTGTTCAATACAGTTTCTTTAGTTACACTTTCTGACAGACTTTGGATGTATACATTTCTGTAATAAGGGCTTATCAGATATAATACATCCACTAGTAAATAGTCTGTAAATCTTGAAATGGGCCGATAAATCGTTACTTTCCTCAAAACCTCATGATGAATCTCTTTATTTTTGAAACAGTATTTCATATCGCGGTGGACATAAATTTTACAAGACACATCCATTTACCCTGTCAGTTCCAGTAACTTATACAGATTCAAAAAGGGTTGTCCATTCTGCTCTCTCCCCTTCTTTTGATGTCTCCCTGCTGCCAACTGAATTTTCTCTTCTGATTACCTTACACACCTTGTATAACAATTATATTTTTTGCAGTCACATGGGTGTAACATTTGAATCAGTTTACAGACTGGGAAGTCCTTTTTCCAGATGATAACATCTGTATACTGTTTGTTGTCATAAAAGTCATAGGTCCATTACGTAGATGAATTTTTTTTCTTTTCTCCTTTCAGGCCCAGTTGGAGAAACAGATATCTGAGCACATTGACATTTCCCTAATATGAAAGCCATAAGTATATGCTGACCAGGTCTTCCAGATATAAAAAGCCTGTAACACAAGGGAGAGCTGTATTACAGTCATGCAAGAGTTTTGATCATGTTGATGGATGTCCATGGTTCATAGCTCTTGGTGATGTTCATACCTGGCTGAATATGGTGAACTTCTCTGGATATGTGGCCTAGTTCACTTACAAAAGCTTGGGTTTGTTCATTAGAGCTGTGTCTCATTGTAAGCACTACTGAGTGAACAATCGATATGATAGTCATTTAGAGTGCTTCTTGTCCATGATTCATAGTTCTTGGTGATGTCCCTATCTGACTGAGTACAATGAACTCCTACAGTGTTTGAACTGGATATGTGGCCCAAGTCACTGGCAAAAGTATGGGCCTATCAGTTAGAGCTGTGCAGTTTTAGTACTACTGAATGGATATTCAACTTATTTGGTTTGATATGATAATGATGAATTTGTCATTTAGAATGCCTGCTGTTGAGGTGCAATGTATATTGACAAATATTGTAGGTTAATGAATTATTTTGAGTGAATGGATTAAACATGAAAAATCTACATACTTGTAATAATCTTGTGAAGCTAGAGCAAGATTTGGTTGCTCTAATTACTATCTATGAGTGATGCTGAAGATAATTGCCTAACTGAGAGAAGCTCAGGTTAGTTTAGCCTGACTGGTATCAAAGTGGTCAAGGGACACTAGACCCTGCAGACAATGATATGATATAAACAGCTAATGCAGTCGGTCTCTCTTGCCATGTTGAAGGTATAACATAACCAAAGTTAACATACAATCATGATAAACAAATTAAGGTGGTTACATGCAACTGCTCTTTCTTGAAAGATTGCAGAATGTCAGGCATCTATTTTACTTTTTTAATTTTGAAACTCAGAATAGCTTATGAACTATTTGAAAATTTTATCCACATTACTTAGAGTTTGTATCTTGGTATGGTGAATCTCATGGCAAAGAATCTCCTTTGATTTATGGCAGTTTTCACATAACATGATACTCTCAGTGAGTTACGGCAGCCCTTCACAATGCAGAGTTTATCAGTATATATGTTGGGATGTTGTGAAACGAGGAACTGTTGTCAAAGAGCCATGGACTTCATTTACAGTTGAAACAGTGAGATCTTACACCTGAATTAATGAGAGTATGCATTTATATCATGAAATAGCATTGTGATATTTTATGTTGCAATGGAGGAATGGCATAAAGAGAAAAGGGTTTAGATACCCTGTTTTTGTTTTCATCTCTCTCTCTCTCTCTCTCGCTCTCTCTCACTCTCTGTCTCTCTCTCTCTCTCTCTCTCTCTCTCTCTCTCTCTCTCTCTCTCAGAGCTTCCTTTTCACAATTCCCACTTATGTATATGTCCACTGGATGCATGAAAAGTTATGAGTGAATTTTTCTCATACAGAAGTATTCTTTTCATAAAGGAGTAATCAGATGATGCACCTTGTTTGTAAATTAGAAGCCCAGTTTTAGAATTGAGGACAGGATTTGGGATGAGAGACAGTCAAATGTTTATGCTGGGAAATTGGAGGAACAAGACGAAAGACATCCATTCTGGGCTAATATAGCTCATAAAAATCTGAATTATTTTGTTATATTCCTGAGATGATGTAGAATTTTGCATCATTTCAGAAGAAGTGGGAAGAACTCTTCAGCCCTCTAGAAGATTTTCTTTTTCTTTTTTTCTTTTTTTTTTAAACTTGGTTCAGTGTTAAGAATACAGAGACAGTCATGTTGAAATCCTTATGTTATGTTTTAATGGAATAAATAATTGCAGAAATATATCAATTTGAAGTCTTTTGTTTATTTTTATGGATGTGTTTGACATCTGTATGTGCGTGTTTAAGAGATTTTGTAGCGTTCCACACAAGGTATCTTAGCAAAATGGTAGCCTGAAAATCGGAATACAGTTAAGCATGCAACACTTAAACATGTATGTGTTGCAGAATGGCCGATGTTTGCAATGTTGAATCAAGATCAAAAGATCATGAGTTCAAGTCATACCCTAATCATGTTTGAGTTGCCCTGGGAAAGCTTTTCATTAACTTTTCTCAGTCCACACATTCAATTTTTTTTTTTTCTTTTTGATTTTAAAATGGCAAAATAGCTTTTCAAAAGATGAAAAAAGTTGTAACTGAACAGAATTTAGCTGTTTAGAGTTTTTAGAGTTTAGCTTTTTATTCATAAACTATAAATGTTATGTGGTTTCCTAAACTTTTACAAAAAAAAACATCATTAGATTGAATTATTTAATTGATAATTTAATTATAGGTCAACTTTAGCGAAACAAAACAAACCTTCCTCCAAGGGTGGTCAATTTTCTAATGAAAAGACCCCTGGGATCAGAAGACATTTCCCAGAAAGCCCTCTCTCTCATAATAAATAATCGTGCGGACGTCCAGGAGGCAGCACATGTCATTCTGACGTGTACGCGTTAAGACATGTAAGAAGGATATTACGCAAGTAACGGCATGGTGATGGAGAAACAGATCTAGACCGCTTGTTTCCAGGTGCCAAGGTCTCGGGCTCGATTCCTACTGGCGGGCGAGGGAGAGAGAAAGGAATTGAGGGACAGAGCCTTTGACGGTGCTTTTAAAGTGTCCTATTGCCGGTGACCTGAAGGGGCCCCAAGCTTGATCTCTGAAATATCCACGACCGTGCTGAAAAAAAACCCCAAAAAACAAACAAATCAGACGTTAAATTCGAAGTCAAGCACAAAATTAAACACTCTAGTTACCAAAAAACGAGCATAAATAAATAGGTCTGGTGTGATTGAGGCGTATTTAGTGACTTTTCTGCTGGGATTTTGAAAGTTAAAGAGCGAATCGACTTCAACATTTTAAAATGTCTTTTTCATTTACAGATATTTGTAAAATGACCGAATAGCTTTCCAAGAGGTGAAAAAGATGTAATTGAACAAAATTCTGTTGGTTTAGCTTTTATTCATAGGCTTGTATTATGTACTGTAGTTTCATAAATTCTGACATCTAAAAAGATCATTAGATTGAAATATTAACTAGACTATATCTATTTCATTGTAGGTTATATTTAGCATGACAAGAAGACAAGACAAGACAAAGCCTTTCTCCGAGTGAAATCCAATTTTCTAGTGGAAGGACGCATGGGACCAGAAGACGGTTCCCAGAAAGCCCTCTCTCTCTTATATAAAATACTGTAACAACTGTGCAGACATCCAGGAGACCAGCACATGGCACTCTGGCGTGCACAAAGAAGGATATTATTACGCAAGTAACGGCACGGTGGTAGAGAGATAAATAGAGCGCTTGTCTCCGGGGCCAAGGTTTCAGGCTCGATTTCTGTGGGGGGTGGGAGAGGCGAAGTAGAGCTTTTCTTTGGATATTTTTCGCGGTTTTTTAAAGTACCCTACTGTCGGCGGCCAGAAGGGGCCCCAAGCTTGATCTCTGCAATATCCAGGACTGTGCTGAAAAAAAAAACCGGACGTTAAAATCTGAGTCAAGCACAAAATAAAACACATGCTCTTTCCATGTAGGCCTACCTGAAAATCCCACGTTTTCCTAGCTGCGAAAAACGAACAACCGTAGATTAATAAATAAATTAATTAATGTATCAATATGTAAATAAATAAATAAAATAATATGTCTGGTGTGATTGAGGCTTTTTCAGTGAATTTTCTGTGGGGATTTTGAATATTAAGAAGCTAATCAACTTCAACAAGCCAGTTTTTTTAACATTTGAAGTTTGGCACACATTAGCAATCAGATATTTTCTGCTAACGCTGCAAATTTCAAATGTCTACGTGCTATGGTTATATCACAACTGAAATATTAAAAATATATGTCTAACATTAGCATGTTCTGTTTGCACCAGACACACTGGCAGCGGCACGTCATTTTTTGACATCACTGGTATTTTCTCCAGACCGTTCGATTACGTGAAATCCCCACAGAAAATTTACTAAACGTACCCTAGTCCCTAATGATGATGATCATCATCTTCATTATCATCATAATCATCCTCATCATTTCATTTTGCATTTAACCTGATGAAGAATCATTTTTTTTTTATTCGAAAATTCGTAATGAATTATTTTATATCATTATATCAGTGCATTTTAAATTATAAATTAAAATATATTTCTTAATTCTTCGCTGGTTTGGACAGAACTTCATAATTTTTTCCATGTGTTTCAAATTATGATAATGATAATGATAATAATAATAATAATAATAGGGTCCTGAAGTCTTATGTCCCTGCTGTTGCCAGTCCTCGTGTGAATTCACATTATTCACATCCCGAAAGATTAGATCACTGAGGGAAAATCTCAGCATATTGTGGAACATACAGTGAAGCAGCCATTTCCAAACACTGGTCACCAGAATTTTGACAATATCTATCGTTGCATATAGCCAGGTACTCATTTTACAGAAGAGTGGTGTAAAGAAAAAATGTGAATAAAATACGAATTCCGCAAGACTCTTACAACATGGCCATGGCAAGAATTGACCCCACGACCTTCAGACCATGAGCACAAGACCGGAACCATTCGGTCAAGTTGCTCCACGAATACAGGTAGACTATACATACTACAGAGGATGGAACAGACGTGTTGAGATGACCACCTGTCAATTTGACTTCTTTCTCACACTGGCTTTTTGTTAATGTTTTTCCCTGTTGTTGTTTTCTTTTGTTGTTTTGTTCTTCGGTATCGGCCATAATGCACAGAATCAGTTAATCATGCACTCGTTCAGACTTTTAATGACATCAAGTTGCCAGGAATTATTTTATTTTTCAAAGTTTTGTGTAGTCTAGATCTAGTCTAGAGGTACATGGATTCATCGCCACATAATCTTTTCATGCTATTATTCGTATGTTTTGAGTTCGAAATTTTAGATTGACCACAAGAAGAACTCTTCTGCCCTCTCGAAACAACAATGGTTAGACCCTTCCTATCAACTTCCTGTTCTCGATTCTGTCCCGATTCGATGGTAAATATTTGCTCAAGCAGGGATTTGTGTCCTACCAGTCTACCTATTAGGTAGATTACTACATATGACTTTACAGCCTCCAACTAGACCAATTCCAGCTGCATTTCACAATGACTATGTTCAGGGATAGCTTCTGGGTGAGTAGATCTTCTAGACTAGACTAGTCTAATTCCATTTTCACTGTTTCAGTCAATATTTCGGCTATCTCCTGGGACAGGACCGCTCTTGCATTAATACAGTTCATTTAGTCATGGGTTTAGCTACAAGATCGGTCCTATTCCGTGATTGTGCCAATATTTCCTCATTCCCACTTTCTCAGGTAGATGACTACCTAGTCTAGCCTAAATCACAGTCAGAGTATAGCCCAATTTTGAGCCCCCGAAAGCTTACATAACATTTGAATTTGATGTACTAGTCTGTAAGAGTAATATTTATAAAAATAATAAGAAGACATCCAATCCAATTAAATGCTTCAGAATTTAATCATTTGTTTTGAGGGCATTTTGATTTTGAATAAAACCCTGAGTGCTGACTATTCCTGTGTACCCCACACACAGTAATGAAAGCATTGTTGAGTAGACCTTGTCTAGATGTGATCAAAGCCAGACGACGAGCCAGCAAGTTGATACAGATGGTTACCATGAAAAACAATTAGGATAAGGTCTATAAGTCACCGAGAGTCCGGTGAGAGTCACTGGTAGAAAAAAAAAAAATTTGATGGAAACATCAGAATCAATTGCCATTGAATAGGTCAGAAACAGAGGGTTGTGTTTTTGCGCATGAAACTGCACCAAACTCTTACAGAACCCTGAAATCTGGCAAAGTTCAGAGGCAATATCCTACAACTCTCTTACATAGTGCTTTAGTTAGGGGCAGAGATAGGAGTAGGATTAAAGAAGAAAAGGCAGCCTTGGGAATGTCCGTAGACAATATCTTTAGTCATGGAACTCTCACATGCATGTTTTCTTCTATGTAATTCTACCCTTACTTTGAATTAAGCACTAGATAAAAGAGTCCTGGGTATTGCCCATGATGAAAGGCACACCATCAGATGAATGCGGTGCCAGTGTCAGGCAAATGTAATGTATGAAATTAAGATTTAATTTTATGTATGATTTAAGGGCAGCACCATTAGACTGTCTCACGGGCCTAGATGGGTTAGGGGGAGGAAACCAACCAGCAACTCTGGCAAATTTTGTAAACAAAATGGAGTTTCTGATATAACCCTGAAATTGGGCACACTGATTGTTGGAAGGCTTAGTGTTTCATATACAAATGCAACCCTCATCTCGCCTTGTTTTTTTAGTCTAGCAGTTTTATCGCATCAAGCAACTGAATTGCTGAGACAAGATATGCTGAATACAAATCTTACTGTGTATGGAGGAAAACACTGTCATTGTTACAGCTGTGGACAACTTTAAACTTTCTCATGGGATACCTGGACAGGCCCACAAATTTCTGATTCAGTTAAAGTCACATTTGTCATTTGGTTAATTCTGTATATTGGGAAAATGAAAGAAGTTCCCGGTTGTTATGGTTCATGAGTGCCAAAATGATTACTTGATGTCAGATTGCCCAAAGATAGTTCTGCAAATTTAGGAGAAGTGACATGTATTTTTATCTTTTTTACCTTTCCCTGACTGAGAGTTACAAAGGATGAAAAACGTTATGTTCCCTGCATTTGACAGAATGTTGCATCTGAGTTTATGATGAGATATCTCAGCACACAGGCTGGGTTCTGTGTTTTCTTTGTTTTAGCTAGTAGGTCATTCAATTATTGTCCTTCTGGGATTTTTCTATCTCATCTGTTGTTTAAAGAAATAAATAAAACACTCAACTTACAAGGTGAATAAATAGCGAGATATCAAATACTGCCTTTGAATTCCATCAAATTTTAAAAGTGTAATTTATCAGTATATTGTCTTTCAGCTGGGATTACCTAATACAGTCGAAGTTGGTCGAACCAAAAATGAAATAGCTTGAATACTTTCAACCAAAGATTTTCTTTATTCTGACAGTTATGACATATTTGCTTATCTTGACCTAATCTTCTGTGTTTAAAGTGACTGCCGGACCAAAGTGTGGTAAATGGCAGTAGGTTGCATTATTGCAAACCTGTCCACTGGAACTCCACACTCATTATAATAGTGATCACTTTGGCCATAAAGGGCACTGCATTTTTCGTTTTCTGCTGTCCTGGCTGTTTTTGAAATGGGCATTTCATTTGATTGAAAACGACTGATTAGAAACAATTCATCTGGTTTCCTCAATTTCAGTGCAACTGATTTTCACGGCAGCAAACTTTTGAGTTAACCCATGTAAAATAACTTTTTCCAATAACCATTGAAGTAAATTTCTGTTGTTGGTATTCTTAGCTCATATGTAGCATGATGTCAGAACTATATCTCATGACCCACTCTTGAGGTAGCCAATGCAATGTATCAAAATATCTTTAGAGTAATGTAATGTAATTAATAATGTGGTGGGCTTATTTCACAGAATGGTCCCAAAGCCCATATACAGGTATAGTAACAATGTTGCATGGGGTGCAGATGATATGTGTTTCTCCTGTTGCCAGTAGAAGCATGTTTCATGGTTATGAAATCCAGATTCTTTCTATTCCTACTTACCAGTCTGCAGAAGCACTCAACTTTTCTTTCCAAAGTTGGCTACTTTAACCAACAGTGCACTAGCTGAAATACAGAATAATTAAACTGGGTTCACAGCAGCATATTCTTTTCAGTTTCCAAGGAAGAACAAAACTAACATCATGCCTTTAACTCATGACTAAAATTTTGTTCATGTTTCTTCAGTAAATGGCTAGCAGATTTTGAAACACCCTGTGCAAAGTTTAACCTACAGGTCATTGTGGCATGCCTGCCTGAACTTGGTGAAATGCCTCCACCTGGAACAGTACACTTTATATAAATTATGAAATATTTTTCAGCAATATTATTTTGTTTCGTTTTGAGCTTTACCTTGCAAGCATGCAAAGATCTTATTCCATGATTTTTGTAAATGAAACTGGTAATAGCTCCGACTTTGAAAAGTGCAAAAAAATGTATCTCACCTTGCTGGTAGTGATATGGCAGTGATCCATGTCAAATTTTTATCAGGCTGAAAGGAAAATGTTCATCTCTTTACTGAGTTCTTTTGATCAATAACAATAACAGTGCATTCTTAAAATTACTATGACCATGGCTTTCCCTAATTAGCTCCTGCTATATTTGAATAATGAAATCTGCAGATGTAGCTACTGGTTGCATTCTTGATGAAAAAAAATGGAAGTTAAGATGTAGGGATAGATCACCATCAGCTGTTTTGCATGTTGTTGTTATAAATCTGTGCCAGATTAGTGAAGAATACCTTTCTAGTAATCATGACTGTCATAAGTTTGTAAATGTAGAATAGTTAATAGCAACAGATACATATCTTCCTACACAAAATTATATCCATCAGTAAACCCAAGTTTAAGCGCAAAACAATGTTGTAATTTAGAATGTGCATGACATCATTATTTATACCGGTACCATTAATATTGTATGAAATTGATTACATTTACAAAGGGTGAAGGGTCCATGTTATACAATATTTATACTACATACTGTGTAATGTTCCAAAACAGATTTGGCTGTGGACATGAAACAAGTTTAGAATGTAATGTCTGAATGAGAAGCTTATTTTATAAGCTACTGATGAATGACTTTCTGGCCAGTATGTTTGATAGTTAAGTGTCAGTGACTTTGGATGTTTTACAGCCTGATAGTGATACAGCCTGATACAAACTGAAAGTTTGAGAGGCTTATTCCTGAAGGCCTCTTTGTAGAATGGTGAGGCATCCCTGTTGAAAGATATCAAAGCCAAATCCAGGCCTTAGTAGTTAAAAATTTATGTCACTCTTTTTGCATGTTTAGTTTAAATATTCAGTAAGTCCTTTATCCATGCATATTTGCTGCTCCGATTCCACACCCACATTTACAAGGAACACATGCCATATGTCTTCTGTCTTTAACAATTTGATCACTGCTTTATTGCAGGGGTCTTGATTTGCTGTTAAGTTTCTTTTATGTACTGACTGACTGACTGAATGACTGAATGAATGAATGAATGAATGCATTGTCCTTCCTAGCTATGTGTATAGTTTCCATGAATCATTGTTCAAATTTTACAGACAGGAAATTGTAAAAATTTCATATTTTGTACATCCAAAAAGGTACAACATGTGATTTGCTCACATTTTTTTAAAGATAGTCTTGGGGGAAGGAATCAGTGAAATCACGTAGGTGGGATTACATTTTAGGTAGTGTCATATGTCATGCAGTTTTTTTACTGTCCCTGAAATAGCAATTGCTTTTAGTGTTACTCTAAGATTTCAGTACATCAGATCGTGATAAATATATATATATATATTCATTTCTATTACTTTTCAGACCAGTTGATGTAGATTTATTTTATAATGCAGGCTATAATTTAGGACCATTTCATACCATTCATCCGTTCATCTCAGTGTTACATGATCGAGTTTTGAGTAGGAAATAACACTGTCTTGTTTAGGAATAAGAACACATTGGTCAAAAGAGCTTGATAAGTATACACATGATAACCCTACTGTCAGTGTGACATATAAATCTTGCATTCATGAATTTTTTCCACTCGCTGGGGGGGAAGGCTTTTAAGGTCAGTCTTCTAGAATGGGTGCCCTATCAGAAGACACGGTATCTTCATCTACTTCAGGTATGCGATGCAGTATCTTTCACTTCCAAACAAAGCAGTTCCAGTGGAATCTCGATGTAAAGTATGCCTTGGTGCGTGGAAAAAAACTACTTACTATTAAGGTATACTGTACTTCTTGAATTAGAAGATGATGTAATAATGGATCCGTGCAGTGACATTCATACTTAATTACATGCTATACTTATTAGATACACTGTATATACTTACTAAATGTGAGCAGTCGGGAAGTGTGTTAGGGTCACGGGTGAACACTAGGTTCGCACGTGGAAGTTAGGGACCGATTCAGGCAGTAGGTATTTAAGAATTAAATTGCTGTGAAGTTAGCGTCCCCGTGGTGTAGTGGTAACACGCTCTGACTTGCAAGCTGAGAGACCCTGGTTCGATCCCCGGCAGGGACAAAAATTTATAGAGTAGGTTTTTTCGGCCCTTCTTCTCAAAATTGATCATTCACAGTAATTTGGTAAAATCCCTGGTGACACACTTCCTTAAAATAATATGTAACATCTGAAAAATTATCAGACTAAGCTCACCTTCCTCCCCCTTAAGAAAAAGAATACCATGCTACTATATGCCTTTCCACCCGGTTACACTTGGCGACGTCGGCAGGATGTCTCATTAGGGCCTTGGGGATGCAGTAACGAGAGTAGAGGGTTCTGTAACCCATAGGCAGAGACATAAGACAAAGTGGGAGGTAGTATTCTAAGAACTGAGATACCTATATAAGAATGGCCTCAGGTTCATTGTGGACAGTATGCCGATGGAGTAGAGATATCATATAAGAATGACCTCATACTCATCGAGAGCTGTAAGTTGTCATGAGGACATGACATGGATAAGCAGGGGGGAGTGTGAGCAGTCGGGAAGTGTGTTTGGGTCACGGGTGAACACTAGGTTCGCACGTGGAAGTTAGGGACCGATTCAGGCAGTAGGTATTTAAGAATTAAATTGCTGTGAAGTTAGCGTCCCCGTGGTGTAGTGGTAACACGCTCTGACTTGCAAGCTGAGAGACCCTGGTTCGATCCCCGGCAGGGACAAAAATTTATAGAGTAGGTTTTTTCGGCCCTTCTTCTCAAAATTGATCATTCACAGTAATTTGGTAAAATCCCTGGTGACTCACTTCCTTAAAATAATATGTAACATCTAAAAAAATTATCAGACTAAGCTCACCTTCCTCCCCCTTAAGAGAAAGAATATACTACTATATGCCTTTCCGCCCGGTTACACTTGGCGAATGTCGGCAGGATGTCTCATTAGGGCCTTGGGGATGCAGTAACGAGAGTAGAGGGTTCTGTAACCCATAGGCAGAGACATAAGACAAAGCAAGAGGTAGTATTCTAAGAACTGAGATAACCATATAAGAATGGCCTCAGGTTCATTGTGGACAGTATGCCGATGGAGTAGAGATATCATATAATAATGACCTCATACTCATCGAGAGCTGTAAGTTGTCATGAGGACATGACATGGATAAGCAGGGGGGAGTGTGAGCAGTCGGGAAGTTCGTTAGGGTCACGGGTGAACACTAGGTTCGCACGTGGAAGTTAGGAACCGATTCAGGCAGTAGGTATTTAAGAATTAAATTGCTGTGAAGTTAGCGTCCCTGTAGTGTAGTTGGTAACACGCTCGGACTTGCAAGCTGAGAGACCCTGGTTCGATCCCCGGCAGGGACAAAAATTTATAGAGTAGGTTTTTTTCGGCCCTTCTTCTCAAAACTGATGATTCACAGTAATTTGGTAAAATCCCTGGTGACACACTTCCATAAAATAATATGTAACATC
>JAWQUT010000002.1:5078475-5099751 GCA_033807755.1 Ellobium chinense | reverse complement strand
TCATGTCACCGCTGCGCTGGTGCAAGTTTTATCTTTGCCTACCATCATTTCAACCGGAAATTGTGTGTAGATTACCAAGACGTTGGCCCACACCGACGCATTGTATCATTTCTCTGTCAAGCCTGTCGTTGCCAGAGATTTCTGATCTCTGTCTCACTGTCTTTGTGTGTATATGTGTGTGTGCACGTGAGTGTGTGTGTGCGTGCGTGAATGTGTACCGCAAGTTCTGTTGACTTCCCGTCATGGATAAATTGTTGGTTTGCATCTTTCCATTGAGCGATCTCTGGAATGTCGGTCGCAGTCGTCTTTGTTTATCCTCAATATGCATCCTTGTGTGGCTGTCTGCTCGACAACCTGTTCTGGCCGTGTTATCATAGATAATTTCTCTCTCTGTCTCTCTCCCACTCTCTTTCTCTGTTTCTTGCTGTTGTTCATTTTCTGCTTTACTGACAAATGCTTGCAAAGCAAGTGAAAAATGGACTCAGCCGAAATCAACAAAAGTTAATTCTAGTAGAGGGCCTACAGGCAAACCAAAATTCCACTTGAAAGCGAAACTCGACTTCTCAGAATTCGAGTTACGTGGATCTATACATCGTCTGTACCTGTCATAACCCTCCATCATCCGCGGTGACATCGATGATGTCGTCTTCACTGTCAAACCTGCTCGCCGTGTGACCTGTGTATCATCCATCTTAATCTTGACCCAGCTAGCGTCCCTCAAGAAAGCGACAGCTAATCAGTTGGAGCGTGTTGTGTGCCCCATAAGGTCCTAATTAATTGCTTCGCATTGCATAGACTAGTAGGTGTCGCTATGGTTGGTCGTAAAAGGAGGGCCGTTACTGCCTCCTCCTTGTGGCCCCCGGGGTCCAAGAAAGCCCAAAAGATGAGTTGACATTCCCCCCACAATGCACCCCAGTTCAGTGGTGTTAAAAAGTGTTATGCCGATGTAGAAGCAAGATGGTCGAATGTGATAGAGATGGAGTGAGAAGCACCGCTGAACCTCAAACGGGAGTTAGGGGCGAGATTGTTGATGGGGCAGCTACGGCCCCTTCTAGAAACGCCATCTCTGTGTCTTTGATAACAGAACCCATTTATCTCCGTCTCCTATAATGATCCTTGCATCCAGCATGGGCGAAAGTGTCCGATAGTCATTGCTCAAAGAGATGCAGTTTGTTCCCCTTGTGTACTCAGGAAAAGGCGGCACATGTAGGGTTGAGCGCTACACGTGTGCATAATAAATACAATCACTCCATAATTTGTCACACACGTAAAGGCAGTCTGAACGATTCTTCATACTCGGCTAGATGGTTCTTGGCTTCATTGTGATTGCTTGGCATAAAGTGATGTCATGTGGCGTTTATTGGTGTAGCCTTCGCGCAGTTAATTAATGGTCGAGGATGGTCATAAAGTGAGATCCGCCATAGTTGTTGCCTACGTTCATTTGATTTCAAGTTTGACAGGTTTGGTGAACTCCTCTTCTTCCTTACAGTTTCGCACAAAACCTGGATTCTGGACCCGTAACAGCTACTCCCACAGTTAGGGCAGCGAATCTGCTATCTACATTACACTTGTGACAGGGCAGGAACGGGTAAAAATAGCAGCTGTGACGTTACTCACTAATCGTCACACATTTGGTTTGCTAACACAGTGAACTGCAACTTTTTGGTAGCTCATTGGTCAAAATACTGGGCTTGAAAACCAAGGGTTCGGTGCTCGATCCTCGCTGCATGCATATTTGTTGTTGTTGTTGTTGTTGTTGTTGTTGTTGTTGTTGTTGAGGAGGAACATAGAGAAATCTCCTCGGTATTATCCACGTGTCTTCTCTAATTCCGACCTCATTGAATGACAATATTTCTTCATGGAGACGTAAGCACAAGTATACTGTACACAGCAGATGCGTCGGGCAGGGAAGTTGTGAGGGTCTGACTGGTGGAGCCGTGCTCACGAAAGTCAATGCAAAGATAGCGCCTTGATCAGAAACTACAGCTGTGGGGGCGGGCAGGTTGTTTCGGCCCTGTCAAGGGATTTAAGTTGCTCCATTGCACTTTGTATCTGCTGGGCAAATTGAGCTCTTATAAAAATCAAAACACATTTAGTTTGAGTCATCCTCTTGCTATGCCAGGGTGTTGTCTTATTGAAGGATGCGTTGAAATACCTAATCCATGTGAATGTGGTTTAGAGGGGCTGCTTGCATACTGCTGACTGATTATCAAGCTGACGTTCTGATGTCGGCATTAGGAGAGTATGACATTCGTTCGGAATTCATTTCTACTGATATACTTGTACCTGTGACTAAAGTCTTGCAGTATTCTTGTCCATAAGGATTATACATAGACTAGTTGGGAATCAAGACTGATGGGACAAAGCGGGAAGAAGTCTTAGTGTTGCTATTTATTCCATTCTGTTTGTGTAGCGAATATAGAGATCGTTATTTGCGATGCATTGAACCCCAAACTCTGCAACCGTGAAGAATCTAACACAGATCAAAGATTGAAGTTCTTTCCTTGTCAGTCTGCGTGAAGCCAAATTTTTAAGACAATTACACGATAGTTTTAAGAACATTGATTCAAGGATAGACTTGTGCAAGTGGACCGTAGTTTGCAAGTAATGAATGATGTCAGATGGTGATAATGTACCAGAAACCTTACGTCTTCGCGAAAGTACACGTTTATATCAGACTGTGTCTTATTTGCTTTGGGCCTATGTTTGTTTATCTTTGGTCCCCTGTGCGCTGGGACACGCGTATGATACTGGTAACAGCGTGGGAAAACACGGGAGAACAAGGCAGTATGTCAGCGTCTTGAAACATGTAGTTAAAGAGTTTATAAAGTCAGAGTTTCAGCCATTCTCTGGCCAGCTGGGGGAAAGACGTGCCCTAAAACCCACAAGAAAGGCTTGTGTTTGCAGTGGAAGGGGATCGAGGGGCGCCTGCACTCTGATTCTACGGACACTTGTTTGCTCGGAAGCCTAAGACGCCGTGACCGCTTGGTATGAGCGCAGTTTGAGAGAAATGTTAGGTGATTCTCCATCTGTGTGTTACACTATTTGGCCGGGGGCCCGGGTCGCACATAGCGCATGATAATAATATCACTCAGGGATCGATAGCAGCGCATTTTGTTGGAGAGCTACCGTGAGTCTAGAGGAGAAGGAAAAGAGAAGGTCGGTGGTTCTGATGCCAGCGTTGCCAATATCGGTAACCTAGAACTTGCCCATGACTGTTTCCATTCGGGACGGCACGGAGTAGAGTGTTCTCTCATTTTTTTTTTCCCTGAGTGATCATGTGATGCATTCATCTCTTTCTGTCTGTGGTGTTACTACTGTAATTTTTTTTTTTTCAGAGGATCTAGTGCGCATAGTGGTTCTACTGGATTTTATACATTACCTCAGATTTAGCTCAGAGGATTTAGAGGCAACAGGTTCGAAACAGCGGAATTTCTCTCACCATAACAGTTTCGCTATTATGTTTTGAAAGCGCCTTTGCTATGATGAGTTCCACTGGACTGATTTTTTGTGGTAATTCTTTAATTTTTGTTTTGTTTTGTTTTGTTAAGTCAGAGCAGTAACTCATGTCAGAGAGTTGTATTTCTGTAAAAAGTTACGTGACAAAATACCGGTTGATACCTTTCTTAGTGTTTATTGGTTTTGTGTTTCGAAAGAGCCATCGCTGTCACGAGTTCCATTCACAAATATACCATTAGATCTAGAAGATATTTATATCCTTTCTGGCTCTACTGGATGCTGTTGCTGTAATCTCGAATTTGACGTAATTTTTTTTCCTTATTTCAGGACAGGGGTATTTAGGCAGATCACTAACTCCTGCAAGTATGTAGAATCTTAATATTAACAGAGATCTGTAGTAATGCTGACTGTGTTTGGGTTTTGACAATTTGCTTGTGCCATATTCTAGCACAGAGCTTTGTTTACCATTGAAGATTGATCTAGTTTTGATCTGTTGTTGCTGTTTCATGTAACGGTATTTGGAATCTAGATTTAATGCCCATCCAATACAGACACATTATACGGTTTTACTTTATTCTGTGACGTGATCCTGCATCTGGCAAACTTTGTCCTGATATTGAATTGATAAACAGACACTCCAGTCGAGTTTTATAAGAGCAGTCTTTGAGATCAATAATTGTTTTGATTCCCGAAAGCAGATTTGTGACACCTCTTCATCTGATGCCATTCGCTGTGGCCATCACCCATCAAGTTCTAAATTACGTGCGTTGCTGCTGAAATAAGTCGATGATGGCGGGTCGGCAGAAGCTTTTCTAATTGATTGGAGTTGTGGAATGTTTGATTGAGGTAGACTTGTCTTGCTTGAGAAAGATTATGAAAGCTGGTATGGCGGTTGAGTTACGTTTTGTGGGGATCTCGCGTTTAGTTTGGACACCATCCGATCGAATACGAGCGTGAAGCGCTTGACCAGCCGTGCAAAAAGTACTCTACAAAAGTTGCATAATGAGAGTGATCTTTTAATCTTGTCTTAAGTAGTGGTTGGGCCGTCTCATGTCCTTTAGTGATTGGTTGGACCGCCTTCAGGTCAAGTTTGGTAAAGTTAAGCTGGCGGCATCACTTTGAGCCGGGAGGTCAGCATGAAAGTCACACATGGAATTTCCGTGGCCATCAGAAGCCCATTGTGAAGCCAGACTCGTTACACTGAAGACCGATCTGTGAAGTTTACATGATGTGTAACTCTTGTTACCATAAACATGGCTTAATACAATTACCTCCTTAACATACTCCTATTCAGATGTCTCAAATGTTTTGTTCCTTACAAAAAGCATGTACTACACGAAACATCTGATAACACGTCATCAAACGTTTAGTCCCAAAGATGACTGTGTTATCTGAGTTCCAATGTTTTTAGATGGAAAGATATGGAATGGATATCTTGATGAGCTATTGCACCCCTCCCAGCTCCACAGTCTGTCCCTATTTTCTCTCGCAATAAAAAAAAAAAGCGTATAGAGTAAATACTTCCGTTCGTTCAGTTCAGTTATATTCAGCTTTACAGGAACAATAGTGTTTACGACATTGACAGTTTATTTTGCTTCCTTTATAAGAAAAAAACAACAAAACACACACTCACATAAAAAAGGTTCAGACTTCATCTTCAGAAGTTTTCCGCTGCATAGGCAAGTTTTCAGGAAATTTATATTCATCCATTGGCTTTGATTTAATATATTAGGCCATTTAGTGTAATATGTCCTTGAGACATTCATACTGCGAATCAGCTGAAGGAAAAGGGCAAATTTCGCTTTGCTCGACCTTCGGATATAGACAATAGTAAATTAGCCGAATTACCGGAAAAGACGATTTGGAAAACTGTTGATGCTCGTGCTTGTTTTGGGAAACGGGGTTCATCCTGTAATGTGGGACGCAACCATTCATTATTATCTGTTTGTTTGTTTGTTTGTTTGGCCTTGCTGTCCATTGACTAGGCCAGTGCTGAGTATGGAGTTTGTTTTTGTTTTAGTGTAATATGCTAGTAGCTTATTTTTCTGTTTCCTCGCCTGAGACAGTCGTAAGCCTCAGTTGTTCAATTTGATCATTCACATCGGGAAGCGAGAGAGCTTGTTAGCACCGTACGAAAAGGGCACAGGAAGGAGAAAAAGAGAAGAGCTTAACGTGAGCGTAGTTGGATCTATGCATTTCCCCTGGGCCTGTGGGACTTTAAGTAAAAGTACAGACATATAGTAAAAAGAAAAGAAGGCGTGCGCGCATTTACAACTGGGCAGGTTTTGTCACCGAAAGCACGAATAGAAGCGGCGTACGTAATTAATATGCAATTCCTTATTCAATAGAGTGAATGCGCATGTCCTGTGTCTGCTTAGTCGCGACAAGCATGTCCTTCGNTCTCCTTTCCCTCAAGAAAATGTAAATACATATTTTGAGCTGTGGAAAGACTATGAAGACTGAAGTCTGTTGTGTTTGCCGTCCCAGGGTCACGAGTCTTTATACAGACTGAGGCTAGCAAATCCCCCGTACACTTCACGTCTGCCATACCGATACTCCGCAACATTTCCGTAGTGCCTCTTTTTGTTTACGTATGATTTTCTCCCTCTTCAATTCCCCCACATTCCTCCATCACCTCATCCCATCCCTTTGCCCGTCTCGCACTCCAGACACATTTGTGTTTCTGCCAAAACTTTCACTCCTTACCTTTTTACCTAATCCTAATTATAGGCCCTGGGGTTTAATAATAGGTTTCCGGGAGACCCGCACTCTCTCTCCTTCTCTCTCTGTGTTACTCCTCTAATCCCAGTGACGTAGGTCGTGTGCGTTTACTAGAGCTGTGTTTCAGGTGTTTTTTCGGTGGTTTCGAACGTGGCGCAGAGACATCTTACAGGTGGTAGTGATCGAAGTAAAAGCAGTGCTGTGTTTCTTGTTTTCCTTTTTCTTTCTTTCGTGTTATGCTGTAAAATGCGCGATTCAAAGTAAACTGTGTTTTCACATGAAGTGCTCCCTACTCTGTTTAAAACGTGATTAAATCTGGAGAGTCACTTAAACGCAGGCTGTATTATGACTATTATGAGTAATGAATAACGTGCATTGTGTGTAGATGTCTATTGTTCTCAACTCTGTTTGGTGTGTTGCCGATTCCAGCATCAAAATTCAGTGTGTCATTTGATTTGCCGCCAGACATCTCTGTCTGCTTTTTAAATTTGATTATGCGGAAGTTGGAAGTGACAGGTGTTTTCACATGGTGGCCTGCTGGTTTCTAAGATGTTCGTCGATACGTGAAGATGTGAATACTGCGTTGCATTCGAATTGACTCACCAGTATTTCCTGCAGGTAATACGCCTGCATTATGTCACTCACCTTATTTATAATGGCGCAGACGAAGGTCCTAGTCGTGTGAATGTTAGAAAGAATGTAATTCTGCTGGGTAGTTTTTGTATCTATAGCCTTGATGCTAACGAAAGGGGACATTACTGCTCGCTTGCATTCCGTTTACTGAGCTCAGTGCTTTGGATGAGTGAACGCAGTCTAAACAGAAAAAAAAACAAAAAAAAACAACTTGTGTCTGAAGTATCTACACTGTTCATTAAGATGTTGATAGGATAGAGATTAGGAACGTTGAACGGTGATGGGAGTTATGAGAGGTATCGATAGCTTGATTAATGATACTTATTATAACTTTAGAGCAGAGGTCGTCAGGGTAACCACAAGACTGCGGTGTTTTTATAAAATCATTTGTAATGGGAAGGCAAGGTTTGGATATAACCGCCAAAAATAATAAATATTAATAGATTTTTAAAAAGCCTCGTCGTAAAGAAATGTCGCTATGTGAAATTCCTAACCCATTACCTCATACTGTACAGTTTTCTGAAGATTGTCAAGACATGCAAGTCTGGTCTGATAGAACTTTAATGGCGAGGCTTAGAACAGGTTTTGACAGCTACATACCGATGACATAGGCTTGCAACGCTTATCTTTTGCTATTTACGGTAGCTTGCCCTCGTTTTCCTCTCACGGCTGTTTGCTGAATCAAATTCAATCGTCAGCGAATTCTTTCTGTAGAATGATATTCTGAGATGATATTAATAAAGATGACGGTCGGGAATCACCACCGAACAAGTTGTGGAAGCAGTTCATAGGGATCATATTTTGATCAAATCTGTCTTGACAGTGCTGGGTGAAGAGAGTGTGCCACGTTCATTAAATCTAACAGTTTGGCAAGGCTTTACTGTAGTGTTGCTCGCATGCTCTGTTTACTTTACCAACGTTATTATTGTGAGCACTTGTCAGCTATTCTCTGGCCCAGAATTTATGCATGAGGCCTTCTCAGTGATACCACTGGTTTCAGTCAATTGATTGCCTCCAAATCATTGTGTTCAGAAGTGGTTTTGGCTTTTTTTTTTCTTTAATGTGGACGCTTCCTTGGAAAATGTTGCAGCTATGTAAACATTCTTTGTTAACACTTATCTGACATCTTACGACAAAAAGACACATGATGCAGAGAAGTGTGCAAAGCAAGGAAAATTTCATTTAAAAAACAAACGAATAACTTGACTGTTCAAGCTGATTTGAGGAAACATCGATTAGAAGGAAAATGAGTCCTGAAAAATTTATTTAAAGAAAAGTTGACGATGAATTGTAGAGATTTACGTGATTAAAAGCTCTTAATGTGCAGCCTCGTAGTGTGTTATTCTGAGGAAAAAAAAACAACCAGAGTCTTTGTTGTTATAGTTGTTCTTTTTTTTCTGAGAGTCAAGAAGGGTTTCTGTGCCATGGAAAATTTTAAGTGTCTGGAGTGCCTTCAAAAATGCATTGGTGTTGCCCGTGCAGAGAAATGGCAGCGAAGTAAAAGAATTTGAATGGGGCATGAGGTCGGGGGTAAACCTGCGCTTTTTAGTAAAGCTATCGAATTCCATGCACTGATTGTTGTAATGTCGCCATACAACTGGGGCATCAGTTTAAGGAATATTTTCATTTTAATTCTCATGAATTGTTTAAAGCTAGACCGTACTAGACCATTCTAGTCCTAGTTTATTCTAGTATTTTTTTTCTATCTGAATATGTTTGCAGATTCTTTCCCACCTCTCTTTCCTCCTCTGTAAAGTGGCTTCCTGATATGTGATATAGTTCAGAAACACACTCGAATGTAAACAGTGAGCATTGAGCTTTCATATGTCTAGTGTATTGACCTGGCATCCTAGTGTAGGCGTCCGCTTTAAGCATCTTACTCTCGGCAAAGATCATATTGAACACACCGCTTTAAGTAGACATACTCATGGCAGAGATTATTGTTTTGTCAATATGTCTGGAATACGGTGTGTATTATCAGTACATATTTAGTCAGTTCGTTTTTATTTACTGTTTTCATAAGCTTTGACGCACGTATAGCTATTGAAGGCAATGATAGTGTACCTCGGCTTAGTATCTGAGATCTTTAGCTAATATGTCTCATATTTCTTTATAAGCTGGCAGTTGGTTTACTCCGATCAAAATTTATATACGATACGAGATTGTTTACTTGTCAAATAGATAAGATGGGCTAGCATATGTTTATAGCAAACAGGTCTTGATCGCGGGAGATCATTCTGAACTTACCACAAGTTTATACAGATTATAATTGTTATGTTCCGTCACTGTCAGATCTTGTTCTTTGTATTGAAGGTTAATGGAACAGAGCAAAGCTCAGAACGTTTACCTCCGAATTATTCCTGCGTAGAATACAGGTCAGGCATAGAAAGACGCTTGATAACAAAATATGTGGGCATTCCTTCATACTGCATCATAAGCCTGGCGCAAGAAGTGTTTTCGGAGGAGAAAAAAAATTTTCGTGTTTCTTAAACATGCATTCGTATCTCTGTCACTAGGATCGAGTCGTGTGAATTGGGATCTTGAAATTATTAACATGAAAAGATATCTCTCGCTGGCTCATGGGTTAAAGGTCAAACTGGGACTGCTGTCGAGTTGTGCACTTAAATTGCGCCTGATTTCAAGCCAATCGTATCCCAGCCGTGCTTTTGAGAGGAGGAAGAGCGAAGGGGGCGAGGGGAAGTACTAGGCTGGGAGGGGTGTAGAATAAAGAATATAGTGTGGTGGTATGAAACCCGTAACACATAGGCGAAGTATAAAGTGTATAATTGTGGGTGAATGACAGGGTGAAATGAGAGCCGTTTCTAACTTCCCGTACCTTCCACGTTTAACCATTCACCTGCAATACACGCAAAACATCGTATGTACACAGTCGAACCTGGTCATGCAACCACCTGCCAGTGATAGATATCTGGCAGTTCTTAACATATGGGATTCACTGAGTAAACCTTTGGGCAGTCTTAGCATGTCTGTTAAGTATCGTCATCCGAGAATGTCTAACGGCCTGAGGGAACTGTTAAGTAGGAAATTATCTTCATCTTTTTTTTTCTTCTGTTTTTAAGTACAGTAGTTCCGATTTCTGTATGTGGCCGTCATGGAGAGGTCGAGTGTACGTCTTTTATCCTGTAATAATCACTTTTTTTCCTGTTGCTTCTATACAGCCTTCTTTGTGGCTGGCATTAATAGGGACAAGCCTTTTCCTCTTGTGCAGTGGTGTGTGAACATACGGTTCTTCATCTTCACCCTTCTATCCCACCTTCTTTCAGCTATGCGCGGAGGAGGGGGATGGGGAAAAGGGGTAGAGACTAAGGACAGGAAACACAAAGCACAATTCCGTGGTCAAAATTTTGTGAAAGCTAATGCCATTAACAGTGAATGACTTCTATCTTTTACAACGTAATCTTGTGTCGTAGACACACTTGACGAAATCTTTAGAAATCGTGGAAGAGCATGACATGCAAAATGCTGGGCTTTTTTTTTTCACGAGTGGAGAGATCTTGGATGAACACATGCAATAGGGTAAAGCCACTGATATAATGCCAATCCTCAATGCTGTTTAACATTCCCGCAGAGATGCCGAAACGAAAAGAATGAGAGTAAAAAACATCGCCTAAATAGTAACCTCATAAGCGAGCTGAACATGATGAGATTTGGGAGCAGGGAAGAAGGAGGATTGGTGAGGGGCGGAAATGCCAAGGGCAAGGCAGAGGTGAGAGGATAATGTGGTGAACATCCATGTTTACATTCATAACAGATTAACATACGATGTTAAAGTGATTTTCATAAAACGAAATTAGGGCTTCCTATCGCTCTACTGTGACAGGAGTTAATGGGTTGAATACAGGACAGCCATGATCCTGGTATAGCGCAGTGCAGTTGATCTGACGGGCCCAGTAATTCAATTATATGATGATGGGAATGATTTATCCCGTAAGAGGAGTTATACATTGTCGTGGGTGAGGAAGCGTCGGTGTCATCAGTGGAAAGGTCGTTTTGACTGGCTCATGAACTTCCCACGACCACACATCCAAGTGGTTACTGACATTTAGTTAGGGTCACGGATAGTGGTGGGCAGTATCGTGTCTGAGTATCCATATTTTCGATACTTAGGAATGTAGATTAGGTATCTGAATTCAAGCCCGGGAGTTTCGATACGGTTTCGATGCTTTTGATTTAAGCGGTGACAGTGCGTCTGACCCAAATAGGAACTCCCTCACCTGATAATTCTCTTTGAACTATCATTTCTCATGCTTTGTGTCTTCCAAGCCGATACACTGAGATGTTTAGCCATAGTATAGAACACATCAACAGTACTTTTGATCTCCACCCGATCCTCAATAACGGTCTGTAGCGCGCTTCCCCTACAATGACAAAAGAGCCTTCAGAACGATATCGGAAGTATCGGAACCATTTTAGATTCTGTTCCGATCCTCTATGCCACTCCAGCTGCAGGTTGCCTCAGTGCAAAACCAGTTAGCGGTATCGGAAGTATTGACATTAATTTCGATCCAGCTTCGATCCCCGGAATCAAACTAGCTACTGATCTTCTCAGTGCAATGGCCGGCGGCATCAAAAGATATGGAATATATCGAAATTAATGTTCATTCTCAGTACTAGACTTGCTCCTCGTCTTCTCAGTTCAATTCCTATTAGTATCAAAAGACATCGGAGTGTTGTCGAAAATATAGAAAAGGAATCGAAGATATCGAAAAGTTATCGAAAATAACAAAAGGTATTGAAATGTTTAAACAGAGTTATGTATCAGAATAAAGAATAGAATTGATGCTGTCGATACTTAGAGTGTGAAGCCTAAGTATCGCGATACTTAAAAAGCCAGGAATCGGCCCATCACTCGCCAGAGATAGTCCTATTATTGTTAGGGCGGTTATTGTCCATGGATAGATAACCGAATAAGTAAATAGCGATGAATGACTTTTGTAATGTTACAGTAACCACTGTTGGAAGTTGAAAGTACTCTTATCAATAAGTTATTAGCTCCATCACATGATCTGAGTTATCATAGCCTTAATAATATTGAGAAGTTGTGCATCAACAGTGGGATCTCCTACCACCGAAGAATTTCATTAACTCTGCAAATTGAATGCTACTAAGGATGCACTCAGCACCGATGCATTGAAGTACTTTTTACGATGGTAAGAGATTACTTGGTTAATGTTCAAGTTCTCATGGCTCGACAGTGATCCAGACTTTGTTTCTAGTGCAGATGAGGAGTGTGCTTGGTAAAATCAGTCTTTCTTGTACACTGTAAGCCAAGTTATCGTGATTCGCAGGATGGATGGGGGATTATTATGTGAATCAGTAAGGGTACTTCCTGAAGTTGCTAGGGTTAAAGAATGGATACTACGTGGGATATCTTGGTCAATACCTGACATATAACCCTAGTTTCAACAGCAGTTTAAGATTTGTCCTGCTTTTTGTTCTAGAAATCAGACTATGTGCAAGTGATCTATTTGCCATTTGCAGCATCTATGGACTTGATTTCTTGATCATCTTGGTACTTTTGTGTAAGTTTATTCAGCATATAATTGGTTAAAACTAAATTTTGCCCTTTGAGGATGTTCCGCTTTTAGCATTTCTGTGATCTACGCTGTGCCGTGTTCAGAACATGATCAGCCATATGGAACTGTCAATCCTTGATATTAAATTTTGTTTTTGTTATTTATGTATTTCATTACATACCATTTATAGTATAATATTTTCATGAATTAGACGTCCATAGTTCCTCACCCAAAATCTACTCTTTTATAATTTGCAGCAAATCAGTTTTATCACAACGCGTAAGTATATATCATGCAGTTGTTTGTTTTTTTCATTCTTGGTGGTTGGGTTTATGATGAGGAAACCAAGAGTTATTCACCACTTTTTGGTTTTTGTTTTTATTTTTTGGACAACATGGCTCATGAAATTAGTATTGTCGTATACATTATTTTTTTTTATTTCGACACTGACGGTGGTAGTTCTTATGATAAATTACACTTTGTAAGTTATGATGTTTGCTAGGGCCATTAAGGGTTGTACGGTATGAAATGTTTGCCTTCTGGATGGTATGAGTTTTGACAGAGACATACCTCATATTAATGCTGATCTTCGAAAATTAATGGTCATGTCTGTTTTGCATCTTCCTTGGCAGCTTTTATGAATGAATGCTTGCGGCATGCTGGTGGCCATTTCAATTACAATTTTTATATTCAGGTTTTGCATCCATGGTGGAAGGATTTGTTACAGGGTTTCGAATGCACTGATTCCGTGCGCTTTTGAAGCACTAGTTTTCTGTTTCTTGCTCACACACCATTTTTTCCCTCCTGTGACAGAAGTACGCGACCTTTATATTTCCATCACCATTTGTGGTAGGCAGCTTCCTCTCTTCTTGATGGTAGTTTTTGTAATGAATCTTTATACTTGTCAGGAGCAATATCTGATTCTTCGGTTCCTGTTGTTGGCTGGAGAATTCTGTTTCAACATTTTGCAGTGTTTATGAAACTTGCCATGCGTCTGTTTGTGGTATATGACAAAGTGCCATGTGCAGGGTTTCCAAACCATCGCGGAAGTTGGAGCAACTTCCGTATTTCGCTTGTGGGAGGTTCGTGATGAAATCGTGAAATCCAAGAGCAGCTCTTTCACTCGTGTGATACGGCTTCATTTCGTCATCGCCCACACTGTCTCAGCCTGTCTTACAAGCAGGCCATCGTGCTGTGATCCTCAGTGTTCAATAATCGATTCTCTGGGCGCATGCTGCTTGCTCAATGTTTATCAATACCTTCAGTGATATCCACATGCTGCGATTCAGTTTATAGTGACTTATTTAACTCACAGCTCATGCAAGAGCTATGCATTTTATATCTTTGTTGATTGGTTCCTTAAGTGATGCTGATCTGGGATATGATCTAAGGAAAATTTATTCAACATAGTGGTTGCTTGGGTTTTTTTTTTTTTTTTTGGTGGCTGCATTTATAACCCTGTAGAGTGGTTGCTCTATTCGTAAATGAAAAAAAAAATTTTAAAAAATAATTTTGCTAGATGATAAACATCATCATAAGAAATTAGTAGGTTTAAACACTTATTTAACATAGGCGTTACTTTATGTTATATCCAGCTGTTCCAGCTATTTCGCCTGACGAAGTGACGAATTCGTACCATTGATATATAGGTGGCCGCAGGTTAAACTTAACTGTGGCGTAACTTTTTCTCGCATTTCTGAGGGGAAAAACTTTCTGAAACAACCTGTACAAGGTACAAGGTGTACATCTTTCGTTCATCGAATATTTAACTCAGTGGGAGAAACAACTTGCCAGGCTGTGTTTAGTGACACTTGGAGTGGGTCTCATCTTGTGCTTGTTTGAAGTCATCCAATCTCAGATTCCATTGTAATGTGATAGCAACTATTCGATGGTGGATACTTTCAAAGTGACACCCAATGATTATGCTGAGACTTTACGCTCTTAATAACGTGTTGGGAGTACATCCTACGTCAACGTGACTCAAGACTCTGGAGATGCCACCGTAATGAGCCGCCATTCAACGTGCGGCCGCTGCCACAAGCGAGAGAAGAGCCTCTCCAGTTTTAGACGGCTGTCGGACATCCTGCCCTTGCCTGTACAGGGTGCCATCAACAGCCTTACACTGCCCATGCCTGTCAGCGTCATTGCCAAGGTTACGAGTTGCCCATGTTCATGTGTGTCTGTCTATTTGTTCACTTGCTGATCTGTCTCTTTCTATTTCTCTGTGTGTGTGTGTGTGTGTGTGTGTGTGTGTGTGTGTGGTGTGTGTGTGTGTGTGTGTGTGTGTGTGTGTGTGTGTGTGTGTGTGTGCGTGCGTGCGAGCGTGCGAGTGTGTGTGCCTCCTGCCTGCCTGTGTGCGTGCGTGCGTGAATGTGTGTTGATCAGCAGTCTGTGTACATTTCTATCCGTTTTTATCAACTTCTTGAGTATGTGTCAGCATGTTGATCTGTTTGTCTTTCCACCTGACTCCATTCATGCCATTTGGTGTGGTTGTCTATAGTCTTATAGCCCAGGACTAGGGCAACGTCAGTGCCACAACTCTCAGCATTATTTACTAAGATTGTTGTTCGTCATTGTCTGTCTGTCTGTCTGTCTGTCTGTCTGTCTGTCTGTCTGTCTGTCTGTCTGTCTGTCTTCTGTCTGTCTGTCTGTCTGTCTGTCTGTCTGTCTGTCTGTCTGTCTGTCTGTCTGTCTGTTGGTTGGTTGGTTGGTTGGTTGGTTGGTGCATCTTTTGAAATTTGACTTTAGCATTGCCTATAACACACTGCTATTGTGATGTAGCCACTGAACAAAAATATCTGTTCCATTCCACTGTAGAGGCACAAGACTTCATATCTTGCTAGAGACATAAATATGCTAAAGAGACGCTATCAGTTCAACATATTGTCCTACTTACTCCTACTTTGCATTCTTCTTTCTTAGCTTTACAACCGCCTTTACAAGCTTCACGCTATTTGGTATAAACTCCCTCAGCTTTTTCTCTCTCTTGAATACTTGCATAATAGCATAAACATAACCTGTGTACATTGCACATCTGAAGTGGGCTGGTCTAGGTTTAAGCTAAATTTCAGTCCTATTCTTTCTACGTTTGCTCCTTGATCATTCTGACAACAGCTATTCATCATCGAGTATGACATTGTGTTATCAGAATGGAAGAAAGTATATGGGAGCAGGGGGAAGATGGGAGGAGCTGACGTTGATGATGTTTTGTATGATGTCACTGGATTGTATTGAATTACTTCTTCTTGCAAACGAAATGGAAAGAAACTTATTTCATATTACAGTATTCCACAAATGCTGCATGGGATATGTGCAATGGAAATGAATAATCGCAAAGTAGGTTGGCCTGTAATACGTTGGGCGTATGAATAGAAATGCATGATCGAACCTCCATAATGATCAGGATTCCTCAGCTTAATAAAGAATTTAGATAAAAGAGAAAAACAAGAACCCGTTCGGCAGGTGCCCTGTAATACTGTAGAATAGTCTCCACATGTACCTGAACAATTCCACGCATTCTCGATTATTGATCGAGTACCAGATCAGTATTATTTCTGTTCGTATATAGAATATGTTTTTGAGAACTGTTCACCGGTGCTCAACGGCCATGTGGAACAGAAATTTAAAATGTAAAAAATATTTATACGTGTCACTGTGTTCTGATACAGATGTACACGTATGTGCCATTTTGGTACCTCTAAATCCTTGGATCACATTGATAATCAAAAGATTTACTGATCAGACTATTGCTGACACGCTTACACGCGTCAGCCAGAAATGGACACCCTCATCACGCAGAGGGCGAAATGCTGTGAATGCAGAAATATCAAATATTGATGAAATACCGGAGAGCCTGTATTCTGTAATCTAGACTAGTCAGGTACACATTAACGTGGTGCAGTTCAGGAGTGTGATTTTTGAGGATGGCGTTTGTCTGGCGTTCAGTTAATTCGATATGGGCAGAAACAACCAGGAACCCTCTTATTCACCTTTCCGAATCGGTAAATAATCCCGTATTTGTCCTGGTCTGAAAGTCAAGCAGGAAATAGTGAATGACTTAGTAATGCTTATGGTTATTGATAAACACGTGTTGTGACTGGAAACTAAAGCTGTTTAGTTGTGACTGGAAAATAAAGCTGTTTAGTGAATAGAAAGTAGGCGTCACTTTGCCGCCATCCTGTTCACTCTAACTGCTAGAAGATATAAGATACAGTATTGTTGGTTGTATCTACTACCCCAAGACCGAACATGTTTCAGTTTACGTCGTCAAACCCAGTAGAAACAATGCTGGTTATGCATTGTAAGTGTCTAACCCGCACAGTGTTTTTAATTTGAATGCTCTTCTGTTATTAGTTATTAGCATAAATTTTTAAAAAAAAATAAAAAAACATTATTTACCCCACAGGAAAAATGGTTTACATTGCCACACATTGAAATACATCTCGTTTATATTGCATACACAGGAAACATCATACGTATAAATACACAATATTGCAAATGAAATACATAACAAAGTTTTTGCTGGTCGTTACAGTGCAGCGCCCTGGTTTACCCATTCCTGAATGTAGTGAGGACCTGAAGTTCAGTATCTTTCCCGCGGAAAGAACGTGAATCTCACGATTCAAAAGTCCAACTCACAGCCTTCAATTTACTTCTCCATGTTGTAATATGCCCACGATTCTTTGATGCAAAAACTGTGGAGTGGGAATAATTTATCAATTACTTCCTCTTCTAGCTATAGTTAGTACTTTCTTATGAGTGTGGGTTTTTCAAAGGCAGTATCATCATTAACTTACGAGCTGTTAATCTACATTTTTTTGTTGTACAGGAAGTTGTCAGTGTCTTTCCGTCTTCACATGTCTCTTTGCTGCAAGACTGAACTTGGAAGTCATACGGAGACATCTCGGTTTTGTTATCTGAGGCCCATAACGTAGTTTTATGTTTGGAAGATATATTCCATATTATTTAATTATTCGTCAGTGTGAATAATAGAACCACCTAAGCATTGCACGACTGCCGTGCAAATCGTTCCATATAATGTCAAAACAGTCTACCTTGCTTAATGGCAATCCGGATAGTCGCAATGACAGCTTAATCGTAACATCTTCCACGCAACAAAATGCTGGTTTCTTATATGGAAGTCACTGAATAATGACAACTTTTTCTGTGCTTCCGAGGAGTTGCGATTATGCAGAGTTAACTGTACGATAATAAAATTATCATATTGAAGTACTCTTTGAAGTGTCATGAGTCTTGTCAAGGGTTCTCAAATTCCCCGACATGTTGTTGTTCCAGGTACCCAGGAAGAACGCGTCAACCTTGTGTAGTTCTGTGCGACCTTAATTTTATTAAATACATGTACCATCGAAATGAACGGATTTTGAATTCGATTTGCCAGTCATAAGAACCTATCTATAAAGGCGAATCAAAAAGTTTGCGCGGTGTGTGCACCTGCAAGTCATAAGTTTAATAAGTTTATTATACATGCCCAGACCATGCTTGACGGTAGGAGGGCGGTCAACATTACATGTATCAAGTGGCAGGACAGACACGAACAGATTAGACAATACATCTTCATAAACAATTAAAATACAAATTTTNACAAATATATATATATATATATATATATATATTATGTACTTTGAAGTGGCAAGAAATACAAAAATGGTGCTGCACGTGCCGTCCATCTTCTATTTATAGCTCACTAAATTGTAGGTTTTTGTAATAATGATAATAAATCTGGATATTCTTTCAAGTCTGTTCTTTGATACTATTCTAAAGAGTTCTTTTGTCTTATACATGTTTGTTCGTTTATAGAAATAAATATACTGTACTTTCCACTATGAATTTCTAATGCGCGACATTCAAACAGGGTCAGGAAGACATGGACCTCTGTATCCGTATGCACAACCCAAACGTTATTTATGTTACTGCATTAACTTCAATGAGCACTGATATCTGGGAGTTTCCCGTGGATACTCCATTGCCTAAACTAACGTAAGGATTATGCACGCAGCCACTGGTATTGTTTTTATATTATCATATTGCTGAACGACACGAAAAAAAGAAGGTCATTTCATGTTGCCCTATAATCTAGTTTGCCTTTTTTTTCTTTATGTGAACACATTTCTGGCTATGCTTATTATTTATAGCCTTCCTTCCAGTACATTATGCATCCCCTCTCTTCCTCCCTGTCCCCTGTCCGAACCTTTCCACCCCCCACCCCGCCTCCCCGGGGGTTTGTTTATGAATGGGTTGTCACGTTCTGAGCGACATTATATGTTTTGCATTTTGTGTATTGTTTACTGCCAAATATACGTTTTGTTCAAGAGTTTCATAAATTGAATTGAAATTCATCTCGCTGGTTGAATATCAGGCAGCCATAAAGTGGGAATATGCCATTTTGATAACTGCCTTTCGTAGCTATTCTTGACAATACAACGAAGAGCTAAAAAAAAAACGTGGTGAATTGAGATATTAGACATGGAATTTGAATGTTATCTATTGAATATCTGACTTCTGAATCTGAATGCAGCGTTCATACGTTTGTTATCCTCTCTGCAGAAAAGAATATCAGTTGGAGGGGGTTATGATTTCAGGCAACACCACTGCAATCCTGACATATGTTTGAAGAAGGGTGACCTTCATGTCCAAAATACATGACGCAGTATTACCGCCTTACCTGTTTGAGTGGAATAGTTATTAGCCGCGGGATATCACGATAGATCAAAGGAAAGTAGGATCAGAACGGTAGACACGAGTAACATTATGGATTTTCTTGCCCTTCTTGTCTCCCCAGTTCACTGTGGGGTGACCTTGTATTCATACACAGGTGAAACAGTGGAGTCATGTTAGGTCTTTCAATGGTTGCTAGCTACTGGTCTACTTATCACAGCATCAGAAGCTCCTGGAATTCTCCAGGAATTTGTTTTGGAGACAGCACCTCCCAGAAATTTCCTGTGTTTGTTAATTTCATACTAGAATCTCCTGGAAAATCATTGTTGTTGACAAAACCGCAAGTTTTTATGGTGACAGGGCCAGTATTGCCATGTTATTTGATCGTAATGTGCTCTATAGTGCTTATGGAAAAATATAGAAATTCTCCTGATATTTTTCCTAGAATTCTCCTGGAGAGGTATTTTTAATATTGGAGCATGAACCCTCATATAATGTTAGGAAATAGGAAATAGAGCAAATTGCGCATTGTAGGCATTAAAAATATGTAGTCTTGATCTACATCCTTTTACCCGGCGTATGCTTGGGTGAATTACCCATCAGAACTACATGAGAAATAATCTCTATGAAGGAGGAAATTATTTCATAGATGGTATAGCGTTATGGTCATCATCAAATGGCAAGGCCATGTATCATCCATTAACTAAATTCTAAATGTATCAAATGTAATGTCCTTTAAAACGTTAGTCCTTTGCGGAGAAAGGTTTCCCATCGTGCTGTCATTTTTTTATGTCATTTTTATTGAACATGTTCATGAACGCCAGCGGACAGCGACTGCGACTGCGCCAACTTCAGGTGTTTTTTGTTTTTTTTATCTGGCTTTAGGCAGTGATCCGTGGGTATCATGTCACGAAAGTAGTCCAGGGCCGTAAGCGGTCATCGTGATTTGACAATTTTGCTTTATCCGGAGTCCGCATTAATGACCTCAGGGTCTGACTGGCGTCATTCTCAGTGGCACAACACGGATTAAGCTTGAATTTTATTTTCACGTTCTGAAGAAGTGCATTGAAGCAGGACCGTCGAGTTCCCTACTAGTATTCAGGCCTGTTGGAACTTTCAGCTATAGTGCCATAATCACTGTCGCGAATCCAGACGGCTATTAATGACATGTACGCTCGGTCGTACGTCTAAGCAGCGCTAACATTCTTGTGAAATCACAGTCTTCTTTGGGGATGGGAGGACGGGGAGGGGGGGGCATAATGCAAGACGCATATTACAGTAAGCATGAGTTTTGATGTGACCTGTCACGAATAGCACTAGAGCATAACGCTATCACGTGTCCTGTTTCAGGATACCGACATGAGTTTTGAGCTGAAGGTCAGAACTTAGATACAGAAATGACGTTGTGGAGTAAGGGGCTTTTATTTTTGAAGACGGGATTTCCAGGACGTGCGAAATCCAAATCCTTTTTCCTCTTTTTTAAGCTGCAAGTTAGTACGTAGGTATAGGAATGACGTTAAAATACATTGTGGAATGTGGAGCTTTTCTTTTGGAGATGGGATTTCCAGGACGTGCCAAGTCCAAATAATGTTGTTTTTTTTTTTTTGTTACAGACAAATTGAATAAAAGTAGGCATATAAACGTCGTTTGAGGATCCTTTGAGAGCGCGGTGAGATATGAAAGGGACTCGATAAATGATTAATTCCCTGTTTCGATAATATCATTTCTTTCTTTCTTTCTTTCTTTCTTTCTTTCTTTCTTTCTTTCTTTCTTTCTTTCTTTCTTTCTTTCTTTCCTTTTTTTCTTTCTTTCTTTCTTTCTTTCTTTGTACGATATTTTCTACCACCCCTCTTCAAAACTGTACATTGTTAGCATCCGTTTCAACGTATCTACCCAGTGCTAAGTACGTTCTAAGTATTGAAGTCCAACTGTTTCCCCATTGTGCTGGATTGTTGTAGCAGCGCATGTCCGTCAGTCACGACAGCTAAGAATAACTATAGACTGTAAGGCGTGACCGTAAGTCATAGTCTTTACAATAGTACGGTGGACGTTGGCTTTATTACCTGGACCGTATAGTAGTCTGTTTAGCTGGATGTTAATAAAGTGTTCAGATCAGACAGCATGGATCTCGAGCTAATGAAACAACCTCATCGGGCCATCCCTTCTAATCCAATGTCAACGATATAAAGAACAGACTTTTTACCTCCTCCCTTATTTTCCCTTTCCGTTCCTCTCCCGCTCCACCCCTCTT
>JAWQUT010000002.1:5060277-5072067 GCA_033807755.1 Ellobium chinense | reverse complement strand
CCCCCAACCCACCCCATTTTCTGTTTAAAATTTTCTTTCTGAAGGAAGTGGCCAGGTCCGTGCCCTGGGCCCAATTAATTTGAGTCACTACGGGAATTAAAACAACGAAAATTTTCCACCCAGCATTTGGCTTCCAGTGACGCCATATTCCACATTAATAAAATTTGGAGATAAACAGTTTTGTATTCAACGACTTTAATAGCACGAAGAGGTACAATTTCTCATAAAATTGTTACGTACTTATACGTACTTATAGTCCTTACTTTAAGTTGGCACAGAAATGTGATTGCTGTCTTACTGTGGTATAATATCCGAACATACATTTACGCCACTTTATTAAAAAATCAGCGAAATAATACCCAAATATGCATATAGCCTAATTTTTGAAATATAATGCTATACGTAAGTATAGGGATGACATGAAAGAACACGGTACACTCATTCTACAGTGCAAATAATTATATGTGAACACCTGTCATCACTGTTGAGGGTAAGGTCATCATTCCATCTGACCTCCATTATGAATTCAGATGGCGGAGTTTATTGTTTCTGCTTGCTGTCACCCATACCTAGTCATAAGAATAAGATACAAGAAACTTTATTTGCTCAAGTTATAAACCTGTGAACATTCAGAGTAACTGCCGATAGGTTCTCTTACCATCATAAGAATAACATTAGTGCATTTGTGCTGAATGCACCCTTGGTAGTAGTGGTAAGAGATCCCATTGTTAATGCGCAAGCTCTCAAATATCAGGAAATTAATAGTTAACATAGGGCATCAAAATTATTATACATATATTATATAATTATATACGGATGCGAAATAATAATATTCCCCAACAGTATATTATAATTATGCCTAACTTTGCCTGACATGTTTCATAACAGTAAATATGCTATAAGTTACAGACTGTATCCAGTTTGCTTCAAACGCGAAAGGTCCCATTTGACATAACGAAGCCAGTTGATGAATTTGCTCTGGACGCAACTTCTTGTTTATCTATTTTTTGACTTTGTTTGATCTGTTTGCTTGTTTGTTCTATGCAAACTAAAGTCCGTGCCGCAGTGTAACGCAGCAAAAACGGTCTTGACTGCAAAGTCGTATCTGCTGTCAGGCAACAGCGTTGCGTGTCCAGTGTATCATTTTCGACATACCATGCAAATTTTCACGAACTGAATTTCAGGGAACCGATTCAGAAATTCGACTTCATGAGGTATTGGAGATCGTAAAGTATATTTAATATACGAATATAAAACTTGGGACTGAAGCATTGCATTGAGTTGGCAAGGAATTTCAATATTTGAAGTTCGAGATTCTGAGGTTCTATTATATAAAACTTTGCTAGTAGGTTGAAGTAGTCTTTCATTAAGGTTGGTGTTCCTGGAAGTTCACCTACTATTTCACTTATTCCTCTGGCGAATTAGTGGTCGGGGTGATGTTGGTTTTTAACTTTCTTTGACAAAACGACAAAGACCTGGTTCAGATTACAGACAATAGCACCTGCCTGTGTGTGAGTGGTTGTCGGGCGGTGTTGGTAGTTTGACAAAACGATAGAGGACATTTTTAAGCTTTAGATAATAACACCAATGTGCAAGTAAGTGTCGGGCGCTTGGCTATCTCCTGGGACAGGACCGCTCTTGCATTAATACAGTTCATTTAGTCATTGGTTTAGCTACAAGATCGGTCCTATTCCGTGATTGTACCGGGCGCTTTTGTTTATAGTGTGACAAAACCACTGGGGTCTGGTATAAACTTTAGCTAATAACACGAATATGCTAGTGAGTGTCGGGCGCTGTTGGTTATAGTATGACCAAAAATAGAGGTCTGGTTTGAACGTTAGACAACAATACAAATCTTTTGTCGGGCGCTGTTGGTAGTGTGACAAAACGGCAGAGACGTGGTTTAAGCTTTTGACAACAGCACCATTATTTTGTCGGGCGCTGTTGGTAGTGTGACAAAACGGCAGAGACGTGGTTTAAGCTTTTGACAACAGCACCATTATTTTGTCGGGCACTGTTGGTAGTGTGACAAAACAACACAGTCCTGCTCTAAGACAAAAACACCAGTGTGCGAGTGATGTCGGGCTTTGTTGGTGAGATCTCCAGAATAATGTTCCATCTGTGCTTTTTCCCCCCATCTTCCCTTTTTTTTTTTTTGGCATCAAATGAGCAGTTCACGTGCCAGACTGCCTTCTTCGTGAATTTAAATCAGACTTAAGAGGTATTGATTTATGTAAACCATTATAAGGAGAGCTGTCAAGATAGATAAATTGGTGTTCGTCTCGTCTCTGCTCTCGTCTTAGGACAGTATGACGCTAGCACGACTTAGGATTCAAGATTCAAGATTCAAGATTCAAGATTATTTATTACTCAGGTTTTACAAAGAAACACATGAGCATGAGGATAGGAGGGCTCGCTGTATTCATAGCGCGAGGGGCAGAAAGAGTACGACCATACTAACCACGAAGAATCGATGCCTGTTGGCAATAGCAGAGTTTTTTGTTTTTTTTCATACTCGCGCGCAGAAAAATGGATACATATTATTATGGTAATGGCAGATCTGTTCAAACCGTTACTGGTCCAACAAGTAGGCCGGTATCGAGTCCATACTTTCACAGCGTTGATATCTCGCCCAGATATTGTCGTGTATTGTCGGAGAACTACTTACCCGACTTGTCAGACGCCCGGTGATATTACTTTCGCCAGTTTCAATCAGAGCCAAAAGCTCTTACGTAGGTTATTACAATACGGCAGACTCAGAAGGAGGCCCCTATTGAACAACTGAGAGCATGCGCATTAACGATGGGATCTCCTACCATCGTAAGAAATACATAAGTGCATCGGTGCTGAATGCACCCTTGGTAGCGTTTAACATCTAGAATTTAACATCTAGAACGAGGGGATCTCTACCATCTTACGATGGTAGAGATCCCCTCGTTAATACGCAAGCGCTCAATATCATCTTTACTAATGAAAGAGAATCTTTACGACATTGCCGTGCATCTTTCTCTACTCTCATGCACCATTTTGTTGTGATAGTCTCGGTCTCCGAGGCGCCTTGGCATAAAATCTATCAAAATTGTGGAGCAGCGTGGCCTAATGGTTACGGCGTTGGACTCAGGATCTAAAGGTCCTGAGTTCGATTCCCAACCACGGTCATGTTGTAAGTGCCTTGGGAAAGCATTTCATTCGCATTTTCCTCAGTCTACCCGTCTGTAAAATGGGTACCTGGCTATAGGCAGTGGAAGATATTGTCAGAATGCTAGTGTTCAGCGCCTATAAATGGCAGCGGCACTGTATGCTCCCCAGGGAGTCGAGAAAGTCCTAGAGTGATCAGGCCTGCTGGGGTAATAATAGTGTGAAGTCGCATGAACGGGCATTAGCCTGGATATGAGACTAAAAACCGCATTATTTTTATTATTATAAATTGAATAATTTCAGAATGTATATTTCAGTCAATAAGTTAGGAATTTCCAGCAGCTTCTGGGTTCAATTTTTAAATTATTTTCCTGAACGTTCATTTGCAGTGTGGTTATGTGCGAACAGTCACTGTCGTGAGCGGACTAATGTTTGTAAATAATGAAGGCTACTGCTAGGATCGTTATCTTTCATGTTTCACCCATTCTGGCAATCCCATCTATAGAATGGGGAATTAATGCAGTTTTTTTTTAATAATGCAGTTTGTGTTAGTGTTTCCAGTCATCGCTTTAAACAGAGTTTACAAGGAAAAAGTGAAACGTTACAGACATACACAGCTGCTCCATGGTTTATTTCATTTGTCCCTTATCTCACAGCGGGCCATACATGTACAAACGTGCATTTAATTTTCATTCAGAGATAAAATTAATAACATTATGTGAAAAATATTGACCCACAAAATGGGGGCCATTTTTAGCGCATCAGCAGATTACTGTGTTCCTGCTGTCTCTACCGTTACCATTACAAGGCAAAAGGTTGCTTAAGTATATACAAGTGTTCTGTTGTTTTAGGTTATCATGGTTACAATTGGATCCGTAAATTTAATAAAGAAATGGCAAAATTCTGTTACTAGATTATTGGGTTTATTAATTATTATGTCTTGTATAGAAATCCATGTCGTTTCGCATACGCGTCTTAATTTTTGCAAGATATCCTGAAATGGTCAGGAAGTATTAGTAAACGACGTTCTAAAGCTTTTCTGATAAACATAGTCCGTAGAGATGACTGGTGGTAGGTACACATTATTTACCATTTTAACGTTGTTTTCCTTTTTCTTCCGCTCGTCTCCCCTTCCCGCCCCCCAACAAGTCGTATGGTACTGTATGTGCCTTTATGAAGATATCCTTTGCAGCCATGCCGCCATATTGTCATCTGACTGGACTCAGTGATGTTGAGATGGGATCAGTAAACGATCATGCATACGCAAATATCCGACCGATGCTGTGCCGCATAACAGTAGATAAACCGTGCATATTTGGCACGAGCTAATGAGCAGTTTATGGTAATTTGGTTATCCGATCTTGGTCTGTGTTCATTTTGAAATAGCCAAAGGGTGACAGCTAGAAAGTGGCCTTTGGATTGTGACGATACATTAGAGGAAAATAAGGGCCAGAATGGTGGGATAGGCCTAAGGGGTCAACGTTCAACTGTCCCTTAAAGATGTGGGGGAAAAAGGTAAGGAAGCTTGGTTAATTGTACGTTTGTAAGAGGAAAAGTTATGTGTAGGTGAATGGGCACAAGGTGTCTTCTTTGTTTTGGTCACAACATNCAACTGTCCCTTAAAGATGTGGGGGAAAAAGGTAAGGAAGCTTGGTTAATTGTACGTTTGTAAGAGGAAAAGTTATTTGTAGGTGAATGGGCACAGGGTGTCTCTTTTGTTTTGGTCACAACATCCAGGAAGGTATTGCGAGGGGGGGAGCAGTTTGGCTTGGGTATATTTCACAACCCTTGACACGGCTCTCCGCCCAGGAGTGGCTACTTTACCTTCTCATCCTTCGTCACACTCCTCTCCTTCGTCCTGTTGCTCGTCAATGCCAGAGGCGTGGAGGGGTCGAGCCCGTCTGTTTACCTGTAAATAAAGGAATAAACACCGGGTTTCAGATTAACCCACTCATGTGTGCGCCTTTGCACACGGTGTAGCTCGCCACGGAAAAAAGTGTCCATTCCTTTTGCTGTTCAGTCCAAGTGAATGGGCGGAAAGCAAAGTTTGCTGTTCCATTCTGTGATGTGTGCTGTGTGTGACTTTTTGCTTCTTTCTTCAGCTCTTTTCGTGGATACATTTAGCCGATGTATGTAAAAAATCAACAGAGGTTGACAGTGTGGTGTCGAAGTTGGTACCTAATCGGGTCCTGTGAGGAGTTTGTCTTCAACTTGTGGTCGTCAATTTTGGTGTTTTCCTGTCGTTACGGGAGGGATATCAACGACATTTAAGTGTCTCAACATTTATTCGTGGTTATGAAAGTACTGTATAAGTAAGCCAACTTTGTAAACGATCCAAAGCACTAAAAAAAAAAGTTTTTAATATCTAATTTTATCTCTTTTCAAGGCATGTGCATTTCAGATCTGTACTTTTTTTTCCCCTGAGTTACTTTTAAATTTAAGACCCTCCTCGAGATCTAATTAAATTTCTGTTTATTCAGGTACGGAGATTGATTTAGAGCTATTGCCGCAGCCTCAGTTGCAGATGAGAGCCTATATGACGTGTACTTAACCCCACCGTGAAGATGTATTAAGTTGTCATTATGACCTGTTTGGCCCACTGCTCTGATTGATTACGACCAGGCTGTTACTGGGTCTGGCGAAATTTCGCTTACTGAAAGCAATGCTTTTTCTTTTTTTTATCTCTTGAAGAGAATATTTTTGAAAAAAAGAGCGTGTGGCACTGTGTAATGAATTAATTTGTGTTTCTTGTATGCTTGCCTAGGGGCGGCCAGCACACTGTAATATAGTGCGTTAAGCGTTATCATGTGCCTGCTCCTATACTTTGAATATAAGCATCTGAAAAATAATGTTTCGTTCACTTTTTTCCTTAATCTATAAATCGTCTCTGCGTACTGTTAAATGAATTTCACTGATGTGCTTGACCCGTTAATTATAATGATTACAATTACGTAATGTGTCCCAGGAGCTGATTTACGGCTAAAAAGTACAAACCTATTGTATTTTGTGTGTGGTTTACGGCCGTGACGTAAGTTATAGGCCTGCCCTAATGCGACTTGAGCAAGATATTTTCAAGTATATGAAGTGCTTCGAGAGCAAAACGCGACGTACTGTCTGATCGGGAGCGAAATGTCGCGCTTTGCGTGGAAATTCTTTCATACATATTATGTTTAATTTGGAAGTTTACCCTGTGACGTAGGCCTTTGGGATGATGTTGGGAGCGTTTCAATGCATGTATCTGGATGGGGAAGAGCATTTGTATGGGAAAATCGTGTTTTTACCAGTCTTTAAACATTTCTCATTCTTCAAAGGACAAGCTAGCTATAACAGTCGGAGTTTAGAAGTTTGGGATACATGCTCAGCGAATAAGGCTATTTTGACTAATCCCAAGAACGCCGAAGTGGATCTATAGTGGAAAGTGTTTAAGACGGAAAAAATTCTTATCAGTTTCTTCATGACTCTGTTGTTTCTATGGATTTACAACTTGGATAATATGATTGCGTAGTCTTCAACATTTGGGAAACTTTACCAGACGAATCAAACTTCCGGACACTGACTTGCTAGGAGTGTAATCTCTTTCTTTGCATCGGATTTAATGGTGGATACCTGAGGGATGTGTGTCATGAATCTTTGGGCATTCTAAGGCCTCTAAAATTTCAATGAGATGTGTCAAACATTGCGAAGATAATTAGAATAATTTATTGTGACGGTTTAAAGTTTGTGACTTGAGAAGTGTTGTGGCTTGTTTGGTAACTTCCTGTTTCATGAAGATAGAATGACATAAAATTGTGCATGTAATCTTATGATGGTCGATGTAAGCAAAGTGGATTATCAATAGAGTTATTATGAGGCGCTCGAAGTCTATGATGAAGTTACTTGCTGTACAGGCGAATGGAGTGCAGCCAAATATTTCGTCAGTAAGTATTCGATTCGACAAGAGAAAGTTAGTATCACTTTTAGGTCTTTAGGTTGTGCAGTATAAACGCTAAATATAATAATGATTGAAAAGGCAATGAGGGAGGGAATATGACTTAGCCGATAGAGGTAGTCAATTTGTAAGAAGAGAATTAATTATCTAATATTAGATTTGATTCCAGACTTATATCCTCAGTTTGTGATAGCTGGCATTCACACCCCATACAAGGAAGCCATTTTTCACCCATGACTTTACCAGTACTGTATTAGATTATTCAAACTTAATTATAAGTGAATATCTTTCGGACATGATATATTACTGAACATATTTTAAAAGATCATACCGCTGGAATTTTACTCTGAAGTCCCCCACTTGTCTAGCTCCTCAGGAAAATTTCAGCTATATGAAATCACCCTACTAGGCGTGACTTTTTAGACGTCAAATTTTAGTAGTAGCCCTCGCAGGCAGCCGTCTTGGACTATAAAACAATTCAATATGGACCTTATTGGTAACTTGAATGGACATATGTATTGAAAAAGCATGATTTAATGTAGTATAAGTATTATAAGCGTGGATTGAAAAAAAAGAAATGAGGGTAGGGGACGGGTTGGGGGAGGTGGGGGAGGAAGAGCATGAGACGTTGTCGGGAATAGATCCGGGATGCGATTCTCGTATCACCGTCTCAGTTTCCACTTTGGCTTTGTTTGTCTTTCGAGCGCGTTTACCATTCCTTGCCGTGCACACCATGTGTTTGTTTGCTTATCCTCTTAAGGCATGTAGGGCAAGAATGTAATGCTGAAGTGTGTGACGTACTGGTGCTGGGGGTGGGACGGGGGTGGGAGGGGCATGCATTCTGCAGCACGCACTATATAATATACGCTTTCCTCGCAGCCAGATATTACGCTAGAATCCGCATGATGCCGCCTGCAAGTCTTGAAAATTGTTTCGAAGACATCTTTGAGATCATGATAGACAATGCGTGATGAGCCAGCAGTTTACAATGATTAGCCGATGTATTATGCGCCGCAGACAATGAGGCCTAGTGTAGTATCATTATGTAGACCCGGTGTGCTACCAAACTAAGTGATGCTGCCTTTTGTTACCAAGACGTCTGACTGTTGCCACTGTTCACCTGGCTAATCTAGACTATAGGTCCTTCGCATCTGTATGTACGATGGTAGTCGTTGTAGTAGCCAGGAGACAAAGACAGGGTTTAGCGTTGTGTCGTCGACGCCAGGCAGAAACCGCTTTATCCTAGACGACATTGTGGAGTGAAACTACCCTGCTAGGTCATTAGCTGGAGTGAGAATGTCTCTCTGTCGACTCTTTCGAGTTAGTATATTTTTCGTCTCAAGCTGATGATAATGTCAGTCAGTATGGCAACTTTGGGGGTGCGTCTTATGGTACGAAAACACTTAGTGAATGGCGTTAAGTATTAAGGATTGTTATTGTCTGGCCACTTGAAATTAACTGTCTTCCTTCCGCTAGCGGGAAACAGACACTGCCGTTGGTTGTTTTCACTTACTCGTGTCTTGAATCATTTTTGTTGATCGCTTGTATTCTGTATTCGAGGCTTCGTTAACAGTTATTGTAATTCTTATGACGATAAGAGATCCTGTCGTTAATACGCTAGCTCTGAATTGTAATTCTCACGATGGTAAGAGATGCCTTCGTTAATGCAAAGATTCTCAATTATCGTACTTGCACATTCTGTCCTTACCGCAGTCGACGCGTAAAAGTAGACCCAGAGTCACTACTTGCAAAATTTGCATCCCGTCGAAAGGTCGATCTTCTGTGTATCGTCCTCCCGTTTATCAGCTTGTGACTAGTCTAGTTCCTTCTCTTGTCTGGCACGAAATGATGGTAAAGATGTTCATATACCGACCTGAAAGGCCTTTGCTTTTTCAACAGAAGCCTGACATTTGAGAGTTTGCGCATTAGCATGCGCAGTGGGATCTCTTATCGTTGTAAGAATTACATTAACTCTGCATATTGAACGCTATTAAAGCTGCATTTAGCACCAATACATCAATGTATTTCTTACGATGGTGATCCCATCGGTAATGCTCAACCTCTCAAATTATCTGCTTTACAAAGAGTTCAGAGCGCAGCAACATTCGCAGTGCATGTACTAGATTGCGCCCCAAAATATTTACTCAACCCTTTCGCTATCTCATGTGTTTTTCAAGTGCTGATGTCATCGATTTACTGAGCGTTCATTAGCCTGTACTTAGGTTTGATTAGAGTCTTACGGCGCTTCAAAATGATTACGGAGTTCATTACATAGGAAGTAAAACATAGGGGCACGTCGGAAACGACACGGGAAGGCAACTTTTGGGACGCACATTTACGTCCAAGCGCTGTGTGGATCAAAGGGCTAGGTCGTTCAAGTACGTAGCAAACGCGTTAAGTTCGAGTAACCTCAAGATTAAACAAAAAATGGAATGACATTTTAGACAAGTTAATGAACAGTTATCCGTTATGGTCTAGAGTGTGATTCAAATTTCAGTGATCTAGATCTAGACGCTGTACTTATGTCTCAGCAAAGAAATTTTTTTTAAAAAGCACGTCAAAAGGTGACGTACCGGGGCTACAGTATTAGACGCACGTCGTACATGCTATGGGCAAGCGTATGTTTTTAATTTTTCAGCTGTGACATAGCCATGGTACCTAGCTAGATATTTGAAATTTGCTGCTTTATTAGACAACATCTTGCTGATAATGAGTGCCAAATTTAGGTATAATAATTTTGAAATTATCATTGATATTGAGTTTTGAAATTAAGTGTTTTGAAATAAAATAAACTTTATTTATCAGATAATAATTCACACATTACATAACCTGCTCAGATTCACGCTCACATTGTCCATCATTAAATGTTATCTCGTTAATCTTTTCTTTTCTCCTTGCCAATGTCTCGTTATGTAAACAACGGAGCCTAAGTTACTGACTCGTATCAAGAGAGTCTCAAGAGTGGAACAAAAGTAAGCAAAAAAAAACAAAAGTAAACTAAGTGCGGAGGGGGGGTGGGGGAGAGGAGGAATGGATGGTAGGAAACGACTTAAAAAGAAATTACGATGTAGGCGAATGTGGTAAGTGCGGAATCCAGAGTTTTCATGAGATTGAACCATGAAGCCCGCCATTTTGACAGAGGTGTAGTAGAAGACAAGCAAATTGATGACACGCTCTATTCGCCATTTGTCATAGCAGTTGGTGGGTTGGGAGAAATACCCTTTTTAGTACTAGTAGACCCAAAATGACTTAGCTGTAGAAATTCGATATGTAAAGCCAATCTCTTGTAAGGCATGCCCTGTTACATAGAATGCATAAATTATCCAGTTTTGTGTTCATTGTCTGTATTGCAAACGTTTTTTAGTCTGCATTTATGCGGATCAGTGTATGGTAGTACCATTGTATAGAGCTTGGGGTGGGATGCATTTGCATGTTGTGCAGATACATTTTATTTGATTAGATCAGAATACGAACGGCTAGTGTAAATACAGTGATTTCAATCAAAGCGGCATGAGAAAGTATGTCCTCCTGGTCTTCCCTCCCCCCCACCCCGCTTCTCACCATCACCACCTCACCACAAAATTAAGTTTCGGTACGGAATTAACATCTTCAGCATTGAGGTCAAGTTCTGGTCAAGCCTTATAAGACTAACAAAAGGCAGCCGTGTGCTTCGTCGGTAGTAGTATTTGAGAGCTTGCGCATCGTAAAAATTACATAAACTCTGTATGTTGAACACCTGTAAGCACAATGCAGTAACGGTGTTAACAAAGATCTCGTCGTTAATACGCAAGCTGTCTAATGGCACCTTCAGCCTACTTTGCAGCCGTTATACCGTTCTAATGAGAGAAACACAGTAGGTGCAGTATGTGACTGTCCAAAAGTATTCAGTTTACAGAAATAGAGTGCTGCCAATATGAAAACGCCATGAAGCTTTCTAGACATCGAGTGTCACGCTGAGACTGTGCNACATCTAGATGTGTATAAGAGACAGCATTATAGTACTGTCAAAAAAAAAAAGGAAGCACATTCCAATAATATTATTAATAATAGGCCAATTATTTATCATCATCGTTGTTATCAGTTATCATGAACACTATGTCTTGTACCAGCATTGTCGTCCTCTATCTCTCTCCACCTCCTCCCCTTTTCCAACCTATACAAAACCATGTAAGTCAATTTTACATCCCGGTTCATGCATAGTAGATAGCAGCCTTTGTAACATCAGGGGAAAAGCAAAGTTGACTAGATTGGAATAGGACAAGGGACCAACACAAGACTGCACCAGTGAAATACAATAGAGCCCCATGACTTTGACCCGTGGGATCTGGTTGCTAAGCTCCGGTCTTGAGCTCTTTGTTAAATTTACTTAACTTTCTCGAATTTTCAGAGAAAGGCAAAGTTGGTACGATTGATGCTTGACAGAGGGTTAACACAAGGCTGAAACAATGAAATACAGTAAAAACCTCTGTTGCAGAGCTTCGGCCCTGATCTCATTTTCTCGAATTTTCAAGCTGGCCCCTTGTAATTCGAAAACGTGAGGTTGGACTGTATCATACATGTAGAGCCCAGATAGCTGTTAACAACGGAGCTGATAGAGGTCAACAGATCAGTAGATTGACTGTATGGCTGGGAAATGTTTGCGAAAAAATGAAAGGAGAAAGATAATTATAAGAAATAGGAAGGGAGAGATAGAAGAGAGAGGGAGGGGGGGAGAGAGAGAGAGG
>JAWQUT010000002.1:5028422-5055850 GCA_033807755.1 Ellobium chinense | reverse complement strand
CCCCAACCAGTTGGACGTTTGGTCTAAATAAGTTTATGGTGCTTTGTCATTCAACTAAAAAGAGAAAATGCCATCTGTGAGCAGTCATCTGTTGAGGTTGAGGTTGAGGTGTAGTGAGCTGTTCCTAGAATGGTGGTTCAAATGAAAAGGGGCCGATGATTCACAGATTGCAGTGTTTTGTTTCTGATATGTCTCCATCGTTAACAGCACAAATTCTGTCACTCTGCATATACCCAGATTTTTGCCAGGCATCATATTATATGTGCAAATTTTCTTTGATAATGTTGCTGCTGTTGCCGCTGCTGTTGTTGCTGCTGCTGTTGTTGTTGTCGTCGTTGTCTTTGTTGTTGTTGTTGTTGTTGTTCAAAGTACCAGATGTTTCTTAAATCACAGCAACTGTTACTACAGTAGTTTGCACACATGGCCATAAGTTTTAGGTTACCAGCACTACCCCGGTTTAAAAGACGCATGCAGGCTCAGGAATTTCAAAGTTTTATTTTTTCTCCAGTCAGCGTTGTAATTGAGAATAAGGCGACAGCTTATATCTGTCTCCGGGAAAGAGACTTTAAGGACAAGTCAAGACCTTCCCAAGTTTTATAGTTTTGACCCTTTTTTTTTTTTTCAGAAAAAAGAGTTTTTGCACCCAATGCTTGAACTGTATGATTATCATTATGAAATAGGATAACATCGCATGACTCATCTAGATATAGGTTAATAGTTACTGCAGTATGTTTTATTGATTTTTGCCCGGCCACACTCTAGATGTGTCATTCTGTCCATCTTCCCTTTCTACCTCAGTATAACACGTAAAAGTTCAGTATATTCGGTCTTCTTCATAACCTTGCCAACCAAAAGATTCTATGACCTTTCCCGCCCAAAGACATAAATAATAAATGTTGGCTTTTTCTGACAGCAAAGTTCATATTCATAATGCACATTTTTGTACCGTTCTGAAACAGTTTTGCTGACTGATATATTTTACATGAAAGTGTATGTTATTTGTTTGTTTTTTTAATAAATAATAAATGTTGGCTTTCTCTGCCAAAAGAGTTCATTGTAAATATGTTTATACCATTCTGTAGCAGTTACGCTGAGTGATATATTTTACTTTAAAATGTTTTAAGTTTTTTTTCCTTTGAAATATAAATAAATATTGACTTTTTCTGCTAACTGAGTTCATAATAAATATTTTAATACAGTTCTGTAGCCGTTATGCTGACTGATATATTTCACATAAAAGTGTATACGTTCTTTTTTTTGAGAATTTATTCATGAAGCTGTGTGCATAGGAGCTGGAGAGAAGTGTGTTGAGGATTTCAGAGAGTATGTGGACTGGATCCAGTCCTCTTGTGCCTGCCGTCTAAATGGCCAGATCTGTTTCGTGGCAATATTTGATTAAATGCAGGCATGTCTCAGTGGGTCAACAATTTGAGAGAGAGAAATGTAAATTGGCTCAAATGCAGGGAAGCCGAAAGAGAGGGTGAGGGTGGAGGAGGGGAAGTCTGCCTGTATAGTTCGTCTGTGTCCACCATTTTTAAAAGAGGAAAATAGCTTTGTGTATCAATGGCAGTGGCTTAATAAGATGGAGGGGGAAGACATTTGCAAAACAGTATGAGGTCAGGTCAAATTGAATGTCTATTTTCAAACAAGAGATGTATAGCTATTTATGCTGTTTTGAAGAAAATGGCCGAGCCGTATATTTTCACATTTACTGAAGGAAATATGTATTTTTGTATGTTGTTGCTTTCATCGGTATCTAGCTCAGTAAAATTAATATATGTTGGCCCAAGACTCAGCATTAAGTTCGATAATATAGGACAGCTGTATGGAACTTTTCATACTGAATGTATTCCACAATAGTTGGACATCATAATGAAAAGAGATCTCACTCTTCTCAAATATCTATATGTCCCACTGTAACTGGTATGTCACTTCGCCTGGGAAGGGAAACAAGGAAGGATATTACCGAGTATCTCTATGGATATTACTCACAAGCATACCTGACCTGTTTATCATATCTTTCCTGGGAACTTGTTTCATATATCTGATTACATACATCACATCTTTAATAATTTGTTGTGGCATATCATTTTGTATTATCTGTAGGTAATGATATGTTCTTCTGATACAGTGCTTTTATTTAGTATTTATTTGTTGTTTACATGAAGGAAAAAGGAAGTGTGTTGTCTTTCTTGATATCGTTTTTCCATCCAGTTACTTAACAGTGATATTACTGATTTATCACTGTGTATATATTTAGCTTGATGTGGTCATGAACTGATGTAATTTTTAATATGGTGGTTGTATGTTATCACTGGGCAAATGACTGATTATTTAAATCACATTTAATGTTATGTTGGAAAGAGAGTTATAATAGAGGAGACTTAGATGGGCAGAAGATAACAAAGGGCTGTCATGGTCATAGGGGCTTTTGATGATAGTGGTGGTGGTGGTTGTTAATTGTTGTAGTTGTTGTTGGTGGTGGTGGTTGTGGTGATGGTGGTGGTGGTGATGGTGTTGTCTGGGAGGGAGAGGGGAGGAAGCATTGTGAGGGAAGAAAGACAATTGAGAAGGACAATACTGACCTGCTTTGTTGTTTCTGTGAGACATTAGGGGTCTGAGAAGTCCATTTTGTGGCAATAAAAGCACACAATTCTTTAATTTCACAGATCTGAGGCAGAGACAGTATATGCCAAGAGTTTGAACAAAATTGCAGCCAAACTGTTGAAAGTATGTGGGACAGGCCTTGGGTGAGTTATCCATTTCCATGTTTATTATTTATTACATGCGTACGCCAATGCCTGTGGATGCTTTAATCTAGGTGAAGAGAATTTTGGCTGGAGAAAAAGAGAGACTTCATGCTGGAATATAGATGCAACATGGGTAGAATTACACTGTGGGATTGCCTCATAAAAAATGTGAGCATTTGAAAATTGTGCTAGGGTCACAGGCAAACACTAGGCTTATACCTGAAGCTAGGTTAAGATATTCAGGCTGTAGATAGGTTTAAATAGCTGTGAAGTTAGCATCTTATGTAGTCACAGCACATTCATCTAGCAAGCTGAAAGGGTCTAGATTTGATGCCCGGTAGGGACAGAAAATTTTCTAGAGTAGGACTTTTTATCTTTCATAGTAAATCTGAAAAAAATCCAAAATGGCACACTTTCCAGATAAGATCAGATTGAGCTCATATTCCTCACCCATAATGGCAATGAATAGTATGCCTTACCACCTGCAATCAGAAAGTTGAAAGACTGGAATAGTGAAGTATCACAGAAGTCAAGCATGTAGGCAGTGATGTCATTTTCTCTTTGTTTAACAAAATTTACCCATTGCTTTCATTTCCACCTTACCTGTATAGAATGCCACAGCAGGGATATTGTTGAGCTTTAGTTCAAATTACAGATACAGGAAGATATGAGTGGATAGCTAGAGGATCTGTGCAGATAAGCTCAGAGTTTGTCCACTTTTCAAAAATCTCTCAGTGGTGCTTGTATTATAAGGTGCATACATAGTAATATGAAACTGAATCATAAAAAAGCCCAGGTAAATATTCTTGATAGCCTTTCCTTGCATAACAGGTAATTCATGTTACTGAGAGCAGTACTTCAGAGTAAACTGAACCACTAGCATTTCACCGTGTAAAGAAGACAGCAGCTTTGAAATCTTTATTGAGATATTATTCTTTCTACCCCTACAGTACACTCACAGAAGGATGGAAGTCAGTGGGCGTAGCCATGGAGCAAGAATCCGAGTTGCACAAGTAAGACGGATTGCTTACCACTGGTTTCTTGAAAAGCCCACTGAAGACTATGTTATGATAATATAAACTTGAGAGGGATTCAAAGTAAGAGGGCTGTTACAGCTCTTAAACTTAGAGACATGATATTTCACCTTCCATAGTGGCAAGCCGTTTTTAATAAAGGAGACAGTGAACAAGGCTTACTGGGCTTATTGGGTAGCCATATTAATCTAGATATAAAAAGATTGTCAGAACACTGATGACTCAATAGGTGAAGAGAACTAACTCAGTTATCCTTGATCTAATCTAGACTATGCAATTCTATGAGCACTGAAGTCTCTTGTTGATATTTATGAAAGATTTATATTTACTACTTTGTCTTTGTACTTAATGACCCAGAACTGTACAATTTAAGTATGAAAAAGTTCATTTACTTGTTTTTTGTCAAACCCATCCTGCCATGCCGCACAAGTGGTTGTTTCATTTTCAACAGCTCATTGAAAAATGTCTTGCATTCATAGGAATCTGGCAGCTGGGTTTTTAGAGGACATCAGCAAACCTCTGAAAGGTTTTGTGGAGACACAGATCAAAGCCAGAAAGCCGGTATGCTTTTATTGTCTTAAATGTCTCAAAATTTTGCACACTATGTGCTTCAGCAGAAAGAGAAAGAGCAAATGCATGGACGAGGTGTCTTTAAATTAGGCCTGTTTCTTCTAGCGTGTTATGTCCCAATGAGGATGATGAACCTATTTTGAAGGAAGGAAGCCCGAATGACTCGGAGGCTGTCATTCTGGTTTCAGAAAACTCTGCAGAATGATAGCGAATTCAGAATAACATTCTGAGAAGTTTTGCTAAACCTATCAGAATCCATCACTGTAAAATGATAAATGATGTATGATTATTTCGGTCAGTGTGCTGCTATTGTTAATGTGTTAATTTGACAAATCTGAGCTTATCATGAAAGTTATTATGGAGTACCAGGACGTTAGTGTTACATGCTACATATTCTCAGAGCTGTCTTGCTCTGTGCTGATAAATGAAAGACAACTTGATCTTACTCATGTTTAATCATCTGTCCATGACAAATGTGTAACAAACAGTACCTAAAAATGGCAGAAAATCCAACCTTTACAACAGATATTTAATAGAACAATTTCATGCCTCTTATTTTGTCTTACTTACATATGTCTTCGTGTTTTTCCAAACAGCTGGAAGCAGTGGTTGACAAGTCATTTAAAAATCTTACTGACAGACGTGCAGAGGAATTCAAGGTAAGTTTACTTTTTACTACTGTGAATATTTCAGCGAGTTGTAGTGAGATTTGGCCCATTATGATGCAGGCTCCCATGAATTGAAGATGAGTGGCTAAGAACACACTACCTGCAATACAAATCAGAACCTATAGCTATTTAGTCAATGAGTGTTTTAATGCAGTAAACAGCCATGTCTTATTTATTTATTATAAGTTTTTATTTATATATTTTATTTTAGTATTGGGCAGAGATGATGATGATAAATTTCTTTAGCTATTGGCCCACAGCAAAGCGTCCTATATATGTGCTGTTGTCTCTAGCTTTACAAGAGCTCAGTTCTATCCTTCACAAATATATTCAGATATATTAATGAGGTTAACATTCTGTGATCAGTTAAGACACTGTGAAGCTAAAACTGGTACATGATATCTGTATTTAGAAAGTGATGATTTCACAGGATATGACAAGTTTGAAACAAAACAATGTCGGCATGATTAATCCCGGTATTTCAAAATATGTCTGTGAGGTTATTTATGGAATGATTGTTGATGATGTCATGGCACATGAAGAATGCAGTTTTTGGCTAGTTCAAAATCAGTTGCTATAATCAAATGAGCATGTCATTAATTTCTGGAATTCACTAAATTTAGCACATGGCCTGAAAGAAATTTGAATTCAATCATTACGCCTATGTCAGTAAGAGGGAAAATGCAAGATTGGGAATTTCATCAGGATTTCATAATTACACTTAAAAATCAGCTATGACTTCTAAAAATGAAACACTGTGCACAAAACTTCACTTGTTTATATAAGTTACCATTTTGATGTAGAACTGGAAGTTGCTAGTGCATGTTACAAAGTTCCACCACCCAGCACAATATTTTTGTCACAAAATATGAAATTTATGAGAGGGCAATGAAACCAGCCCTGACATCCCAGTTATAAGTTTCAGGCCGCTTAGATCAGTCCCTGACTGAGCTTCGGTTAAAGGAATTTGTTATGCAGTATAACCAAGAATGTCTTTCTTTTCTCCAGTTTAAGAAACATTCCTATTCCTGTTGTCGAGATCATGAGAAAGCAGAATCATCCCTCATCGATGCAAAGAATGGTAAAGGCAAAGATGTGGGAAAGGTAAGGGTGTAAAAGTGGAGAGTAATAAAATTCATCTACGTCTGTCTGGCAGCTTATCAAGATGAGGCAGATCTCACTAGACTAGGAACTGAGATATCAGGCTTAAAAGGTGACTGGGGCTATCCAATATCAAATTTTTGTTTGTTGTAGAATGGAGAGTAAAATCCATTCTCTTCACAAAATTACTGATTTTATGGGCACATGGTCAGTAATTATGGGTAAATCTGAGTTTTCGTGAGGCATGTTAGCATGAATCATGTAGTATAAAATTATAACTTCAATCTGGATTCTCTTAATTTTTTTTTTCCACTGCACGGAATGAGCCTCTTCCATGTCAAACATCTATATCTTGGGCCACAATAATACTAGGCCAAAAATGTTTTCACATAATGAAACCACATTAAGCTTTCATGTCATACCAATCACTGAATTAAGCCGAAACGTGACTCGTTTCATTTTGACTGGCTGTGGGGCATTATTCACTGAATTTTAAATCTGTGTTGTGGGAGCGGTCAGAGTTCTAGATCTCCCTGTGGTTGGCTGGCAGGCTGGCTGACTAACTGGAGGCATTTTTATGGAGATTCACAATCATTAATGCTCATTCAGATGTCAGCAGTATATTCAATCCCTATGTATAAGTATATCCATGAATTAATTTGCCAGCTTAAAGGCATACAGAACTGATTTGCCAACCTTTGGAAACCACTGTTTGTTGTTCATAGGTGTTTCAGAAGATCATGGTTTTATTTCAGATGAATTAAGTTTTAAAGATAAGCACTGGTAAAGGAAGTTCTGTTTATGGAATTGTCTTTTGAGACTAGCTGTTTATTTTATGTATCAGGTTGAAAAGAAAAGCAAACAGACGCAAGCACTACTCAAGAAGGCAGATAAGGAATACACAGAAGCATGCTACAAAGCTGAGTCTGCACGCCAAGACTGGGACATGACTGTGGCCAAGGTCAGTTCTTTGTAGTCCTCTGTGTTACCCTGCGGTGAGGCGCGATCCAAACGTCTTTGGACTGTTCCTTTCCAGATGCCACTCAGGCAAAATATAATTACTAAATAATTAAAATTCCACAAACTTGTTGTGTCTCTAAACAAGGATAAAGGTCTCAGATGGCAGAATGTGAGAAATTTTCAGAAAACTTAAAATCAGATCTGACAAAGAGGGGCATTTTAACAAGTATAGAAGAGAAAAAAAAATATGCTGTTTTCGTACTATTCAGAGACATGCATGTTGATGTTGGTTTCCAAAAATTTTGCCACGAATCGCTGTCATCCCTGAAAGGTGTGTCATGCTCAGAAGTGGAACCCAGCTGCAGTGCAATTCAGAAATGATTATATGCATAAAACTCAGTTGAGCATGGTGATACGTAATGTTAAATGAGATGTGATCCAGCAATCCCCAGACTGTTCCTATAAAAGCTCATAGTCATATTATATTCTAGGTATTACATGCCTCCATTTGTCTTGAATCATAATTTGCTTGATAGCAACTTCCACATAATAGCAAGACGTTTTTGCATAACAGAACACTTTTTTCTCCACAAAACATCACTGCATTTTAACAATTCCTGCTAATCACAGCTTTTCCATGCTCCTGAAAATCTTCAGTTAGACGGAGTCAGTATTTGTATACTGTATTGTCCTTTGTGATGTCATATTCTTGCCATTTTGCAGACATTTCTTACTTTCGTAGGTTTTTGAAAAACAGTTCCTCTATAGGTTGATTTTGTACAAAGTTTGAATTTGTGTACGTGTATTTTTCACAGGCCAGTATGTCCATGCAAGAACTTGAAGAGGAGAGACTGAAAACTATGCAAGACTATCTTAACAAATACAACAGCCATATATCTGTTCTTTCACCAAAACTCACCCAGGTATTGTTGAACTTCACTATGCCTCTGTGTAAAATAATTTTTAAATTGTTTTGCTAGTTATCATGACTCAAGTGTAGAGTGAAGGAATGTTACTTCCAGAACTGGCATAGCATGACTCACAAAATCATGATGCGTGAGGACTCTATCCTCTTGTATTCTTGATGCCAGAATCGTATCAGACTATCGCAGACTTGGTGAAATCAGCTTCATCCTGTTAACAGTGAGAGGGAGAAGACAATGACATAACATGCTGGATCTGGTAAAAACATGTCCTACCAATGTCAGAACAGTTTCAGTTGGATTATTGCTGCAATTATCACATAGCAGTGAAGTGACAATGGTTTGCTATACCAGACTGCATAATCATATCACATTCACTAAATGCTATAACATGCACTATAATTTTATAACCTCTATTGTGGTGATCAGGTGATTCATATTTTAAATAATCTGCAGATGTATCTTCTTGCATCATATTTGTGTGAGGAAAGTGGAAGAGGCGTGTGTAGGTTAAGGTATTTGTTGTTCTCAGTGTTGTTATAAGAATTACTGTTCGTATTTCACTTAATATACTGAAGTTAATAATAAATATATTTGTATGACTCAATATATAATGCAAATAATGGTTTGCATCCACAGTATTTTGATCGCCTCAACGAGGCAGTGATATCTGTAGATCTACAAAGCGACCTTCGAACCATTGTGCAGCAGAAGGGTATGAAGGGACCACGGCAGCCAGAACAGATCTTACTGGATTGTTATGTAAGTTAGAGTTCTGTATTTCAACGAGAGAATCAAAACATAAAGGTTGCTGGTTAACAAGATTTAACACAATGCCATGTTACCAATGAGATCTGTGTCCTGTGAAATAAGAGGTGTAAGATCTTTTGAATGCAGATTTTGGAATGTGCAAGGTATATGTTTCTTTTTCACAAAAAGGATATGTTTTGTGCATTTCTTCCTATTGTCCTTTGAGCAAGATAGAAATAATGCAGTCAAAATGGGATGCTCGTAAGAAGTTAGTGTAGAATCATTTCATATTTCTTGATAAAGATTTCTTGCAAGTCTCAGTTGACCGTTGTTAACTTTTCTTCTTGTTGTTTTCAGGCTGAAGATGGCCAAGTTTCAGTGGACAATGAAAGAAGGAAGGATGCGCTCAAAAACTATCTTATTCACTTACATCAGTACATAGAGAAGGAGCGGAAAGGAAAAGAAGGTAAATATGTCAGACCTCGCTGTTTAAGTGATTTTAGGAGTTGGTGGACTTATATTCACAACTAGTCAGAGTGGTTGGAATATTGGAAGCAGAATGTGGATACTAATTGGAGAATAAATGATGGGAGTAAGAGGGTGGCAGAGAAGGAACTGAATTCTAGATGGAAATGCCCATTCAACATAAACTGAGGTATTTGAACAGGAGTACTCATTTCTGGCTACTTGACTGGGAAATATAGAAGAACCAGGAATGTCCTGATGATCAGTGATGCTGGCTCTTAAAATATGAAACACTGGTTGGCTATATTTTGTGATACAATAGAGATTCTAACAAATTGAAACTGGTTATGGTGGGCAAACTGGCAAATGTATGCTGTGTACATATTCCACTGATGGTCCTACAGTACAGGTGCAAGGGATAGTACTCACAGCATCATAAGGTCCCACTAAATGTTTGCATTATCTTTTACATGGCAGCATGAAATTAACAAAAGCATAGACAATAACATTTTTAAAGCATTTGATGTGTGATATTTTCCCTAACTGAAGCTTGTGGAGATGGGATGCAATGTCATAACAGCGCAACAGTGGGAATGCCTTGAGCAGGGTGCATCACTGATCCATTTAACTGCTAGTCTGCCCTGGTCAAACAGTTTTATGAATTTATTACAGTTGTAACTCGTGTTTCACTGTTGCCATTTCTGTTGTGGTTCAGAGAAAAAACCTTTACATGTTGTGTTGGAGCCATAATAGTATTGCACTTTGGACAGGTCCTCATGTCCTTCATTCCGCTGTTCAAAACTCAGTGAAGAGTCTTCCTGCTAACTGTCCTTGTTGTTGGCTGATTGTGTATTCTTCTTGAATTTCCTGCCATCTTGCATCTTCTTCCATCTCCCCTGCATCTGCCACTTACTGATGTTCTTTGTAATGAGTAATGGTCTATTCCTTTTCCTCTTTCTCTCTCAGTTTCAGTGTCAGTTCTTTCCACACAATGGCCTTGTCCTACTTTTGTAGCCCTAGACACTTGAATGCTCATGGCAAGAAACTAAAGCCAGTTTTTCTGTTTGTGCAGGTGTTGAAAAGTTGGTGGAAGTTTATAGAAACAAACCCAGTTTTGCAGACGCAGAGACACAGCAAGATACAAGGCAAAAGTTAGAACAGGTATGGAAAACTATGTCATGACTGTTGTTTTTATTCTGAACTGCTACCGAAAATAGTAGGTTTTGATCTGAAAGGAAGTGCACTAAATAAAACTGAAGGTAACTTAATTAGGGATTTAGTAACTTTTAATCCTAACTTTAATCTTGTACTTTCAGCATACAGAATGCATGGGCATTTTTATGTGGCTGCAGTATATCACTGAATCTGAAACCTGCAGGAGAAGTATAATAAACCTTATTCCCAATGTATTCAGAGTTTCCTGTGTAGGTGACTAAATTTATTGTTGTTGGTATTTCCATGCAGTTATCATATTTTTTGTTTACCATAAAATATTTGATATGGTATTGTGAGAGAAATAAATGAAACACTAAATTATGATTTTAAGCATTTGTATGTAATTACTTCCTGCCTACAGAACCTCATAAAACTGTCATCCCTAATGAGCCAGATACTTCAGGAATATTCTCAATTATTGTTCTTCAAGGAGTGAACGGTGGGGCTGCTGTTTTCATATATTTTCTCCCTTGTTGTGCTTCACAGTTTTGTAAAGATTCTTGATCAAGTTTAGATGAAATACAGCCGTAATCATGCTGACATGCCATAAAGCCGTGACTCAAACACAAACAAACCTGATCAGATTTGCCCATCTATCATCAAATTACATCCTCATTCTCAAATCTTTTTAATTTGGTTCTCCACAGACTACATTTATGCTGAACTTCCTGGAGGCTAGTCATTTTAAGATCAACAGCAATCTCTGTAAGATGGAGGGCAAATCCCAGCCACCCAGCATGTTTACACAGTACATAGAGACTGTGAGAGACAAACAGGTGGGTCCTGTGGACAAAGTGTCAAGGAAGGAAATCAACAGCAATTCACTGTTTTGAATGATCCTTGATTGGTTAGACCCTAGGCCTTCAACCCAATGCTGTGTCATGGCAGGTGTAGGTGTCTTGAAGCTAAGTAAGATTGTTATGCAAGAGTATGTCGGGGTTTGGTCATTGGAGTTAGGCTTGGTTGCATTGGGGATAACTCAGAATGCTTCCAGATCAGTTAAAGCTAGCAAACCAATTCAGTGACTTCTGGGTGGGAAAATGGCTAAGCTCTGAAATCTCCACATGGGGGAGGATGAGTTAGGTTATATATGGTGGAATTTGAGCTATAGGTTTTTTACCCAGATCTGTTTCTGTGATACTGTGCAAAGTTTGTTCATTGCTGTGAAAATGAGACTAGCGAGCTAAATCAACAAATGCTTGATTGCATTTTTGCATTTATCATTAACCCATAAGAACAGATGCAAAAAGTAAAAGCTTTCACCTTCAAATATATTTCTTGCCCTCAATCTTTAAAAATATACTTTATGGCATTTGATACCACTTTGTGGCAGTATCTGCTTTGTTCCATTCCTGCCTTTCACAGTTGGACTCTCGACAAGAAAGTTTTCATGTTGTTTCATTTTTACAGAGTTTCCTTGTGAGCACCTTACGACTGCCCTTGAATCTGGCACTAGAAGGAAGTAATGATTACATGGCGTGCCACTCACCAAATGATTATTACCAGGAAGTGAATTCACCAGAGGATGAATTCAGTGAGTTTTTGCCTTTCAAATGAAAGAGATTAATTTAATTTGAGAGCCTGCAAACAAGAAGTGTTTAAGTCTAATATTTGGCAGGGCTGTAGGGATTTTGTTTTTGTTTGATGAACCACTGAAAGTTTCAATATTTACTGAGAGCATCATGCTTACAACAGTTTTTATGAGAAAGAACCTGTCAGGGAATTCCCCATTTCTTTTTATGACCGAATTTTATGTAAAAAGTGGAATGGTACAATTCTTGCTGAAAGTCCAGAAATTATGACCGTAAATTTCAGAAGATATTGCTTTGACTTTAAGAGGTGTCAGTTTCTTTTAAAAGCAGTGCTCTTCCCCATGTAACATTTGCACACAGTGGTTCAGACTTTGTTGTCTTCTTCTCTCTTACTCCATCACTATGTTGGTATCTTCATCACTCATGTCAACAAACTTCATCACTTTTAGCAGATAAAGCCTGTATTCCCCCAATTTAAAAGGATTTGACCTTTTGAGGTGTGACAAGTAAATCACCACGTTTCAGTAACAATCTGTTGAGTGAAGGCAATAATGATTTTAATTCTTGTCTCACCTCTGGTAAGTTATTAACCAATGCCATAAAATGTGAAGGCCATTTGAGGATTTTTCAAAGACAGGCTGGATCAATCCAGTAATTTATTCCTGTTGTTTTATGTTAAAGATTTGTGAATCTTCCTATTCAAAGATGTTAATTTTGTGTTTCTCTTTTCCTCATTTTCTTAGTTGATGAAGAGTTCCCATCCCCGATAGTGATTGGTCACTGCAAGGCTTTGTACGACTATGACGCCAGCCAGCCCGACGAACTGTCCATTAAATCAGGTCAGCTTTTTTAAATGTTTGCTGTTGGCAGTGATGTTTCATTGGTTTCAATATTTTATTGCTAATTTACCTGGTGTATTCTGTCAGGGAAATTTTGCTGCTATGCCTCTGCCTTTGTGTAAGAGATAATGTTGTCATGAGATGAAGTGCAAAGAGAAAGCATTCAGGTTATGATCTGGTCATTGCTTAAAACAGATCATACCCCTCTTTGACATCACAGTTAGAGAAGAACCACTGTGATTTATGATGGATATTTAAATATGTTTATTATAAGACTACACAGAACTCTGTGAACTGTGCTGTATTAAGCATATTCCATAATAGGACTTCTTTTAAGTGATCCCATAGAGAAGCTGGTTTACAGCACCATAAAGTGTCATACATCTCATTCATAATACAAACACATAGAACAGTACACAATGCTCATGTAAATACATAACATTACAAATGAAACAGATAATATCCATATAACTGACCCTGAGACTTGCAAAATTTTGGGGGTATTGCATGAATTTGTTTGAAAGTTTTTTACAGTTAGTTTGAGTGTATTTAGTTTGCACAGTAAGAGATCAAAGCTGAAAATTTAGTTTATTCTGAACATGATAGATTTTTTTTTTCAGCTCTTCATTTATTCCTATCTTAAAGAGTATTGTGTTTTTGTTACTCTTGGATAATGTGATAATCATTTTTATGTTATGTCTTTGTTAACAAGTATAATGCTTTTATTATTTTCAGGTGATGTGATAAGTGTTTATGAGAAACTTGGTGATGGATGGTGGGAAGGAGAACTGCATGGTATTCGAGGCATCTTCCCTTCAACTTATGTTCAAGAATGCTGAGGAAAGACACATTATTAATAACACATGCATTTCACAATGTTAAGATCATTTTGCTTAGAACTTCAAAATATATCACCATGGTTTTTGTGTTAAAAAGATTAGAATGTGGGATTTTGTCAGAATTATTGAATACAAATGGGGCTTATATGACTTGAGATTTTTTGAAATGGTGTATGTCATTTGTTGTCATTAAAGTGAGAGGAATGGTTACGCAGCAATAATATATCAGCAGTCTTATCAGTCATTGTCTAGGTGACTGCTTGGTTTTTGTGTGTGTGAGGCTGTGTCAGAATCAGATTTTGTGTAATGTCAGGAACGGACCTCACACCCTATATCCTCTGATGAACTATTAGGAAGGACTGTATAGGAAAAAGAGAGCTAGAAGAGCAAGTACAAATTTTCACCTCCAAACCAGACAACGTGGCCTCAGACAGTACTGTCACAGAATAGATCTCTCACAGATTAGTGTCAAAGCATGTCCTCCGGGAAGTAAAAATTAAATACATATTGCTTACATGGTGCACTAGATGGAGGACCAGTTTTATGATCATGTAAATAATGAAATTACCGTGGCTTTTGGCAAAGCAACATATCTCCAGGAAAAAGAGGTTTTCTATGATATATTTATGAAGATGAATTCTTTGGTCATGTTATTATATTTAGAATCAGCTTCAATGCATTGAGGGGTGCAGTGCATCACTGCCCGAGTGCCCGTATCTGCTTGTGAATGAAGCAGCATCTGAATTGGTACATACAAATAAATAGACAGCTAGATCTGTCTGTCTGTCAAACTGTGACTGACATCGCAAGGAAGTCAAACAAAAATGTTATAAAACTCGCACATAATGGTATTTGACTTTGAATGAACCCTCGGATACTAACAAATGTAAACAAAAAAAAAAGAGTCTTTCCATCTTGGGCTTCAAACAAGGCTTCAGTATGCTGTAGACTACTGTAGAAATGTTGGTTGTTTTTGTTGTTTGTTTTTGTGAGAATCAAATTTTCATGAGTATTGCAACGTGAGCTTGGCTTGGATAATTGTGCGGAAAAAGTTTTTTACATAATATTTGAAAGGAAAATAACCAGTGTGTAACAGATCCAAAAGTGTACATGCACAACTCATGGAAACTAAAACAGTTTTTTATATTTTTTGATATATCAGCTCTCCTTTGATGGAGGCCTGACCGTCTAGTTGGCTGCATGAAAGTCCTCAAGAAAAAGAAAAGCCAAAAAAAAATTATTTTTTTTTTGGTACTCGCTTCAGATTGCTTTAGACTCCTACACATATGAGCCATGATGGGCCAATGAATCCTTGTGAAAAGCTATTTCCAACTTTTCATGAAAATTAGATCTTTGCAATGTAAGCAAATGCTTCTACAGTGATTCTTAAGCTTTTTGACAAACAACATGTGGTTAAAAGGCATAATTTAAGCAAAACAGTATTGGCAGAGAGGAACATTTCAGGCAAGAAACAAAAATGTGGTATTAACTTTTGAATGGTACCTCATGACATTTCTGGGGACTGACTGGTCGCTTCATGATAATTGTGCTTTTCATTGGTACAATATTATATTGTTAAGAGCTAGATCTAGATCTTGCACTGCATCATTTACACTTTAAATAGTACTACCTTGCATCATTACTAGTGTAGGTGATTCTTGGTGACAAACCTTGTTGGTTGTTTCTTCAGATATAAGTGACTTACAGTAAATGAATCCTCTGTGTATAGTATCTAACTGTTTCACTGTTTCTTGTTGACTCTATTGTACATAGACCAATAAGACATTACATTATGGATTTATTATGTCAAAATACATTGTATGACACTGTTCATATGGAGCATAATGAACTCATAAGTTGTACATATTTTTTCTCTCAGTTACATACATTACCTCTAGAATGTGTTCTGTACATAGCTTCATTAAAAAATGATAAAACCTTACAGAAGCTGATAGTGGCCCAAGGAAATCTTGCTTCTTGACAATTTATTTTTTTTTTGACAGAAAAAAAAGGCAAAAATGAATCAGAGCTAGAGCAAAGAATGTCATGGATTGAAATAAATGAATAAATAAATATCTTCTTCCACAATTTTCCTGGCGTGCCCTCCATACTCCTTTCAGTTTTCTGAGGACAACCCTGTAAGCCTGACCAAGATTGGGATTTCTGGTCACACTCTCCCACCTCTTTGTACCTCCCACAAAACCAAAATGCTGTGCGCGTTTTTACCTGTACCGTCAACACTCATCTATGATAAACATATTTGCATTGTACATAAATCAAAATTATTACTATTATCATGAAATCAAAGGGATACGCAAAAAATAATACACTCTACTTTGCAAGTCACAATCTTAATGCTTGGCCATTATAGATGTTATATAATCGTTGCAAAGCTGTCAATATTGTTCTGTTGTTTTGCACAAGTAAATCACAATCTGCTCACACACAGGCTCATGTATTGTTATGACTTTTACATTGCATTGTGACTTTGGTATCAGTGTTAAGATACACCTCTATCTCGTCTTAGCTGTCTTATGTGAAGAGTTGAAAGAGCCTTTTTGAAATTGATAGAATTTTGCATTACCCACCTTTTTTTGGGGGAGGGGGGTCGTTTCTCCTGTTTTATCCAGAAATTCCTGGCAGTCTAGGTTTTCAACTTCTTAGTTTCACACATGTACAACACTTGGAGAGCCAGGCACTCAAGCTGAGATTCACATTATATGGCTTAGTTGTAGAGAAAATTTGTTGTCACACAGACATCTCACTGAAGATGATACTGCACTGGTTTTGTGATACAACAGTTATACTTGAAGAATTTTTTTTTTTTTTTGTAGAATGCTACAATAAGGACTTTTCATGTCAGTTTCTAACTAATACTGCAGTCACATTGTTAGGTTCTGTATGGCTTATATGTCAAGCTTTCATTGTACAGCTGCAAATTTAATTTCATTCTGCCTGTGGATAGAAAACCTTATCATATCTGATACAGGTTAGGAGTGTAATCAAGAGAATAAATGTTTATTTTTCTTTTTGACACAGAATGATGTAAATTTTCCCGTTTTGTTTTTTTTTCGTTGTTATCTGCAGATGAAGTGAAATAGAGGTTGTGGTCAGGTCTTTCCTTGTGTTTTTTAAGACTGTACTGGGCAATCTATTCTCTGGATATCTCAGTTGGTATTTGCCGCAACAGCGTATATTGTTATCTACTGTGTCTGCACGTTTATGTCCATTTATTGATGTGGTTTTCATGAGATACATATACAACAGATACTGCAATTATTCCACTAACAGTTTACTGAGATTGATTTATCCTATTCTGTTCCTTTGGGTGTAAAGAAAGAGCCTTCTTAAGATGAATTTTAACTATTACGTAATGAAATGGTTGTCAAAAATTTTTGTGGTAAGGTGGAATATTGGTTTGTAGAATTATGTTTTTCATACTGTACCATTGTTCTTTTGAATTCTAAAAGTTATAAAAGTGATAGTATACTGTTGCAGTGGTGTCACTTTCAGGAAATATTTATTTTTCAGGAAATTCTGTGGATTCTGTTCAGTATAGATATGTATTATGCTTTGGCAAACTTTCCGCTGCTTTAGTAAATCTGTCAAAGGTTGCTGTAACTCCCATGTAACAAAGTCATTTGTGGGATTACCGCAACAAATAGTCAAGAAAATTTTTAGAACTTTATGTGATATCTTTGGTCAGTGAAAGGATGGCTTTTAGACTAATGCTAGTGGTTTACTTCTCAGGAATTTTTAAGAAAGAGCATGGCATTGTAGATTTTTGGTATGTAATAATGTGATGGTTAATAAAACAAATTCACTGACAGGTTTTTGATTGACAGAACAGGTCTGCAGTGTTTACTGTGTGCTTATCTGATGAGAACATTTTGTGAAGAATGTGATAGTGTCTGCCATCTTTGCTTAGCTCAGCTTGTACATTAGTACACAGTTTTGTTTGAAGAAAGAGAGGGGATGTAAAATATTCAGAACGTGGCATTGGCAAGTGATATTATTTCTTTTTCCTTCAACTGCTTTCTACACTCTTTGATGTACATTGTACATACTTGCTTGCGTGCATTTCATTTTGTTGTAGAAGTTTCTTTAAAATGAGAAATTAATCTTGAAAATGCAGAGAGCAAGCCTGTCCATTAAAAGTGCCAGGAATTTGAAGGTTTTGAGAAAAAGTGAACATTTTAGACTCCTCATTATAAGCAAATTTTCATTTATTGGACAAGGGGTAAATAAACTTTGCCCTTTGGAATAAAATTTCCAAATGCATGGTAGATCTAAAAAGACTACATATTCGTTAATATTTTTGTAGCTGGGGGTATTTTTCATTTGGGCTAGGCCACTAAATCCTCACAGCTGTTTATAGGAAATATGAAACTACATTCACCATATCCCAGCCCTTTGTAGTTTTGTTTCGTACGATGAATATTGCACATCAGAATGTGAATATAATGTTCAGTCTCCTGGCTCTCTCCTGGCTAGTTTTTGTTAAGCTTAGATTTTGTCTACTTATCAGGTCTCTTTAAAAAAATGTGTAGCTTTTCATGCCAAAAGTACAGTTGTGTGATTCAGAAAGATTTCATGTCTGTGTTCAATCTAATGAAAGGGTAATACAGTGTACATAATGGGAGCTTAGTATATTGTGCATTGAGGTTTGGCTGCATGTGCTGTAGATGAATGCTGATGAATGAGAGAGATGAAAGGTTTTGAATTTCTAAATTGGCTTGACATATTCTCCCATCATAGCAATGGTTTGATTATAGTTATACTTCAAACAAAACTGGTGGAGTTTGGTTATTTCAGTCTCGGCTCATAAAGCAAAGGAAGTCTGGCATCTCTTCCATCAGGAACTGTGATGTCAGGTCCAAATGTTTTGTGGAATCCTAGCCTTCTGCAGGTTTTCTTTACCTGAAATCAGTACTCTGTTCCTAAATAAATGAAAGAACTCCTAGGGTATTTATTACATGCTAAGATTTTTAGTCATTTAATGTGTTTGTTGATGAGTCAACAGTTTGATCTGAAATTACACGTTTTATTAACAGCAATTTTATTGGAGGTAATAATGGACAATTTTTGATTGATTGACTGATAGACTGATCTGAAACCTAAATTAGATTGATCTGAAATCTAAATTACATATTGCATAACAAGTATATTTGCTTGATGGGTTTTTTGATCTGATAATTTTCCCAGTGTATTTGTATCTGAGCGAATGGTGGTTTTCATGAAATGACAGTGGGGCTGAATACATGCTCTCAGTTTATTAACTCCTTATGCATTGAAAAGTTGTTTCATACTTATTTCATACTATACATTCTCCATGAGGGAATCATTTTCTGTTTACTGATCGAACTAAGAGAATATGGGTTTAGATTAAAAATGCTGTGATTTCTTAAGAGAGTGTACTTCATCTGCAAACAGTGTTTATAGGAAAGTAACTGTAATTTTTTTTTTGTTTTGTTCCTCTACAATTGTTAAGGGACTCATGTAAATTGAAATCATATTTATCATGATAGCAGTGTCTCTGTCAAAACAATGGTAATGTGAGTTGTGTGTACAGTGTATACATAAGGAAAGTGAAATTTTGAGTTGAATTAGACTCACCCAGTCGCACAGGACATGATTATGTTGTTGTTTTTTAGGCACATCAAGAGCAATAAAATCAGAGGGTGTTGTTGTTGGTTTATGAAATTATTCTACTTTGTTTTCCAAGTTCTCTGGATGGAGGATTCTAACTGTTGATGCCGGAGTTAGTAATCAGCACTAGATCAGTGAAATTACATCTGCTAACATCACATAGTATCTTCCTGGATAGGTTTATTTTTATTTTTTTTAATAGTTGATCAGAGATATACTTCTTTTGCTCTGAATTTTCAATGATGTGAGATAATGCCCTAAGGGCCAGCATCATTATTACAAGCATGCTTAAAATTCTGTGAGGGGATAAATATATTATTTTATGCCTATGAGAGAAAGTAAAGAGAAGACAGATCTTGTTGTTTTATGAAAAGAGAGTGTAAATGACAAGTAGATGAAATACACCCTTGTCACCTCTGCATAGAGCTCAGTGTAGTTTCCATCTGTGTTGTTTTCTTGGAGCCTTTAAAGTTACTGAGAGAATTGACCATTTGTGCTGTTGATTAATTAGTAAAAGAATTGCAGGGAGGGTTTTTATGCTTGTAGTTTTGGAGTGTACAATCTCTTTCCGTGAAACAGCAGTGAAATGTCTTGTGGTTACTTTCTCTTGTGCTTACACTTACCTGCAAGTGTAGGATCTTTAATGCTGATGCTGTTGAATTGTTCTTAGGAGTAGAAGGAAGAGAATGTGTTGCACTGTTTCCCTTTGGAGTGAATGAAGAATCAGGTGACAGAAACTCTGTTTGTTTGGGGTACATCCCTAAGAAGATTTTATTTTGTTACTCTTTCAGCAATAATTTTGTATCATCTCTCTGGAATGAGTGCTGAGAATATCCTGGGCTCAGAGAAGATGTGGATAACTCCATATTGAAGCACAAAGTCACCCTTGGAGATATTTTTTTTCAAGATAGCAAGACCCTTGATAATATCTACGATCAGATGTGAATTTAGGGGCCCTGGGTGCAGGTAAAATGTGGGGCCCTTAGAGTTTGAAATTCGGCCACAACAGAAACTATAACAATAAAATTTTACATTTATCTGGCCTCTTTCTCACTCTCCATCTCTCATTCTGCCTTTCTCTGTATCTCCCTCTTTTTCTTTCCATGAAAGTGTTCTCTTGCAGCATGGGGCCTCGGGCATACGCCCATGATGGCCATGCCTAAGTCTGCCAAGTCTACCATTATGGAGAACTAAGTTCATCTTGATTTTAGTATTTCTGTGCTTACAGTGAAAATAAATGGTGCATTAAGGCACAAATGTTGCATCTCTTAAGAACAGCCTGTAGTGGTGATACATACATTCTACTCAAAATCCAGGATAAGGTATTGTGTTGCTGATATTAATTCCATGCCTTTGTTTTTTTTCAAGACATTAAGTACAGTTATCCTGCCTTCATTGTAGTTATATTGTATTTAAAAATAAATGTGTCATACTTTCACTATGGTAAATAAATTGTAACATTTGAATTCACATCACAAATTAATATTTTCTGGTATGGCTTTCATTTATTCTATGTGTATGGCTGTTTGGTCTACTAACATAAACTTTGGAAGAGGGCAAATGATGACAGAGAGGGGTATAGAATGGGAGAGTGGGGTGTTTCACTTTAGACTTTTTGAGCATGTTGCGTTTTGATGTGATACGATGTGTTGTAAATGCTCAAAGTGACCACTGAAGTGACCACTTGTGCAGAAATACTCATACAATTTCAAACAATATAAAAAGGTGTTTCAAGAAATTGTGAGACGACAGGTTATCAATGGCATTGGTGTTATGATTCTGGAATGGCTGTATATTAAGCTAAATTGGGGCATATGTATGACCACTGTATATTAAGCTAAATTGGGGCATATGTATGACCAAAGGACCATTAAAAAAGCGGCATTATATATTTATAGGAATATCAAATCAAACCGAAATTTTTACTGATATGCTAAAATGTTATACCTGACTATCTCCACGACAGAATAATGTTGCTTGCAGACCTTTATCTTGACAATTGGCCCTAAAGCGACCAGTACTGACCAAAGGTCATCTTCTCAGTCGAAAATAGCGATAAAGATGTACACCAAATTTTGAAACGCTGAATTCAAATGCCCACTTATAAGAGATGGAGATTTAAAGATTAGCCCACTGATTATTATTCAACAAAAGGACATGTACTACCGAACAACAGCGACTACTCATAACAATCCGACTTCACTGGGCCTCTTTTGTAATGCACTTTGTATGACTGCATGAGAGACTTACAGCCTGCCATAGTCATTAAAAATTCATTATGGTCATGTTCAAATAAATCAATGTACAGGTTAATGAGCTCATGATGATTTAGGGACATCAGCCCTTGAAAATTTGAGGTGGCGAAGAAGTTCGCGACAATCCCTCAATTTCATGAACCATGCAAAAAATTGTGAGTGAGAGAAGCTGAAATTATGAAATGATTAAACAAATTTCAAGATTCCATTGTCTGGAAAATGTGATCAGGTAGAAGTTGCAATTAAGCCGAGTGGACTATACTGGCCACGGTTGTAAATGGGCAGACGTTATAATGGGCTCTAAGACAATTTATTATGACATTACAATGTAGCATTACGGTTGTAGACTGACATTTCATGCTAAAATTGTCTAGATTTATAGCACCACCAACAACGCAAACATTAGTTAAAACTTCAAAAGTTATTTTAACGCACCTTGAAGTCAATAACTCCTCACTGAATGCAATGTTAATGCATCATTCTGGTGATATGCGATAATAAACAAGCACAACTAGGTGATATGAGGGGAGAGTGGATGGGCAGAAGGACATTAGAAATGGACCGTAATAACTGAGTGATACTGGTGGCACAGGAACATTAGGAATGGACAAAAGTAAGTGGGTGATATGGTTGGTATAGACGGACATTAGGAATGGACAAGAACAACTGAATGATACAGGGAGCAGGAAGCCATTAGGAATACACGAGAACAACTGGATGATACGGGCGGCAGAGGACATTAGGAATAGACAATAACAACTGGATGATACAGGCGGCAGAGGACCATTAGGTATAGACAAGAACAACTGGATAATTCGGGGAGCAGGGGACAGATAGGAATAGACAAGAACAACTGGATGATATGGGGAGCAGAGGGACATTAGAAATGGACAAGAACAACTGAATGATACAGGGAGCGAGGGACATTAGGAATGGACAAGAATAACTGAATGATACGGGGAACGAGGGACATTAGGAATGGACAAGAATAACTGGATGATACAAGGAGCAGAGGGACATTAGGAATGGACAAGAATAACTGAATGATACGGGGAACGAGGGACATTAGGAATGGACAAGAATAACTGGATGATACAAGGAGCAGAGGGACATTAGAAATGGACAATAATAACTGAGTAATACAGGAAGCGAGGGACATTAGGAATGGACAATAATAACTGAGTAATACAGGGAGCGAGGGACATTAGGAATGGACACGAATAACTGGGTGATACATGGAGCAGGGGGACATTAGGAATGGGCAAGAATAACTGGGTGATACTGGGAGCAGAGGGACATTAGAAATGGACAAGAATAACTGAGTGATACGGGGAGCAGAGGGACATTAGGAGTGGACAAGATGGGTGATACGGGCTGCAGAATGATAAATGGCATTGATCTTCCCACGTTTGTTTTGCTACAGGACACCTCGTGAAGATCATTATTTTTCTTTAAAAACAACACACACACACACACACACACACACACACACACACACACACACAGAAAATAATATAGAAACTGAAAAGAACAAAAAAAAAACAAAAATAACAAGAAACGTCCAAAAGAACAATTTTTTTTTTTAAATGGCACAAAACAAGTCGATACAACAGTCAACACGATATTTCTCCTAAGCCATTCATAAAAATGTACTCGGACCTCCGAGACAGCAGCTGCAAAAGCTCACTCGACTCATATTTTATGTTTTGTTGGTTTTTTTGGCGCTAGAGTAGACTATACCTATGCCTTCATTGAAATGTTTCCTTACATTGACGACATTTTTAACTTAAGCAGCATAATTCCATTGGTGCGTTCATTTTTGGTGCATTATAGTGTACCGCCAACGATAATCACGGAATACCTATAAGCTGTGCATTTGCTGTCAGTGCTACTCATTGATTTGTACCTTCATGTATCCTAGCAATCGCATAGATTGTTTGCTGTAATAACAGGCATAATGCTCATTTCAATACTCTCAAGATCCACTGGGTACTTATAAATTCGACAGTATCACAAACTCTTGGATTTTGAGTTACGGAGGTACGACTCGACGCTTTACTACAACACTTGCGTCTCTGACACTGTTTCAAAATAGACTTTTGAACTTTTTATATAATTTCTGAACTCCTGTATTGTTTGTTAGAATTTCAGATCTATATGGTTCAAAACACGGCCTTTGCACATTCCTATATACTAAAACTGAAAACAACTTCCTTGACTTAAGAAAAAATGTGTGTGTGTGTGTGTGTGTGTGTGTGTGTGTGTGTGTGTGTGTGTGTGTGTGTCTATATGGTTCAAAACACCGCGATTGCAATAATATTAGATATTAAAACTGAAAACAACTTCCTTGACTTAAGAAAAAGTGTGTGCGTGTGTGTGTGTGTGTGTGTGTGTGTGTGTGTGTGTGTGTGTGTGTGTGTGTGTAAAATCTTGCAATCGGGGTTATGCAGGAAGGTGTCAGACTGTTATTGCCTCACCCACATCCAATATGTTTCTAGATACTGGGGATAGACATAAGCAAACCACGTGACTCCTTTGGTTACAACAACTGCAAGAACCTTTCACTCGCTGTTTGTTGTTGAAACATGAACAAATGAAAATAAACTCTACATATGTTGATAACAGCAGGCCCTACCAGACATGCATTATGCAGATCGATATCATTAAAATAAATCTGACGTTCGTTTAATTAAGTGTATGCCCCTGACAGCTATACAAGGAGGAATATTTGAAATTTTACGATAGTATAAAGACTTGCATACGTAAAACTTCACACTAAAATAAGTCGCAAATACTTCAGTATCAGAACTGCTTTTATCATTCATAGGGAATGGCTGTGTGTTAAAGACTGGATATTGAATGGTGTATGTGAATGTGATTGACGATTGACAATAAAAAGACTACAGAATTCATAAAGAGCAAATGCATTGATAGGCAGCAATGTGCAGGGCCGAAGGCATCAGCAGCAGATTTAGAGTCCGGCAGATCTTGGGCTGGGAAAAGGTGCAGGGTCTCCTACAATGGAGATATGTATATATAGAGAGAGAAAGAGATAGAAAGAAAGAAAGGGAGAGAGAGAGAGAGAGAGAATGAATGAATGAATAACAGTGGTTTTCTCTGAGATATCGTGCTTTCGATTCATTCCTGAATAACAGTGGTTTTCTCTGAGATATCGTGCTTTCGATTCATTCCGTAATCATGGTACAGTATTAACATTTTTTGGGGGGTAAGGGGAAAGGAGGGAGGGGGGGGGGATCCAAATTACACATCGCGGGTAGTCTTTTTTTTTTGTTTTGTTTTGTTTTGTAGTGCGGTCACTAAACTAGCTAAGAAAATGTCACAAACAAGAAATTTGGCCTAAGATTCTTCGACTAGTATAAGTATTTAGTGGAGGGTCCTCGAAAATGAGGGGCCCCGTAGCATACGTTATTCTATCATATAAACAGGGCCTATTTCCGGTGACATAAAAGGGTGTTATAAGTTTTTTGGTATGTCACACGTTACATACATTTGGACTTTGACCTGACGAGTACTTTGAATGAGAGCCATAGAAATCTCTAGACGTATTTATATTTTCCGTCATTTCTATTGCGACCTCATGAATATGTGACGTTCTTTCTTTAGTAACTATTTTCATTGCCATGGGGTTTCCCTCCGTCTAGATTAAAAAAAAAAAAAAGTTAGTTATATCTGTCTTCCTTATCGCTTGTCATCGTTCTCGTTACGTTTTAGTTTCAGTAAAGTTTGACATTTGAATTTAAAGTACTTGAAATGTGGCAGCGTTTCTGTGGTCTGAAGTTTCTTCACTGATTGTAAGCTGTTTGGATCTACTTTGTGTCGCTTAACTGTGTGGTTCATTCAGTTCTGTTGTGATTGATGTGTCTCAAGCAGGGTGAGGGCCACATCAGGGTACTTTTCAAGTTTAAAAGTTCATTTCTTTAATTAGTTAGAGTTTATATGATAAAAGAGGTCTAAAACTCGTATTTGTTTGATATCAGATTTCTGAAATTCGTTATACATTTATCGTATTCTCGCCAGAGGCTCGCGATTACGATAAATGTATAACTCATTTCATAAATTTGAAATAAAACAAACACTCATTACAGATCTTCTATTTTGCTGTCAAGTTACTCGGCACTGGCATAATACAGCACTGGCTGACCAATTGGCTGCATTTGACTTTGGCATTTTGCAAGGTAAACAGTTACTGTGGGAGAGAGAAAAGTGAGAAGAATAGGTCCAGCAGTGAGAGGCACATATTTTAACATAGAAGTTGAAAGAAAGAAAGCAATACCGAAGAGAGGGAGGGGAGAAGAAAGAAAGAAAGATGAGAAAAGAAAGAAAGAAAGAAAGAAAGAAAGAAAGAAAGAAAGAAAGAAAGAAAGAGAATGATAGAAGGTAATGCATTTTTAAGACAATCAGAAAGGACGTGACTACTTGTTATGTTGGAGAAATGCCCAAATTGCATTTCAGCGTTTCCTTAAATATGCAAGTAGTAGATTATGTATTAAACGTGTTTGTTTCAGTTTGTTTTAGCTGATTTTGGCTTTGTTATAATTATGAATTGCACTGCAGATCTGCCCGCTGTCGCCTGCTACTTAGTTAAATCCTCATGGAGTAAGCTAATTTTTCTATTCTGATGAACTGAAATGAGGTAGATCTGAATTTTAACCAAATTCAAGATGAACTGAGCTGATCTGAAAAATACACAATTTTCCTGGAGCTGAGCTAAACTTGATCTAAGGGCATTTTTCACTTTGTGAACTGATCTTGATCTGAACTGACTTTTTGAGTGAACTTGCCCAACCCTGCATCTCTTAATCCCCACCCCCGTCCCATTCCTCCTCCTCCTCCTCTATAGACATGTTTTCGTCTTGGCTTACTGTCAGATCATTTGTTCTGATGTTTGCCTGTCTGCATAAAAGAGCATCTGGACATTGAATCCGCTGATAATCTAATATAGTCTATGCAGTAAAAGACTATCAATATGGTTAGAAGAACCTACGTAGGCGGGACGGCTCCGCTTCCAACAAATCAGTCCCGCTTGGGAGTACTGCCCATCATAAAGTGATTTCTTGCGTTTAATTCGTGTTAACCAAATAAGCACTGCTACTGAAATGAGTCAGCTGTTCATGTCTTCTGTGTACACCTAATTTGATCTAATTGACATGTCAGCATACTATAGAACATGAACTGTGATTTTTTTCTTGGGGAACGGGACTTTCAGTTTGGTTTCAAAGAAACAGTATTGTAATTATGAAAAGTTTTTAAGGGCATAAGCATTGGTGGTTTCAGACCTACAGCTGGTTGAATGTGTGCCAGATTACGAACAAAATCACCCCGCTACGTCACTGGTTCCAGCTTATATTTAAGAAAAGTGGAGGGAGGGTCATTCAGGGGCCCCTAAAATTGCACTGTGAGTAATAATTATTATACATTGATTTTCATTTGTTTCAAAACTGTTCCAACAATAATTTTTATATTTCAGTAAAAAGATGTGTATCTGTAAACATTTTACGAAACGAAATAAAGAGGATTTCAACGCGTGAAGAAAGAAGTACAAAGGATAGGTAAGAGGTTGGTGTATAACGTCTATGAATCTGAGTTCTGAGTTTACTAAGTTCCCGTTGTCATTGAGGGCACCATAAAGACAAAGGTAATACCGAAATCAACAGATGTAATTCAAGATGGTTGTGTTAGGAAATTTTACACTAACAACAAGGTGAAGATCATCAGGTTTCAGAATCCTGAACAAAGTGTAGGCCTAAACTAAAGCCAAAACCACCATCCATCCATGCATGATGCCCTCCATGCATGGTACAGCATACAATTGATTAAAAAAGAAAAGATGAGTCATTTGATGCAAGAAAGATCCCCT
>JAWQUT010000002.1:4998834-5028408 GCA_033807755.1 Ellobium chinense | reverse complement strand
AAAAAAAAATGCTCAAATTCAGTTTCATAATTAGAAATAATTGAACAGCAACAATATTACCTCTAGTCTACTATACTGTCTAGATATAAAGTCTAGTTGGAAAATGGGCTTTTTGCCTGGACCAAAATCATGGAATGAAGAAAAAAGACAAGGCACAAGGAGAAGGAAAAGACTTGGGTACTGGGCAATATTAATTTCAGTATCTCATGACAGTACTGATCAGGTTCTTCATCTAAGAATAGATTTACTGTTGTATTGATATAAGAACAGTAGTGCTTCCTTGAGCTGAGAGATTTTCAAGATCAGTTCAACTAGACTAGTTCTAGTCAAGAAAGTTCTAGTCAACTAGACTATCTAGTTCGAATAGACTTCTTGACTTGCTTGCATTCTTTGCTCAGTGAGATCTGCATCAGATCTTGAGTTTCAAATACACTGTGCTTTTTTTATTTCTTTTTTCATTAGCAAGGATCTTATGAGTTAAGCTTGAATCATGAAAGTTACTTCCCACGAAAAGTAGTCCTTTATTTTTTTCACAAGACTTCAGGCAAGTTTTAAATATAATAAAACTGTATAGGGGGCCTGTTTTAATATTTCTAGTTACTGTTAACTACCTTTCATCATTTGAATATTTCTGATTATAACTTGTAGCCTACTACTTTTTTCTTGAGTACAGAGCAGGGTTATCAGTTTGGCAATTTAAGTGCCAAATCCCTGAAATCTAGCAAGCCTGGTGTAAAGCACTTGAGACGATATGTACATTAGAACCATACATTAGGCACATGTAAGTCAGATCCTTGCAAAAAGCCATTTCGGATTTTTTTTTTTTACATGAATTAGATCCTGGAAAGAAAAGAACACTTCTACAATGGTGGTCAGTTTGCTGATCTGCTGGGGATATCTCAGAGATCAGAATTAAGCTTATGATGTTGTAGGAAACTGTTCTTTAAAACAGCACTTTCACAAGAGAATTGCAGGTTTATTTGGAAAGTAGCCTGATGATATACCCACAGGTAAACATGGATATGGAGTTATCTTCATGGTGGGTTTATAGGTAGATTGCGACTGTACACATCGAAGATTCTATGGTGGTAGTAGTAATCCAATGGAAAATCGCTAACTTACATTTGTGAAGGCCTTTCGATTCAGCCTGCGCATCATCGTCAGCCTTAATGAGCGCTTTGGTCTTTCGTGCCGGGTTTGAGTTGTGTTTTGTTTTGTTGTTGTATGTTCCTCTTGTTGGTGAACACTACTCCGGCTCTTGGGATGTCATGGCGGCCCCATTCAGACTTGTTGTTTATGAGATGGGGTGTGGTGTCTATTTGTAGCGCCTCGTTGAGTTGTCGTGTGAGGGCATCTCTGTAGGTACCAGTAATGGTCATGGTGAACTTGGTTGGTTCTGTCTTGTCTCCGTGTGCGAGTTCTGTGTGTCTGTAGAGGACTGAGTGTTTGTCCTTTCTGGTCAATGCTCTGTTATGTTCCTGCCCTCTGGTGTATCCATTTCTAGAACTTTCGCCAATGTAAATGTCATTGCAGTCAATGCACTCTATTTTGTATGTGACATTTTCTTTCCTACACATACCCTTTCTTCCTGTGCTGCATACGAAGCAATTTTCGTTATCTATGCGTGTTCATTTTTTTGTTTTTTTGTTCTGCAGAGATTGAAGTTCCAATCAGTGCCATGTTTGGCAACCTGTTCAATGAAGATGGTCCACAAATGGGAGCTGCGGGCCCTTTGGTCTCCTCCATCCAAGCACCACCAGGTCACAGGCCAGAGTGTGGTTTAGCCGGCATTGACAATCAGGGAGCTACCTGTTACCTCAATTCTTTGCTGCAAACTCTGTTGCTGACACCAGAATTCAGGGGTAGGTACCAGAGATGTAAAATATACTCCTGAATTGTCCTTTCATGCTTCCTCCAAAACTGGTAATCATTGTTGCATTGTTGACTAACTCCACACAGCTATACACTCTGTGTTTCAACTGTAGTAATTAGGATATGAGCACATTTTTTCTCGGAATACAAACTTTGGGTGAAGGGTCTTATATCATATAACTATTTCAGCTCATCTGTAATTTATATGCATTTCAGCTGTCATCATTAGGATGATCAAATCTTTTCTAAGACAAGGTGCAGGCAGAGGTTTATTTCATAGGACCAGTTTTAGAACCAGTTTAGTTCATCTACAATTCATTCCATTCTGTTGACTAGTAGAGATACTGATTATGATGAAAAATTGGTCAGACTTTGTGTATAAATTTCTTCTTCAACAGATACTAATGCATTTCTTTACTCTTCTTACACCAGAAAAACTGTTCATCCTCACAGAGCAGGATCTTGGTAGTCTCCAAAATAAAGACAATCCAAATGCCAAAGTGAGTGTAGCTAAAGACATAAGTGGCCTGATACAGTGTTGAATATTTAATGTGCCAGATTTTGGCACAATGGGTACCCTTGCATTTAAAGACTGTTTTAGGAATCTTTTGTTGTTTTTTCATGTCATTAGTTGGCCTGGGGCTTTTCATGCTTTTTTACTAAATGAATAAATATTGCAGTAGACAACAGTTAACATGAAGTCCGCAGGACCAAAAAATTATTATTGAAGCAAGAGTTCAGACAGTGAAGCTGCAAAATCTGCCAGCTTCATGGGAGGGAATCTTGAGCAAGGCACAGTGAATTTTATTATGTTCATTTTGACCCTCAGAGAATGAACAAACCTTGGGATAGTCAGTCCATGTAAATCTGGGCTTCTGTAGGAGTACTGTGTTTCGTGAAAATGTTATTGGTAATCTTGTGATGTCACTCAGTCTGAAATACTAGTACATCATTCAAGGCATGTGGAAATTTGAAAATTTTGCCCTTTTGATGTTGAAACAGCATTGTTTAATGAAGTACACAATGGTGTATGCTGATTCAATCATCTAGATGATATTGTGGTTTTTTTTTGGCTAAACCATGACATTATTTCACCCTAGTGCTAGTTTTTCAACAAAGACAAAGAGGAAAATAAACAGGGCTTCTTATTTCCTTTCATTTTAGTGCTACTTTCTTTTCAACCATATTTTATTGAATTGTTTCCTACTGTATTACATGAGGAGCAACTAATTAGGTGAATCGGAGCTCAGATGTCAACTCACTTTTGCTTTCTTAGATTTTGAGCGCTGCTTTGCCAACAACATAGTCCTCCTGGAACAGTGCTGTGACTTAAGTTTGATGATACCTATGTATTAAGTTCTGTGCAAAATTGATCAACTTGTTTTAAAATTATCATCAGTGTTTTTCTCTTTTTTTAATTGAAAATATTAGGTGCGAGTGATACCTTTACAGCTTCAACGCTTGTTTGCTCGGTTATTGCTTAGTGACCAGCAGAGTGTAAGCACAGCTGATCTCACCAACAGCTTCGGCTGGACAAATCAGGAAGTAAGTAGCTTATACTGACATAGCTGGTTTGAGGAAGTCAAAAAACACTTTTGTTTTTATTTGGTTTGTAATTTTTTGCCTCTTATGAATATTGATTTAAACTTATGTATCTTGATTATTCAACTATGGTGATCTTGGTGTAATATTTGTAAGACATTCTTATTACTTGAATCTCAATACATACACCAGGCAAATTATAATCCACATAGCTGAACACCTGTAACATGCACATTTTATGATGTGGAGGTACAATTAATGTGGGATTTCATTTATCTTATAGCAGTGTTTTTCAAAGCAACCTGGCTTGGTCGTATGACTCCATGTTCTCCCTCACATGGCTACTTTTGAGTTTCTATATACAAAGCAGCACCAAACTTATGAGGTAAAGACCTGTGTAAATTTAATAGACAGTTATTGTAATGTTATTGCTGTTTTCTGGAGATACAATGATTTGTGATATGGATTTTTTAGGAATTTCAGCAACATGATGTGCAAGAGCTGAATCGCATACTTTTCAGTGCAATAGAGGAGTCATTAGTTGGCACCCCAGCACAAAATATTATCAACGAACTCTATCATGGGACAATTGTCAATCAGGTTTGTAAACTTGTTGGTTGTAGGTTTTAATGGTCACGCATTAATTTCACAGGAGTTTATATGTTAGAAGACTGATGGCAATGGAACACAAACATTCAAATTGCGATAAAAAGTATGCCTATGTACATAGGAAAAGTGTATCGATTACCAAGGTCCAAGTCATGGTCTTGGAAAATAAGAAAAATAATAATGAATCTGTACATATGAATCCATACTTAATAACAAGGTAGAGATATGAAAACACTTATTGCTAAGGTTCCATGAAACAGTATGGAAACTATGCATCAAGTTTGGTTATGATGATCTCATAATGTCAGTGAACGTTTCCTGTCTATATAGTGATAAGATAAATGATATGTTGTCAGTGATTACAAGAGGCTGAAACAGATGACTATGAGGGTATTATAATGTGAGGAAAGCTTATAAATGCCAGCATTATGCTTGTTTCCATTATCACTTTCTTGACCACCCTGTTAGTAATCTCTTGCCTGACCAACACAGTGCTAAACTTGAATTTCCTTTTGTCTCAGTTCAGTCAACCAATTTAGAATTGAATGTTTCTTCTTTCCAGATCATATGTTCAAAATGCAAAAGAAAGAGTGAGCGTGAGGTAGGTGTTTTTATATTTTGCATTTTTAGCCTGCGCTGGCCACTCATGTCATTTTGTTGTCCTTGCATTGTGGTTTTATAAAACTGTCCATGTCAAGATTGTATATAAAATATAAACACCGCTAGTACATATGATGGAGCAAGTAAGGATAAATCTACATAAAAATGGAAGTTTCTAAAAACAGAATGTTCTTATCTTTTGTTATTTTTGCCCTTATGAGTGAGAAACTTGCAAGATGGGAGGTTATTTCTTTGCAGTATTGATAGTCTCATAGAGTGGTTGCTGTATTGGGAGACTTCCAAAAACCTCAAAATGATTTCCCTAGTTTAAGAATATCAGAGGTGAGAGAAACAGCAAGCCAACTAAATGAAACTCAAATCAAGCTAAAATCTTTTTATATTCCTAACATTTCATCATTAGGAAGATTTCCTTGATCTGACACTGGCTCTGGCAGGCATATCAGGACTGGAGGCAGCACTCAAGCAGTGTTACTGTGATGTGGAAGTGATGAACGGTCGCAATCAGTACCGCTGTGAGAAATGTGGAACCTATACAGATGCCACAAAGGTAATGGTTTACAGAAAAGATAGATGGATGATAATGGTAAATGGTTGACCATGTTCAGGCATTTGATGGTTTGCAGGACATAATGATAGCTATAAATATAAAAATGAAAACCCTGTAAGCTATTTCACCTTAAAAGAAACCATTATTAGAAATTATGAATATATGTAAAAAAATGACAGTAAGTGCAGAGTGTGAGAAGTATAAGAAGGTAAGATCACAGGATCTTGGATTTTTTTTTTTTTTTGTTTTTTTTTGTGCAGTTTGAAGGATACTTGTATAGTCACAAGAATTATATTTTAGCTGGGAATGCTTAGACAGAGCAACGGCTCACCTGTTTTTCATGTTCCAGGGCTGCGAAGGGAAACAGACATTTCATCATAGCTTGTATAGAAACTTGTACCCATGCTTTCACGACATTTTATAAAAATGTTTGAGACATTAATGTGAATTCTCTCTAATCTTTCAGTGGCTACATCTAGTTTTGAAATCGTCATGAAACACTCTCTGTTCAGAATAACATTTTGCTGACATAATATATGAATTCCAAAGTGAGTGCCCACAACCATTACAGTCGACAATAATGTTTCTGCAATGATCTTGAATTATGTCTATGATCTCTGTAGGTCTACAATCTCCTGTTAGGATATTAATATGTCTCAACATCTGCCTGATTATCTGTCAATTTGTCTGCAGATGTGTCCAGTGGTAGCTGTCTACCTATATTTTGGAACAATTTTTACAACTGAAAGTATAGATCTGAATCGGAAAGCATCAGTCTCTGTTAGTTTTCAATCCCAAAGAGTGAATTACGATTATTCCTTATCATATGCTGTGGACAGTTTTGACTTTATTTTGTTCATGAAAATATTTTCTTCTCTTACTTTCAGGGTGCCAAGTTAAGAAATCTTCCTCCAGTGTTGACCTTGTCTTTGCTGCGGTTTAGCTATGATTTTGTCAAAAACACTCGCTACAAAGTAAGCCTGTTCGATTTCTTGCTCTGTGAATGTCTTATGAAAACTGACCTTTTGATAGTATGATATGAGAACTGACCTTCTGATAGTATGATATGAAAACTGACTTTCCGATAGTATGATATGAAAACTGACCTTCTGATAGTTTGATAAGGAAATTGACCTTCTGATGGTATGATATGAAAACTGACCTTCTGATAGTATGATATGAAAATTGACCTTCTGATAGTATGATATGAAAACTGACCTTCTGATTGAGTATCAGAGTTACAAGAGATCACTGCCAAATCATCATTTTACACTGTCTCAATGAATGTTGTTTAACGGGAACAACCGAATCAGAGCTAGTTATAGTTCTTATACCAGAAGTGCCACTTTTTTGCTGAAATTCTGAATTCTGAAATTGTTATAATCTTCAACTCCCACTATATTGTTGCTTTGTAGATATGCTTAGCAATGTTAAACTTTTCAGAAGAGAATAAGCACCATCTTTTTATTCACAGGAGAATGGTCGATTTACTTTTCCCCAAGAGCTAGACATGGGTCCATACTCTGAAAAGGTATGACTTCTTGTTATGTCAAGATACGTATGTTTAACTCAGTCCTAAGATGAGAACAACTGTGCTGCAGCATACAATAGTTCACAAAGAATCAGTAAAGTGAGGTATGAGAATATATGCTCCTATTTAAACTATATGGGGAACTGCCTTTCTTTACTTTTTCACTCTAAAATTAGGCTATGAGTATTAGAGCAGTATTTAATTTATAAAATATCTGAAATTCTATGTTAAGTATTTTTGTTTTCCTGACTCCCACTGGGAGATTAAACTTACAGCTAACGCAAAAGTCCCTTCTACATTGATGTTAGAAATAAATATCTTCGGGTGATATTGGCCTCATTTTCTGGCTGTGCACTGAGAATTTTGTTTCCTTTCTTTCTTCAGGGCTCATCAGAGGAGAGCATGTATGAATTGTTTTCAGTGGTTGTACACAGAGGCAGTGCTTTTGGTGGTCACTACTTTGCTTACATTCGAGACATTGACAGCCTTGGGCATTGGGTTCATCCTGTAAGTGAGAATGGTGTTTTACTCCTTGCAGATCTTATCTGTGATATCTCATTATAGAGAATATTCTATTGATATAGAAGGTAACTATTGATATGGATTGTAGCTACATTTTCTTTACCTTAGTGGTAGAAGTGGTTGTGCTAGAGATTATGAAGAAGTCATGTCATCTTGTGTGCCGTCATTATTTTAGCTTTTCAACATAAGTGGTGTCTCTTGCAGAATTATTGGACTCTGGTGCCCATTTGTGTAAATATATATTTGCAAAATCTTTCTGGCATTGTTACACTGTCAGAGAGCTTTAAAGCTCTTTTAATCAATGTAAATAGTTATTTGAAGGATGTAATTTTTAAGTATATTTTTTCTTGTTAATGTGATTTTCATTTCATGTTTCCATTTCAGGGCAAGGCAGGTGTACAGCACAGTGTTGACCCAAGCGCTACTGGCTTAGATGTGATCGAGTGCCAGTCTCCTGTGGATCTGATTGAGAATATCCTAGGGAAAGTTGCACACCATTCCATGTCCATTGACAGACTTTGTGCGGTAAGTTTGTATTTTATCCCCAGCATGAGCTCAACTCTTATTTATATTTAAGAAATTCCAGGCGAAAGTCACAACATCAGTTATGCTAATTCCCGATAGCTTTGACTTCACAGCAACCAGTTTCAGTTTATATTTAAAGAATAAATTGATTCCTACTAGTAATAACCAAAACTAATTAGCGTAAAGTTTTTCAAAAATTTCTGAAACTGATATGGCGAACTGCTTGAATTGCCCAGCTGAGGGAGACAGAAATAATGTAGGGGTAATCCCTTTATTTTGTTTTTGTTTGATGCCATACTTTTAAATGGAAAACATTTAGGAAAATCACAGATTTAATATTGATTCTTTTGTGTCTTTGCATGTCACATTGTCCTTACAAATAAGCACTACTTTTTTTAAGGGGACAGAGGTAGGATTCACACATCTGTCTTTCGTTTAAGGCTGACATATGGATTACGAAGATTTTTGTTAAATTTAAGGTTTCCTGGCAGCATATCTGAAATCTGTTGAAATGTGCCAGATTCTGCTTCTTAAATATGTTAAATTTATTCTGAGACTGTGACAGACAGTATTAAGGCATACAAAGTATGACTTAACATCTCTATGCATGGACAGTTTAACTTGTTAAAACAGAGTTGCAGTCTTGAATTCAAAATTTTATTTAACAAGCCTTTCTATTTTTGTGCCCTTGTGAAGCAAAGATATCAGTGTTTATGTCATAGAATTGCATATTTTGTGCTTGGAGAATTTCTGATTAATCTAGAGCCTAGAAGCAATGTACAGCTGAAATAATCTGCTAATATTTATCTTTCTTGCAGGAAATCTCCAAAGAAACTGGAGTGTCATGGAACAAGCGCTTCAAGAAAGCCCATGGACCCATAAATAAAGTAAACTACCTCTGATTTGTTTTCTTAACCTGTAAGAATTGTTATATTAATGTGGAACATTCAGTGATGTTCAGAAAGGGGCAACTGAATGACAGCCTGGTCAGCCTGAATGGGGTAAGAACATGTGTAAATTCATAGTGGTAGTATCACCGCGAGGTTGTTACGTGTGGTCATGCAAGAACATTCAGAAGACCTTCCTAGACCTGTTAAAGTTATCTAATCAACACCGTAATAAGCTGTGTGCATGCCTTGAGTTGTTTTAATTACATCAGAACCAGTATAAAGTAACATTACTGATTACTTAATTGATATTAGTATGGAAATATTTTGTGAGTCTGGTAAAATTGAGCATAGTCATTTCATGTGAACCTTTTCTTTTCTTTCAACTCAATCCTCAGTTCTTAAAAACCTGTGACATGTTTGAGTACAACCCAGACTCCAACTGGGTCAGTCTGCGCAATTCAGGTCACAGTCCAGACGAAGATGCAGCTACAGAAGCTCAAGAATCAGCGGAGGGAGAATCTGTAAGCGCAGAGAGGGAAGGAACAAATACCACCACTGGCAAGGCTGGACAATCATCAACAAATAAGAAAATGTAGGTTCTTCGAGTTATTTTAAAATTATGCAGAATATCGGCAGCAGAGGCAAAGAATTCCGTCAAGAACCAATGTTACTTCATTTTACATCAGTGTGTCTTGCTTGTTGCTCATAATTCTGCATCAAGACAAAATATTTCAAAATCTCTTTATAGCATCACGGATAACCAAATAACAGGTGCTATTGCAAATGACTGTTGTTTTAATATCATCATCTTTAGGGGGAAAATGTACTTTTTAACATATATGCGTTCAGTTTTGCATAGAAATCTATTGTGCTCATGGGGGTAAATGCACACCATGTTATGAGCATCGCAGTCTCAAGGGAAAAGCTATGCCTCCATTTATACATTCATTGCCCATGTCCAGATGCAGATGCCCCTTACCTCTTGTGAAACAAGCATTGCCACAGTTCTCAAAAATACACTACTCTAAAATTTGCTTTTAAATTTTTCACTTGTTAGTAGCTACTGAGAAATTATGTAGCTGCTTCAAAGTCGGGGGAGCAGCAAACTTCAGGATGAAATGTTAAGACAGTTGACACCAAGCCATGCAGATTGTGAGTGTTAAAAAACACTTTTGGACTGAAGATAATATGAATAAAATACTTTCCCACTACACTCCTTAAGTAACCATTACTGGAATAGAGCAGACACCTTTTAGACTTAAGATCTATCACCATATCAGAACTCTTAGCTTTGGCACAATCAGTTTAGTGATCTGCGATTTGTCACCTTTACCTCAGGCAAGGCATTAAAACCTCCATTCACTTCTTCGCATAGGATTTAGCATGTGCAAAGCTATTCACTATTTTTATTTTTGTAATGAGTTTTGTCATCTGAGTCTGTATAGGCCTGGAAGTTGGCTAGTTTTGCCATGCAGTTTGTGCATTTAATGACCAAATCTTGCAGTTAAAAAATTTAGGACTATGAACCCAGCTTAAAAGGATAAGGAACATGATGAAATGTTGAAAAAGCACAAGAAAAGATATGATGAAGTGTGGGGCAAAAATGGGATGATTCTTGTGCTGATTGATGTCAAACAAGATGAAGTGTCCGTCAGTATGGCATAAAGTTATTTCAAAATTATTCTCTTAATATTTCTTGTTCAGCCCTTATCAGTCAGTGGCACAGTCAGCGTGGACATAAGTTATGTCGAAATTTTCTTGTTACTGTTTCTTGTTCGTCCACAACTAGTCACTGGCACAGTCAATGTTGGCATAAAGTTATGCTGAAACTATCTTCTTAATATTTCTTGTTCAGCTTGCAGCCAAACCATCCTGGTCCTGGACAATGCTGGTTCTGTTTCAACGACTCCAGAGTTTCACCCATTGAAGCCAAAGATATTGAGAGACAGTTTTCGGGAAAGGAAAGTGCCTATATGTTGTTCTACAGACGCAAGACTCTGCAGCGGCCGGAGGAAGGTTGGAATATTTTAATTTTTGTTTTCAAATCTTCATCTTTTAAATTATTCCTGAACTGATTGCTAGTGGACCCAGTAAAAACTGCTACAGGGAGAAACAGGAGAAGCAAATGAATTTGCTGTCTCAAAGATTTAACCTTAGTCACGAAAGAATTTCTCAACGACACAGAAATGGAACTGAACATATTAATTACATGTGCACAGGGATGGCAGAATGCCGAATATTTTCAGGAATCTTAAACTTAAATCCAGAAAATAGCACATTTGAGTAAATGAGGAAATAGAAAGAATGCCGAAGAGTCTGTTTTAAGCTGGTAATCATGATGTCTAGAAGGTTTGCCAGTCGATTGCTAGACTGTGTCTAGTAGATGTTAGTATTTGGGTGTTTGTGTAGACCAATATCTCTTATCTGGACAATGTTAATGTGTAGAAAATCTGGTTGTTCAGAATTAGACTCAGCAGTTCACACAGCAGAGAGTTACTGACTTCTTCCTTTTGTTCTCAGCTCAAGGTCTGGCATCCTACAATATACCACCAAATCTGATCGCTGAAGTTGATGAGCTAAATGTTGCTTTGGAGAAACAGAGGTAAGAGAGATTTCCATCTTTAAAGGCTGCATAATATTCCTTACAGCTGTGTCTTTATGGAGATAATGAAAAGATGTCTTGTTCTGTGAATGGACATGTCCTGATGACAGTGTACCAAAATATTGTCGTATGCAAGTCAGTGTGGGACAAGTATTTCATTTTGGATTAGTTGTTCATTAATTTTTATGCTGTTTTGATGAGACTCAAAAATAATGCATGTTTCCTTAGTTTTCAGTTTTGACAGTCAACATGAAGCTTCTGTGGTTTATTTCAGACAAGAGTATGAAATAGCCATCAACAGTGTCACAGTTCAAGTCTACTGGTCAGAACATTTTACATATGATGGCCTACTTCACTTGAAACCTGGTGCCTCAGAGGAAACTGCACACTTTTCTGTTGACATTGACAAGAGGAACATGTATGCTGAGCTGAAGGCAAAGATTCAAGAGGTACATATGAGGATGTGTTAATATCTTAAATTATATAGTTATTACGAAGTGATCCGTTAGTGCCTGTTACAGTCTAAAAACACTTGAAAGTATTTTATATTGCACCGATTTTGCAATATTCATATAACTGATCCAGTGATTATTTTGACTGCAGAGTGTAAAGTGTTTTGAAATAGTGCTAGGTTTTGATAAAAAGTTTTAATAATTAGCATCTGTTTTCACTGACTTCATAGCCTAATTGTCCAATGATGAATGTGTCAACCAATTATAGATGGAAATTCCTTTTTGATAAATGTAATCTATAGGAACTGAAAAAGCACTCATACATTCATGTCCTTCCCTCCCAGAATTTGTCATATGTCTTGTATCATCCAAAGTGCCTCCTTGGGTGGGCTGGACTGTCTAACTAAACCTTGTTAAATTTTGTTAAACCTTCTAAGCACAGATTTAAGTTACCTATTGTCATGAATAAATCATCAAGCTTCACTTTAATGCAGCTTTAATTTGATATCTGTTGAAGCAAGAAGTTATTTAATATTCACATTTTTCATTTTTTATCCAGCTTTTCGAGCAGAGAAGCTCATTGAAATGTCGTAAGAGTGGGTCTTAATTTACAAAATATGGAGATTTTATTTTACATCTTGTTTATTTTCTCTTTGACAAACCAGGTCATGGCTGATCACGATGTTCATCACTTTTGTGTACATCGAATGAAAGCCAGGTGTGGAGGCTACCACTTGTATGATGAGCTAATAGGTAAATGTTCTTAACTGCAAATAATAAAGCCATTACTTTTGACAATACAGCAATTAATTTTGAAAATAGAAAGAATGAATTTTGAATAGAAACCCATGTATTAATTATGGTGTCTCGAAATTTTGCCCTGGGCTGATGCCAATCCTGAAATATATTAACCCTACAAAACCAAACCTAAGATGAACAGCCTGCTGTGCCTGAGCTCCTAAACCGTTTGTGCTATCACAGGAATCTGACAAAGTGTCATTGTGAAAAGTCGTGGTTTAGGGGGAATCTGGCCTGGTATTAGAATATACCTGAACATATGATAGTACCAACTATCTTGTTGTTGATGTGAATAAAGGCATGCAAAATTTACATCCAGGTATTTGTATTACAAGAAACTACAGGAGCTCAGGACTCCAGGCTAGCCAAGAAATAATGTGTTAGAGTTGTCATTCTTTAATCAGAGATACCATATTGGGGATTTGTAGACAAGCAAGAGGCATTAAGCAGCAGGATTTACAGTTTCTATTTCTCTTTGTCTTCAGATGAAAGCAGTGTGCTCCAAGACATAGGCATCACATCAGACACACTCCTGTTTGTGTGGAATGGGGCTGTGGTAAGTAGGAATGCTCCAGCATGATGAAAATTGAATCCTCTCATCAGACTAGTGTGGAATTAATGAACTAAAATATGAAATGGGTCAGCTTTCTGTAGTGGAAAGGCAATTCACACCTATGAAGTGTCCCAAATTTTCCTGCATTTTCTGTGATGTTTCAGATGTGCCATAATTGTTGCATTTATGCAAGTTTATTTCCAGAATTCACTCAGCTTTCATAATGCATGTGAAGGGATGGAAAAGCCATACTATAACAAACTTAACAAGTTTATTAACCATGCTCGGATCATGCTAGATGGTAGGAGAGCAGTAAAAATCACGTTTAACAATTGGCAGGACAAACACGACAATTAGACAGGACATCGTCATAAATACAAAAATATATAATTAATTATACATAGTGTAGTACCAAGTTTCAAAAAATACAAATGTGAAGCTCGAAAGTGCCGGCCAACTTTTATATGTAACTTAACATTTTAATTATAGGTTTCTATAATAATCATAATGAATCTAGATGTTTCTTCAAGTGTGTTTTTTAAAATTTTTTTCTATAGACTATTTTTGCCTATTTGATCATTTATAAAAATATTTCGAAATATACTTTCTATTATATTCTAGTGCACGGCACTCAAACAGTGCATGGAATTATTGCCAATGGCATTGTCAGGTTGGCACAGACTACATTTTCTCTCCTTGATACCATACTATACCAACCAGTTGCTGTTTAGACAGCTGTTCTTCAGCAAGATATCAAAAATTCGCAAGGATATCATCCAAAAAAAAAAAAAACAATACTGAAGCTGCATATGCACATGATATCAAAAGGAAAAGTTTCACTTGTGGAAAAGTGAATGGGTGCATGTGATGCAGTAAAACTTGAGGATGGCTAATGGTGGATGAGTCAGTATACAGTGTTAAATAAATTCAGTGTCAAACACTGTCTAAAAATTTTTTTCTTTTATCAGATGGATGACAAATTTGTGGAAATGGGAGAAGAATGTGAACCCCTGCAGTTTCTGATCAAAGACAAAGAAGACTCCATGTTGGCTCTGGTTGTTCTGGCCAAGAACAAGACACTGTTTGACCTGTACCAGGTGGTGGCAGAGACGACTGGGTCAGAGATTCATCAGTTACAGACATCCAAGGTAGTGTTTGTTGTCCGATATGCTCAAAGATTGGCAGGGAATGCTCAGATGTCTGGAACCAAAAAATGTGACAATGCTGATGTGTTGAAAGAACTGATATTGAAATTGGGCAAGAAGGTGGAGGAATGGAAAAACCAATATTACCCATAAAAAATTTCAGTAATGGACAGATGTAGGGGAGAGGGAAGAAGTTACAAACTTGTAGGAAGCTTAGGAAGAATATTCAGGAAGGCAGCGATGGGATGATCCGTAGGGAGACCCACCGCTGGCTACTGAGAAATGGAGCATATTACAATGGACCTGTCAGAGTGCATTGATGTTGTTTTCATCAATGAATAACCAAGTATATTTGTGCCTTTTATGTCTCGTTATCATTTCCAAGAGCGTGTGTGAAGATTTTAAATATTGACCTTTAGAACCTCAAAATCTTGAATCTGTTGCACTAAAAACACTTAATCACTGATAGTAACAAATTGTCCTGTAAATCTTACTTTCTGTACTGAATTTTACTCAACATCTGACAAGCTCGGAACTACTGTAGCACTTGGAATTTTAGTATGTAGAGTCCTACTGGACCACTTCCCTTCCCTTATCAAAGATTCTACTCAAATTTCAGATGGGAGAGAATGGAACAAGACAACTGGAGAACATACCCAGATCAGCAGAGATCACTCTTGTTAATGCAGGACTGAGGGATGGGGAGGTCTTGGTTACATCAGGAACTTCTGAGGAAGACAGGTCTGGTTGTAGTTTCGCTATGTATTAACTCTGGTAGCTCTAGGTGCCTGCAGTTCATCCAGTGCCTTGCCATGTGATCCAGTGTTGGTTATCATATCATTTGTCCTTGATGATTGCCACTCTCCTGATTGTAAGGCATATATGAATTTGATGCGAGCATTTCCCAGGTGGCCACCACCAAGACACCGACAGATTTAATGCTTTTACAGGGGTAGCATATTAGTGAGAATTTATTTGTGTTACAGGAGTTAATTCTATAGGTGCCAACTTTTCACTTACATAGCAGTCAGCACTGCTACTACAGCTTTTCAGTTGACACTATTAGTGCAACTTCTTTCTAGCTAAATAGTGTCTATATCATTGGTGGGACTTTTCACTCAAAGAGCTAAATAAACAGGAAGAAGAAATATAAGAGATTTATCATTGGTCCAGCAAGATACCATGCTATTGTTTCATTTGAGGAAAAGAGTGAAGACTGACTGAAAATTTAAAATGCTGGATGGAGTACCATTTCTTTTTTCACACAACAAAATAGTCCTTTGCATCCCTAAACCCATTTTATTTTAATGTTGAGTAGCAGACTTTGGGAATTGGGACTTCCACCTTGCATATTAATCAGTGTGTTATCAGTGATTAGGTCAATATTTTTATCCAATATCAGATCTTGATAAAGGACAAAATTGTGCCCAGTCATCAGGTTCTGCAAATTCTGAAGTTTTCTTGCTTATTGGTCTTGCTCTCAACACATAACGTCCATTGATTTCATCACGAAGTATCGTTTTCATGGATTAATATTATATCCTCCCTCTAGGCTTAGTAGTCCTCAAGGCAAGACAGGCTCGGATGTCATAACTGATCCTGAATGGTCTATAACTCTACAGAACAGGTTATCAGGGGTAAGGCAGTTGATTTGTTATGCACAGTACCAATGTGATCAGAGACACTGCTCTACTTGAGCAGAGAGATTGATTTTCTGACAGTTTCCAATTCAATTTTTTGAAAGTTTTATGGAAGTTACATGCAGATTATATATAATTTCAGGTAATATCCAGTCGGTTTTTATCCTTGCCTGTGATCCTTTTAAAAAAGTTATGTGCTATAGATTTGAGCTTTTAATTTCTTTTCTTTTGTAGGTCACCAGCATATACCTTATAAAGATAATGATTTATGCATTTGTAGGATGGAGATTGTGCGGTTGTTCTAAAGAATTTGTCCTCAGAAATTCTGGAATCAGTTGATTTACAAACTATAACTTGACACTTGTGCTTTGCTAGGATATTTCTTTGTGGAATATACATATTATGGGAATGTGGCAGTAAGAACTTCCATGCAGGTCATACAGACAAGAAAATATAAGAAAATGTGTTTGTAATGTTATTTTGACTGCAAAATGCCTTAGTTTGACTGAAGTCTTTCTCATTTCTTGTCAGAATGGCAGCCCACATACTTGCAAGACTATCGAAATGCAAATGCTACCATCTATGGTAAGTGACTTTACCATAACCTTTGTAGTAAAATCATGTTATTTGGTTATCACTTTGTTAGTAATTCTAAATCTTGGTTCATTTTTTTATTCATGTGTGCTTAGCACCATGGGAATAAGAGTTTGTTTTATACTTGACTTGTTGGTAAGACTCTAAACCTTAGAACTATCCAGACTTCACCAAATTTGGGTTCGTCTCAGAAAAAGAATTTAATGTCAACAGAGATGTGTACAGGTTAAACTCATGGATTTGTGGATTTGTTGTGAGATCCTAATGTTTTTTAATTACATAATCATAATTTTTTATGCACCTCCATTGTTAAGACTTGATGATTAAATAAAATTGCTGGGTAGGAATATTTAGGAACCTTTGAGTATCAGGGATATTTTCATCAGATCTCTTTCTTACATTTTGCAGATGGTGAAAGACTTAAAGCTGAGAGCTTTGAATTTATTGAAAGTGGACAGTATTCATCTTGAGACATCTCGATTAAGAGAAGATCACAGAACAATGGGACTCCAACCTCCTTGTGAGTTTTTTTCACAGTGTCCTAAAATTCATTGTTGTCTTGAAGTATTTCATGACATATTGTTGCTAAGCATTCACTGGCAACATTAAGTTGTCAGTATGCTTTGAAAATGGCCTGTGTAAGACTCAAGTCATTTTTAAAATAAAGATACAGTGTTGTTTGTAAGATCAAAGCTCAGGTTGACATGATAAAATAATTAAAATCAGTCAATATTTTCCTCCCAAAATAACAGTTGCAAAGATACACACTGGTTCTTCTGTGCTTTGCCATTATAACCTTTCACCTTTCAACCGCAAGTTTCTCAAAGGTGGCCATTTTTGAAGCTGGGTGATGAAATCGTTAGATAAGATTGGTAGAGGTAGGTTACAAGACTTCTAGATCACATTAAATCTATCTGGATAGCTTCTTAAGTTGAAAGTACCAGACATGCTGGTGCTTCAAAAATTGTTTCACACACTGAAGACAGGACGTTACATTCTCAGTGTGAGTTCACATAATGCTGTCCCTTTTAACTCTAGTATGGAAGGTTTTCTGATGTGATTAGGAACAGAATACAAAGGGAAAACGGGGTGTTACTTTTGTATAGGTGTGAGTATCATGCAAAATGTTGAGATAATACAAAACATAATATATATGAATTTTAAGTAGTGGAACTTACTGATAAATATGGACAGCTTCGAATGCTGTGGCTGAAATCATCAGGATTTTTTTTTTTTTTTTGGTCATATGATTATGTTTTACTTCACAGTAAAAGAAGGCTTGAGTTTAGCAGACGCAGGGCTTTCAAATGGTGGATGCTTAGTGTTGGAGAATGGCAGACCACCTCAGGATTCAGAGGTAAGACACTGTTATCAGTATGTGCTTCATATTATTCAGTTTTACTGTTTTTACCAGGTCTTCTGCCACGCAGACAAATGTTCATAAAAATTATCATTCTGTTCAGAGGAATTTTGGGAATATCACTATTGTAATTTTCGTTAACTTGTGAACTTAGGTGACCTTTCTGGTTGATATTATTGTTGAGATCTTTTGTTCTACATCTAAATGCCTCTGGGTCTTATTGGGAAAAAAGGCTTTACTTTTCTTCAGTGTTGTAAAAAACTGATTTCTGTTTTACTGTATTTCTTACCTTGAATAAGTGAGCTAAAAATTTCTTTCCTCTTTTCTATTTGCTGCACTTGCAACAGATGACTGTTAGTGTGAACAAGGTAACGAAAGGGAAACTGGTGTCCAGGAGAGAGTTTTTGGTTGACCGGCAGTTGACCGTTCAGGATATGTTGCAGGCAGCATGTAAAGTCATGGATTGTGATGGTAAGACAGAATAGTGCATTCATGGATCTTAATTTTCAAGAATTTTTTTTTCCAACGTTCACAAGTTTAATACACTAATGTCAGAGACAATGGTTTAGAGGAATATTTTACGGCAGTTCTAAAATTTCGTCATTTAAGTAGCTCTACATACATGGGATTGTTTGTAAGGAAATTTTTGTTCCTTGAAGCAGCACCTGTGATTAACATGGTTACTGTTGATCCATTTATACTAATCAGGGGAAAAATAAGATGATGCATGCTTATATTTACATTTATGTCGAATGACAGATTTACAAACCTTTGCAAGGTAGGTGAAATGGGGGCAGAAAATAACCAGGACTTGGCCATCTGTCATTTCTGCCACAGTCAATGAAAATTTCACTTTCACAAACTGGATGAATTGGTCTGCACCAAACTTCCATTTGTAATAAAAAATTGCACTGTAATTTTGTTTTTACTTCAGCTATATAAAATCACAAGAATAAAGTTGTGTCTGGTTAATGTGGACCTCAGGAGACTGGAAACCTCACTTAACCACACTAGTTATGTGGGAATATGTTTTTCCGTGTATATATGTCACCTTTAATCTGGAAATGCTTGCTTCCGAATTCCGAACATGAAAACTGGGAACCAGTGTATATTTATGTTGCATTACACTTTAATAGTCTGAATCAAAGTCAGGGGAACCACTGTTTGATTACATGTCTGATGTAACATGCTAGACAATCCCTGCCTTTTTCGTCTTGTTTGCTCTATGGCATGGATCAGTCAGTGCTGACTCCCATTGCACCATCGCTGTACTTGTGACACCAAACAAACAAAAGGCTACAGGTAGCCTACAAAATAAGTCATGAAGGTAAGCTGTTGAGGTGCAGGGATTTGAAAGATAATGAAAATATCCGTTCACAACTTGAATCTTTAGTGGCGTGAAAGGACAGATATGAATTTCCCCTCCTCCTGTCTGTTTTCTTGTTTCCTTCTTTGCACAGTGACTTTCTATTGCTCATTTATTCCTTCCTTTTTTCCTTCATTCTTTCATAAATTCATTCCACAAATCACAGCATAATTAGTCATCTTGTCTCTTAACTTGTCGGCCATGATATTGTTACTTTGTTTTTCCCTCCTTATGTAAATTGCTTGACCTGATAATCAGGACAGTTCAATAATCTGTTGGCTTATTAATCACTTCCGAAACACCACATTCTGCTTCTCTTGTCAGTTCAGGAGTACACTACTGCTATTCATCACAATTGAAAAGACTGGGTAATGTTGCATCTGAGACAGAAAATAAAAGAGTGTTACATACAAATCAGAACTGTCCACTCTCAATATTTGTCATGTATCATTAATATTTGCTATATCTGTTCGCCATCTTTTAGGAAGCCAGTGGTACCTGAGTAAAACAGATGTTTATGGTGATCCTGCTGAGCCTTTAGATGACAACACCGCCACCCTCATGGATCTGCTCATAAATGATGGGGACACACTTGTTTTACAGCAGGGTTCAGTTGTCAAAAAGGTGTTTTATTAATTTTTCTTTTTTTCATTTTGAAAAAAAAAAAGACGTTTAGTAGATTAGTTTTCACAGCTGATACTGACATCTTGTGGAACCAGATTCTGCAGTAAGTAATTGAATATAATCAGATTGCATTTCCCAAATCTTGCTCACATGTTATTAATGACTATAGTGTTATCACTAGTTTTGTATGTCACAAAGCCAGAAGAAAATTGAGTATGTGCTGGGGAGGATTTCCACAGGGTAGAGTCACTTGATATACCCTCATTATTATAGTCAAATCTGATTAAAAGTGGCTCTTTAGCTACTTAGAAATAGATTGGCATGCATGTAGAAATCCTCCCATTTATTGTTCTGTTAGGCATTTGAAATTTTTCAATGTTGAAGCGCCACTTGAAGGCTGTTTATTAATTGTTTGTTCCTAGGACCAGGTATGTCTGAACCTGTGGCTTACCCCAGAGACACCTTCTCCAATACAGGGAGACAAAGCAGTGACAGGGGCAGGGGACATCTCAGACAGGCAAGAGGAAGAGGACAAAGTTATGTGTGAGTTGATATACAGCCTGTTTGTTACATTGGCCATCTTAATTCCTTTGTCTAACAGACCAGACAGTGGTTAAGATGAAATCAGTGGGACCAAAGACATAAGATTGGTTTAAGAAGAGCATCTGTTTAGACAGAGAATCGTAAAGAGAGGAAAAGAAACGGCTTCTTGTTTCCATTCATTTTAACATTTCTTTCGGTTTAACTGCTGGTTACTGTACAGTAAAATCTGTATAGTAGAGGGTTTTGTTTCACATCAGGCAGTTTCATACTGAGGTAGAACCCACAAATCCAGCAAGTTTCTTGAAACAAATGGAAGAAGCAAAATACGTTTATGCACCAACTCAACCTTTCAGCCTCTTTCAGCTACTGTAGGTATCAGTAGGGGTATTTAGTACATATGCACATTTCCATTCTGTGGAAAAACATCTCACCTACAATTTTTCACCATTATACTTCACCTTTTATTATAACTTATTTTTTATCTGCTCCTTTTAGCTATGACCCCCAAAAGATTTAGGTGTTTTGTTTAAAACCTTTCAGTTTATCTGTGGATTACTTAAGTAAATCTAACATTAATCTTTCAGATCACTGCTTACAGCGTCATTGATGTTAAAATGCTAGAAATTGGTCCTCCCCACCTGCCCCAGCTAATATGACATGTTGTTAAATTTATTCAGTGGAACTGGCAGCAAAGCTGTCCCTTGGTGATCAAGTCCCCACCAGAGACCTCAACCCTCTCAATGATTGTTTGTATCCTGATATGGAGCTACTTTTTCAAAATTCGGTAGGTGACATTTTGAGGGTCTTTCCAGCATGAAAGAGTTCTGTGTAACACCAAGCCATCAAAGTTTCATGCTTTTAATAAAATACTGTCAATTCATTTAATGTTCTTCAATTGTTAACAACTATAATATGATCAGGACATATTAATTTTCTGAGTTCTACAGTAGTTTCTGTGTATTAAGATTTCTTGCTCTGTCTTGAAGTGGTTATAATTGCAATATTCAGCGTATATTAGATATGAGAACCAAGCAGTTTGTAGCTCTAGCATAACCACATCAGACTCAAAGAGTTATTGGATGAGTAATCTGCCACTTTCAAGTTTCTGCAGGCAGAGAGTTCAGTGCTTCAGGCAGAGCTTGCAGCATTGTGCTTCAGTTGTTCTAGTTTTCTTTCTCTCTGCATCTCAGAGAAATTGCAGCTGCAGTGTTCAACAGAGTGATCAGCAATGGTTAGCAAATTTATACTCATGTCCTACTTTCTTGAGAAGTGTCTGGAGTTACAGGATTACCTATATTAGCACTAGGCACCTATGATCCATACAGTGTCCTCGCCGTGCGACCCAGTGTTGGCCGACATATCACTTTGCTTTGATGTTTGCTGCTCCCCTAACTATAATACAGTGTATGAATTTGATACTAGCGTTTCCTAGGTCACCACCAGCATGCAAATGAATTTGACGCTCACGCATAAAGGGTTAAACCAACCTTTCAGAAATTAAAAAATTATGAAATTGTTTTCCAGCTTGTGATCTCAAAGTCCATGGGAGTCGAGGAACTGAAGCATGCCTTGATGAGCACAGATGAATTCCAGACCCTGCGTATCCCTACCTCCAACTTCATGAGACTGAGATTGATAGAGGGAAACAGACTCAGAGCTGTAATACGGAGCAACTCGCAGGTTTTCAGGTTGAGCTGAGTGTTGAATGCGCCCTTCTTTGTTTTTTTTCATCTTGGGAAAAGAAACTCTGTTTCGTGTCTTTTGGATGGGGAGGGCATTCTAAATGAGGCAGTGATGTGTCATATTTAACCACTTCATGAAGAATGACATACATGCAGGTCCTTACCCTTTGTTACAAACAGTTCTTGGACTTTCCAGGGCAATCCAGAAGTAGCATTCCTGTTTATACTGGCATGTCCTATTTTCTATGTAATAAACTGCTCCTTCACACAGGCTAATGAACCCATGATGAACTTGTGAATCAGTCCTTGAAAAACATGACATAATGAAGAAGTTTACATTAATAAGATGTTTTTGTTTTTTTGTCATCTGATGGTATTTGAAAGGCTATAGGTTTTGTGTGGTGATGCTGTAGTCAAATTCTGTAGTATCTTTAACTGGATGAGCAGTCCAGGATGTGTTTGTCAAGGATTATCTAAGCAGCTCAAAATCTATAGACAAGATAGAGAGACTCCAAATCATACCATGATGGTCAGTGTGTGTTGGCATAAAAATGAGTTATACTTTGTAGTTTTGTGCTTGTAGTATTGTGAAATTGAGTACTCAACTCGCACAACTTTCTATTTTGGGCATGTGTGCTGTAATTCTGCCTTTTGTGTTTACATAAAAATATGTTATCTTTTCAGACATGCCAATTCTAAAGAGGCCGTAAATCTTGGAGTACAGATCTTGAATTCTGAAGAAAGTATGGGGTAAGTGGAGATCTTATGCATTAAAATTCTTGGGAAGGTGTGGGCATCAGTCATACCGACATAAAAATTTGACTACTTAATAGAATAAAGCTCCATATTAAAAAAAAAAAGCAAACCAAAAACATGCAGCACACTCATTGTAGTGCTCAGTCCTTTGTTTTCAAGTGTTAATTGTGAATTCAGACACCTCACAAATTAAGGGAAAACAGAGACCTGGTACTAAAGGTCCACCTATAGCTGACAAAGCAGAAATCGATAAAAGTGTTACTGGTAGCAGTGATCTCCAAAAGATCCATCAGCCAGCAAACACAAAGGAAGTTGATCATATCCATGAAATGGTGGCACACAGTTTATGTAGTCATGAATTACTTACCTACATACTTCCCCCAAGATTGTAAATTTGGAGAAAGAGCTTTTATGTCCTCAGGACCATTTGTTTGGAATAAACTGCCTAAAAGATTCATACCATTTGTTCCTTAGAACAATAGTTTGGCACATACAAGCATACCAATCTGAGCCAAACCATAGAAAGTTTAAACAAGAAAAAACAAAAAAAAATGAACAAATATAGAGACTAATTCATTGTGATTATGTGAGATTCTATTGAATGTAGCATGAATGATCACAGGGAATGATGGAAAATGTTTGAAAGTGGGTGGAGAAAGATGATTGTGAGGTAGTGGGGCAAATATTGTTCATGCTGTGATTCCTTTACTGGAGATGAAATTTTATACTGGATTCTGGACTTATTGATTTATGGATAGGGTGCATGAAATGTTGCTGATGGTGGCTCAGAAGATTGGCGGTACACGCATCTACATGCCAGCACGTGAGTTTGTGTGGAACACGTCAGGTGGTGTTGGAGCTGGAGACTTGAAGAGAGCCATTGCCTCCCGTCTTTCTCTTCCATTACATGATGTCCTAATAGCCAAGTACAACCCAGAAACCTTTGTGTGGACAGTTGTACGAGATCAAATGCAGGTAACTGATGCTGTTGTGATTATTCACATCTTTTTATCATAGTATAATCATTTTCATATGGATGAGTCCAGTGCCACTTATTTTCAGTATTTAACATCTTCCCTTCGCATGTTGGCCTCAGCAATTTACCATTCCTTTCCTCCACACATTGCTGATCAGTGTTGACATCTCATAGCTACTTAGTAATCTTCTTTACAGTGTTATTTTTTCTTAAGATGTGTATCGTCAGTCTTCGCATATGTTTATATCTGATGTGTAGTCAGCATGGCTGGTTATATGCGTAGGATGTTGATTTGTAAGGACTTCTTTCCATATGCACCCATGTGTAAGAAAAGTATTAACTCAATGATAATGACTCATAGCTGGAGCTACCCTGTCCTTATCTTGTACTCTACAAAGAATCGGAAAATTGTATGCTGTAGGATTTGCTTGTAAAGGGCAACTTATGTTGAGCGCTTGCTTGTTGTGCCTTTCATATCTTCATCCCGTTCTCTTGTTTTGACTATTTTCATCACCATGTCTGTGCTGTGGTGAGGGTGATTGAAAATGAAGTTGAATTGTGTCCTTGATACAGACCTTGATACAGAATGGTTCTTTGTAAGAATTTTATGAAACAGGATTGTTTTTGTGTCCACAACATTGTTCCTCTCTTGTAGTAGCATTAGGCACCTGCAGCCCTTGCCTTGTGACCCAGAGCAGCTGTTTTATTGCTTCGTTCTGAAGATTGATTTTCCGCATCTGTGAGGCAGCTGCACGAATTAGATGCTAGCATTTCTCGGGTTGCTACCAACATGCAAAAACAAAAAGTTTGATGCTTGCATTTAAAGGCATGTTAATGAAAACAATTTGCTTGCTCGCTTCATATGGATGACGCTTTGGTATATAGTTGATCTCTTCAGAAACATTGACATGATTACTAATCTAATGAATTTAGTATGTCACTTTGTTATAAAGGTGGTCTGATGTTTTTTTTTTTTTTGCTTCCCCACAGAAACCCCAGAAGAACAAGGGTAAAAAGAAGTCAGGTGGACACAAAACAAATGTGAGGCAGGCACCATATTATATTCAAGATGGCGATCTTATTGGGGTGAAGGTATGCCTGTCCTACTTTTTGCTGACCGTTTTAGTTAATACTTTATGAAGATTTATTTTGAAAGTAGCCCTTTTCTTGCAAAACTTAGTTTAAGATAGCACCATGTTAATCTTCGAAAAACCTCTGGAGAGTTCTTAATCTGTGGGAGGATAACTACGCACAGAGTATGGGACCAGCTACACCAGTGTGTCACACAGTATTTTGTTGTGCTCACTTGATCATTTCACACTGACATATGATCCAAGCTAGAGAAGATTGGTTGAGAATGGCAGATATATATTTTTAAGAGTTTCTAACATGTTGATGTCTTCAAGGACCTTGACATTTGAGTGTCACTGAAATCTACATTTTGTTGAAAATTTCAAATTTTTTAAGTGAATTTACATAACAGAGGTCAAATGTTAAAAATTGTCCTTTCACTATTCACAGCTACTCTCAGCTGATAAAGGGATTCTGGATGCAGATGATTTTTCTACCCAGGAAGACATAGAGAAAAGACAGCTTCTTCTACAAATTGCAGAGGAAAAGAAAAGAATGTAAGAATTTGATGGGGTTGTGTGTTCATGCTTATTTCTAGTGGTTGCAGGTTTGTTTCAAGGTCTGTCTCAGCCATCAGGCTGTCTTTACATATTCTGATAGGATCATGTTTTAAACTGATGATGTAAGATCCATTTTCCCTGGTGTTTAATTAACTTCTTTTGGGGTCAGATCAGATGGGTCATTAATTAGGGGTAGGTGTTTGAGAAATGGCATTTGTATAGATGTATATACTCAGAGGATGTTTCAGACAACTGTTTATGATTAGTAAAAGTACATCAGTGGTGCAGGTGAGAACTATCTAAATCTTATATATGCATGAGATATATTTGTGCCATGGTCTTGAAACATCAGTCAATAGGATTAGACTGTTTTTATTGCTGTATAAAGCAGATTTCAGATGTGAATCACATCAAAATCAGGTGAGTATTTTCAGTGTATCAGACACTCCATATGATTTACATACTGCAGTAATTGTTACATCCTTGAGACCCTGAAGGATGGGTGAGCTTGAGCTAGAGAGGAGTGTAGTGAAGAGAAATATTAAATTATGAACCAGAGTATGTGGACTTGTTCTGACTAATAGAAGGTTTTTATTTTTAAGGCTGCTGACTGTCCAAATCTGTCATGTTTCTGTATTTTACTTATTTACCCTAAAAATCAACACCTAATCTAATTTGGTACTAGTTTTTTGGCCCTCACTATCCAAACAATCTGAAAACCCAACTGCAATGTATTATTTCATTTTCTTTGCCAGCCGAGAGGAAAGGAAGAAGCTGCAGATGTTGGATGGTTTCCCACCAAATCGTCGTCCAGAAGTTCCACTCACCATCAAAGTTGACAAGTTTTCGTAATGGAAAGGGTGGACCGACAGACATCAAGAAATGCTTATGTCTTTCATATCAGATTTCCATCCATACTACCTGCTTCTGCAAATGTGAAAGGTGTTGGATGCAACCTTGTTGAGGCAAAGAAATGATAGGAAATTCTTATTTTGTTTTTCACACACTCCCCTCATTCCTGTATTACTTTTCACCAACAGTGAATCCCTTCTGTGTATGATCAGTTTGACAAAAATTCCATTATCTTATCACAGATATTTCTAAAGTGAAGCCTCTGAGATTTTGGACTGTGTTCTGTACCTCAAAATTTGAAATGCAGCTTTTATGGTGGATGAGAGTAAGCAGTTATTTTGTTTAAAAGCTCATGCCTATCAGTATTTTGAGTTTCTTATTCTTATCTTTAATCTGCATTATACTGAAGCTAACACATGAACAATGAGGAAATTGATTTAACAAGAGTTCTTGGTGTTAGATCAAAAGTAATCTAAACATTGTTTGTGTCAAATCACCTGTAGGATAAACTGTAGGTCTTAGACTAAGACCTGAAGAGGATATTTGATGTAGACATCAGATGGAAAGGGCTATAGTTGTCAGAAAATTCCCCAGGAAGTTTTGTGGAAATTCAACCGTTAAGATGTCATCCTTTTAGTATTGTTTCTGTAATGTGAATTGTTTTCATGAAACATTAAAAATTTCTATTTAAGCTTCAGAGTTGAAGACTTGTCTCTCAGATCTTTGTTTTCCAAAATGTCAAATTTGAACAGCTTCATGTCATATATGTTTGTGAGATCAGACAATATTTTTTTATGTTGAAGGGTGACAAATAATTCATGCAGAGATTTTGTTTTAAATAAGAATAAAAGTTATAGAGTTCTGGTCTGAGGCCTTTTTAATTTTGTCTTATTGATTGGCTTTACATGTTTCTCTGTGATAATGTGATGATTTTGTATCACTCTCAAGATGCCATTTTTATCTTTTGTACTAAGATGTGTTGATGTTCTTAGTGTACAGAAGTCCACATTATCAGAACATTTTATGCAGAAGAAAACTTATGAATGTTTATGGCCATCATATCTGAGCTATTTGTGAATCGTTTTATGAAGTTTTATGGGGGTATTTCTTGTGAAAGTTTGGTATGGTTCATGTGGCTGTCAGTATATTGATACTGAGTCCAGTCGGTATGTGAATAACATACTTTCACTATATTTGTTGTTATGTGCCGATTAAATGTTCACCAATGGTGAATACATGGACAGCATTACACCTAGTTGTGATTTTTTTTTAGGTTTTTTAAGAGCATATTCATGTCATCATTGCTGATTTAGTGACTGGATGTCTGCTACTGCAACCACATTGCATATTATTATGCCAGTCACAGCATTGATGGCAGACACAATGAAGATAGTCTTTCTCTAGTGGATAGGCCTTTTTGGTTGAACTGTTGCCTAAATGGACAGAGATTTATGGTGGGGGGNGGGGGGGGGGGGGGGGGAAACAGTCTGACTTCACATTTGTGCCATGAAATTATCTTTCAGAACATTCATGCTCATACTTAGTGATTGGTATTAAAATTAAAGGTGGATTTAGACTGATTTTTAAGCATCTGGTGAGCTGAGCACCCTTGGACTTAAAAAATTAGTGAGACAGGACCCACTGTCAGAGATCTGAATATGATTCTGGTAATTGATACTATATCATTATGCTCATAATGTGAAATGATGTGAGATAAAACATAATCTGTTCAGTGTGGTTCACGGCTAATTTGAATTTGATGACTTACAACTTGTATTTAGGAACGAAGAGAACAAGTTTTACTTGGTTATAGTGAAAAATCTTGGCAGACCCGAGTTCAGTATTCTGTCCCCTGTAATATGGGACTAGATTCTAAAATAGGCAAAGAGATCCTATATAGCACTATTGTGAATTGAGACAGTTGTTTCCACATATTTACAAGGTATATTATATCACCAATGGCATCTCCTGGCCCATCATTCCATGACAGTAGAACTGTTAAAATGAAATCAAAGAGACCAACCAAATCATCATGGATCAAATACAAGTACCATATCAGATGAAATAATGAAAGAGAAGCCAGATGGCACTATTTGTAGGTGACACCTTTGAGGGCTTTGATTGATCACAGACTTGTCAGGGATCGGCATATGTTGTCATCACCTTTGTTTGATGCAGTATTCACCACATGCCCAACCCAAGGATGTTAGACAGTATATTATAATGTCCTTGGCCTGACCCAGTCTCCATGCATCAGGCCATCAGTGGACAAGGGGAGGAATACTTGCTGTGAAAGCGACTTGTATTTTCCTCTGTCCGTCACCTTGTCCTCTTTCGCTAGTGCATCACTTATCATGTTATCAAAGGTTCCCTGTAACTCAGTATGAAGTTAATCACAAAATTTGTGATTAAGCAAGGTCTTTGGTCAGGGACTTTCTTTTTCATCGGGTTGACCAGAATTTTAGATTAAGCGGTGTTGTGTTGTGTTAAGTGAATTCTACTGTAATTCCTCATTTGTCGAATACAGTATACATGTAGTATGTTAATATGTTACACTGTTAAAAGTGCACCCAATTTGCCTCTTGTAATGCAATCTCATAACCACAGAGCACTTTTGTCTTCTGCTGTCTTTCACTTTCTTTCACTACAAGTAAGCAGGATCTTGTCAACCAAATATTGCTCACATTCTCATGCTTTCTGGTATGACAAAGAAAAGTCCATTACAACATGAACTGAATTATAGTGAACCTCGAATTCAATGAGCTCGGATCCAAGGAGACCTCGCATTCAATTCAATGAGGGAAAATCCCTTTTTTTTTCCATATTTCTAATAGTAAATGTACCTCTGATCCAACAAATACAAAATTCTAGCAACCTCGGCTCTAACAAGGTCATTGACCTGAAGTTAAGCTGTTGCACTTTATTTTCACCTGCAATAAAACTGTCAGCAGGGACAGCTCCCCAAGGTTTACGTAACAATGGCTAACAACAATCTACAAGGCTGAATCAACATGAAAGGTTACCCGTAATAGTTGCATGTGCGAAGGAAGGAGCAGGGAGGGAGGGGACGGAGGAAAGAGATTGGACCATCTGGGCCATCAGCGGAAGAGTAATTAAACTTATTAAAGCCTTTGAAGTCTCTGCAACGCAAGGGCGAGGGGAAGGGAGGGGAATGGACAATGGAACGATGGAATAATATGCTCACCTGATGATTGGCCAAGCCTTTTGTTTGGACCAATCATCGCACTCAGAGACGGTGTACAATATGTACAGTGCAAGATTATTTTGAAATAAAATTTTTCTGCTCCCCCTTCTTCTTCCCCCCCCCCCCCCCCCCCCCC
>JAWQUT010000002.1:4979728-4990441 GCA_033807755.1 Ellobium chinense | reverse complement strand
CTTCCCCCCCCCCCTCAGCTGCACTTTTAGCAAACTGACAAATTCACCACAAGAATTTACTGATTAATTAATGATTTGCTGACTAAATTAATGGAGAGTTGACAAGAAAAAGCTGCTTTAGGTGCTGAATTATTTTGGAAATTGGACAGATCACTCTGCACTGAGATGAGGAGGACTTATGAACATGCAGATTACATGAAATACTGTGAACATACTTGTTACAAAAACCATTTATGCGAAGCCAGTATTACACGTAGGTAAAAAAAAAAGAATTGCAAATTGCAGAATGACAGATGAGTCGTTATATGAGACTAATATATTTGGGAACATGGAAAATTGTATCGTTAACCATGCCATGTTGCGTAATGAAAGAACATGAAAATCGGCATGATGGTGCAGTGATTTTCTTGTTGGTCATGGCTCCTTTTAATTTCTTAAATGATGATGAGAAGAACTTTTGTCCAGTTTTCAGAAATACTTTCCCACTCATATTGTTTTGTTAAGTACTGGCTATTAAAGACTTTATGCATCTGACCGGAGATCTGGCTGCTGGTCAGCTGCACATGTGCGCAATGGGTAATCTACTAAAGTGAGTCAAAGGTTGCAGTAATTTTCATCATATTGTGCAATCTACAAATAAAGAAAAAAATACACACACACAAGACTAGTCTAAATAAAACATAAAAAGGAACTACATGAGAACTTTTAATGTTCAGTCAGTAAGTTTAGAATTTTAATAAAAAAAAATAAAATAGGAAGCAGAACTTGAAATGAAAAAAGANCCCCCCTCTCTCTCCCTCTCTCACACACACACACCCACCCACCCACACACATTGGTAATGTTTATAAATAGAACGACAGCCCGGCTGAGAGAAAGAAAATAGTCCCACATCATGTCCGCAACGATATGAACCTCGTGAGTTTTTTTTATATTGTTGCGGACACCCCACTATCGTAAAGCCTATAAAGAATAGAGTATCCTCCATTAGAATATATGTTCGGACATGCATATAAGATGATTATATCACATTGGGGATTTAGACAAGCGTAAATGGGTTTTGAAATAGGGCTAACCCGAATGAAGGTCTCCTTTTTCCGGTGGTCATTAAACATGGATGCCTACGACACACCTGTAATGGCGGCTTCCACTGGCAACTCCTCTTGATCACAATCAAAACAAAATGGCGTCGGGATGCTGTCACGGAAGTGTGGCGTGTACAATAAGGCCTGGTTTCCGCTCAAAACGCAAAAGTAAGAACACAGGAAATATTTATACGGAAAAATGTCCGCAACGATATGTGTCCGATCCAATATAAGTTACTCTAGATGTAACCGGGTGGAAAGGCAAATACAGTAGTATAGTATTCTTTCTCTTATATTTAAGGAGGAAGGTGAGCTTAGTCTGATAATTTTTTCAGATGTTACATATTATTTTGAGGAAGTGTGTCACCTGGGATTTTACCAAATTACTGTGAATGATCAATTTTGAGAAGGAGGGCCGAAAAAACCTACTCTAGAAAATTTCTGTCCCTGCCGGGGATCGAACCAGGGTCTCTCAGCTTGCAAGTCCGAGCGTGTTACCAACTACACTACAGGGACGCTAAGTTCACAGCAATTTAATTCTTAAATACCTACTCCTGAATCGGTCCCTAACTTCCACGTGCGAACCTAGTGTTCACCCGTGACCCAAACACACTTCCCGACTGCTCACATAGATAAAGAGGAGAGGTGGGTACACGGAGTTACTGAACAAACAGAAATGTCTAAGAGACAGAGAAGTCACCATAAAGGGCTCCAGCCATCTCTTCAGAACGTCGCCTTCGCACTGGCTTATCTTACTTATTATTTGACCTCTCAGACACTTTCGTGGTTTCCCCTCTTCTCTCACTTCCGCCCTGCAAGTTCGCTTAAAAAAAAACGACAACAACACAAAACATCAAGCCTAATTTTAGCGTTAGGCTACGACAGGAAATCAGGAGTCACGCCCCTTTACACCTGTGACCACACCCTTTGGGGGTTGGGGCAATTTTCCTTTCCGTTTATTAACTTTTTCCTTTCTGTTCACTAACTTTTTCCTTTCCGTTGTTATTAACAATGTATGCATATTACAAGAAACTGCCTGGATGCTGACGATTCATGAGTAGTCCACGTGTTAAGCGTTTAAATTGCTGAAAAGTGAAAAAAAAATAGATGCAACTTTTCTCACAAAAAGGTCACTGACATTTCAGCAAGGAAGCTTCCTTAGCACTAAATTCTTCTTGTTCAGAACAAAAAAAAACCACACACACACACACACAAAAGCAAAATAATTGTAGGTGCATTTATCGCAAGACCCCGCCTTCAAGAGAAGACCCATGAAACTCAGAATAACAATACAACCAAAAAAAAACCAAAACAACAACCTACAAATTGACAACTAAGATTGCTGCATTGGAGCCAGCGACGAAGCATAGATCTACGAGTATTTGCACATCTTACAAAACCAACGTAACTTCATGGATAAACTGTAACATGTAACAGGGAGGAAAGAGTGTGCGACCGCATGTGAGTTTGCCAGTTTGGACAACGTGTGATCAATATTAGAGAGACATTAGTAGGCGCTTCTTTGTCGCCATCTTAAAATATGGAACACATTTGGATAGCTACACTACTAGTAGGAGAAGGATGCCCAACGAAATTCATGTTTATATATGAGACCCCCTGCCCCGTCCACCCACCCTCCCCATCCCCCCAAAAAAGACCTCTCCCAAATATGAGCTGAAGCAACTTTGTCGATGAGAGTTTATATTTGGGTCACCTTGTACATCACGATAACAGTTCATTCACATTGCATACGTACAGCGTAGACCAATCATTCATAAAACAAATCTCTCTTTCACCGTGATAAGTGTTCATTCATAATGCTTATCATTCATTATCACAAGATAATGGAGCAAGTTCCCAAATGTGTAACTTTACTCTAAGCACCGATTAGCCTATAGTACAGGGGAACTTAAATTTCAAGGAACCAGTCCATTTTGTTTTCGAATTTGTGAATCATGGCTAAAGTTTTAAAAATAACATAAGGCAATCAAGGATAGGTTTATGGGGCATTTTGTAAGAAGATTATAAGACATTTGGGAATGGACTGTATGCACCACCACTGTCGCGCCAGTTTTCGCTGACATCTACACAACGTCATAACTGGCAAGCGCGGAACAATAGAATAAGACTTTGAAGTTAATTTTAGTCTTTGCTACAAATTTACTGCAGCACAATTATAGCTCCCCATACCCCTAGTTGCAAAAATCTCGCAAATATGCAATTTCATGCTCACAAAATTTCTATTTTTTTCCGTGTTTACATTTTTGTATTTTCTTTTTGACTCCCTTACTTGACGCTCCGCGCACTACCCATACTATGAGACATTGATTTTTTTTTGTTTCTTCTCTTAAGCTTAACAAGTGGGGCATACCCAGAAATAGTAGGTAAGAGCCATTCATGAACTCTGGGGTAGAGAGTTATTGAAATCTCTTTACCACTTTTCAGACAATTCTCTGAAATCAGAGAAAGTTGATGTCTCTAGAAGATAGTGGTTGACTTCAGTCTGAGAAAACAGTTTGCATAAAAAAAAACCAAACCCACAGAGTCTAAACAAAAAGTTCATTCTTTTTTGTTTCTTGTTTCTGTTTATTAAACCATCTCTACCTGCTTTGTAGAGATTTAATTAGATCTAAATGTGTGGTGTATTTAAGCACATATAAATTGTTCAAAAGAGTACACTGTAGAAAGTTCAGAGAATTTTAAGAAAAGATAAGTGGCATTCCTGAGTCTTGCTATACGTGTATTGTCAAGCTCAGCACTGTGACATATAATCGACAGCATGGCGTTCTACGGGCTAAATGTCGTATTTCTTGATAAGAAAGCTGTTGTTAGGCATTTGATTTCATCGGCAGACAGCTCTTCTAACGTCTCGATTGCGTTAGAACATCCGGCGACATGTCGTAATGATTGTGTTAAAAATGTGGATCAGGAACACGCTTCCTGTTTTGGATTCACCCCCAGGCGGGCGAGAGTATTCAAAAGTAGAACGAATTGAGATCAACAATGGCGAAACTAGATGAGGAGGAGAAGGCGAGAGCCTGATACAACTGATGCAAACGAAAGAAACTGGTAGCATGCCTAGCCTCAGTCTTATCATTGACAGAATTCTCCGCACATGTTTGTCACACGGTGCTACATAAGGAGATTCTGGCCGGATTCTAGACCTATGAGTATGCTTGTATAATTTTCAGTATGATTCGTAAATAGACACAATGGGTTGTAAAGGCCACCGAGTGCAGTTTGCGACTGTGCTCATATTGCACTACCTAGGCAGACTGAAATGTGCTCTCTCTCGCCTCTTTAAGATGAAGCCTGGAACAAAAAAGTCAACCGAAATAATTTCAGTTTCCCTTTTTTTTTCTTAGAAGAAAAAAACTAAGTCAACCGTGAAGAACAAAGAAACTAAACTCCTTACTTATATGAGGAAGTTATTATGGGTGCACATCTCTCTAAGTGGCAACGTACGTTTTGTAGGCATTGCTCACTATTAATGTGGTTACGTTTTCGGATCTTAAGGCAATATGGTGCAAAAACCAAACTGTGCTGGCCTTTTGCCTTTTTTCTTAGAATATATAAGTCCTCTGAAAAGTAAACAGAAATCAAACTCCTTACTTATAAAGGGGCAATTATTATGAATGCACATGTCATTATGTGGCAGCTTACAGCTTTGTAGGCATTGCTCATCCTTAATTTGTTACTTCTTCGGATTTTAAGCCCATACGGATGGAAAAACCAAACTGGCCTATTGCCTTTTTTTCCTAGAAAAAAATAAGTCAACTGAGAAGAAAAAAAATTAATGTTTACTTATAGAGAGGTATTTATTATGAGGTATTATGTGGCAACCTACATGTTGTAAACATTGCTCATCCTTAATGTGGTTAAGTTTTCGGATCTTAAGGCAATATGGATGGTAAAACCAAACTTCATGATATATTCTAGGAACCTGGCTCTCAGAAATCACATTTAAGGCTTATTATAATGTAACCAGTTCAAACACCTTTTTACAATGTACACAATGCAATAATGAATGTAGTGAAAGTCTGGCATTCTATACCTTTTTTGATGTGTCTAAAACAGAATTGCAGTCGCACTTGTTAGATCCTTATGATTTTTACTCCATACAATTGAAATGTAAAGCTAGAACGGGTATTTTAGGTCTGAATGCGGATTTATACAGAATGAAAATGAGAGAGTCCGAGGAATGTTGCATGTGCGATAGCGGAGTGAAAGAGGATATTATTCATTTTATGTTCGAGTGTCAGGCGTACGAAAGAGTAGGAATGCAGTTTTTAAATGATCTGTATGAAGTGTGCATGGATAATAATATCGAGTGGGTGTATTATACATTTTTAAGCCTGAATAATTTGAAAAGGACTATATATTATGTTTTAGATTCAAATTCATTCTCGACTTTTAGCAGTATAATTGATAACTTACGGAAGAAATTTTTACGAAACTGCAGTTCGATACGATTTTAAAGTAATGTGATACAGATTTACGCAATGTTTCTTTGTATATATTTTATATAGCATTGTTTTATTCTATGTGTATGCAAGACGCAGACAGGTTACCCCGGCCTGCCTGCCTCCGTTGTAAAGGGGTAGTTCTAGAATAAAATTATCATTATTACATGACTGCACGTTTGTGTGATCTGCGACTACAGACAAACTGTCAATGTTATCGCTACCGATCGCCATTAAATTCTTTGTGATGTTTTTGAAGTCTCATTTTTTCAGCCAGAGTAAATTTCTGTCGGGTTATTTTTTTTAAGATTATATTTGCAAGCATCTGTCTATCTAAGCCTTGAAATTCATTTCCAATCCTCCCCCACCCCCTTCCTGTGGCCAATTTTCTGATTTTATACGGACTACTTAAAATTACATACCCTTGTGACAGGACTATTGACACCTTAATGCTACATGTATTATGGTCTATGTGAACATCATTGATGCTTTATCGTGGCACTGCTTGGAGTGAGCTCTGTTCTCTCGTTCTCTCTCCCTGTTCCCTTCTCTCGCCCTAATGGGCGTTCTAATGAGAACAGAGCGACGTGTGTTGTAACTACTTAAGGCAGTGCAGTGCAGACAAAGACTGAAAAATAATAACGGCTGTAAAAATACTTTCATGATCTTTAATGCTGACTAGTATAATTACTTTCACGGTAAATAGTGGGTTTGTTGGGTTTTTTTTTGGCAAGCTTCAGTGACATGGACTTTTCGCCGTGCGCTGTTGACGTCCCGGAAACCGTGCATTCCAGAGAGAACGTCGTTGTGCATACCTGCAGTTTTGGCAAGGACGCGGTGATGACAATGACGGCCGTGGTCATCTCGTCTAAGAATTCATAAAGAGCTACGGTTGTTTCAAGGCGCGACAGTCACGCCGAAAAGCGTATAGATGTGAAGCCTATCTCTCTCTTCTTGCGAAACTCTCTCCCTCTCTCTCTGTCTCTGTCTCTCTCTCTCTCTCTCTCTCTCTCTCTGTGTGTGTGTGTGTGTGTGTGTGTGTGTGTGTGTGTGTGTGTGTGTGTGTGTGTTTCAGTCCATCTAAAGTCACAGTACAGACATCCAAATGAATTCTAAGTTTCAATTCATCCAGATTCCTTCAAGGTCCTACCTTGCACTCCTGTAGTGCCTGCATCACAAGTGTTTATCTTAACCCGAGTATTAAATCATTCATTCATAATGTTGACTTCAAGCACCCTTCAGATTTCTGACTCATTCATTCATAGATCTAGCTTCATTGATAATTTTGGCTAGACCACTGATTCAGTAATTTTTTAATATTTTTTTAGCCTTTAGATTCATTCATAATTCAGATCTTTCATTGACGGTGAGTCTTGAAGTAGGCTGTTTCTTTTTAGGAAAGATGACTCTAAAATTAAATGTTGAATCCATACATTGTTTTTTTTTTAATTCTCGGTTTTCTATTGTTGCACTCTGAGCAAACTAACCGCCAGTTTAGCCCCAACCCCTCAAGAAAACCCAAGGAAAAAAACAAAGTGGTCACGAAGATTGCCAGCCAGTTTGTGCGATCTGACGTCACAGTTCGGCGTTTCCTGCTTGTAGTTTGGGCTGATGGACGAATTCCTGTGTACGAAATGAAGTAGTACGACAAAACGCCGTATGATAATGAATCTTTATATGTAGGCTAATACCCGCTGAACGAATGAACTTATCATCGCCCTGGCAGGCCAGATTGTTCACTGATTTTCGCAATATAATACACTGCGATGGTATGTGGCAGGCGGCGAATGACGCTAGGTTCTCATTTTTCAGATAGATGATTTGGGGAAGATGCCAGTGATGTACTCTCTCCCACAAGTCTCATAACATTAGCATTGCGTTAATCAAACACTTGCGACCCTTCATTCATTCTGAGTGCAACACCACAACATTTCGTACAGGCTGTTTCGGGATAGTAAAACAAATAATTACAAACTTAAAGATGCTTTGTCGTTGTGCGATAGACCCGGGGTCAAGTTCGTGTCGTTGCTCTTGCAAGACAGAACCGCCCAGACTGCACTGCACTCCACTGCGGCCAGCCCCTCCTGGAATAGAGGTCAGAGCTCGTGATTTGGCTGATTTGAAACTTTCTCGCCAAATCTGGAGGATTTGTGCGAGTCACGCGCCAGGCTGTCACACGTGTGAAACTTGGCACATGGCACAGATAAGACCCGGCCGACCGGTCGTGTTTCAATGTGCACAGAGACAATAGCGATTATAAAATTTGTCCAAATCAAGGTCAGCCATAGTTTGAACCTTAGCCGGTCATTGGTGTTCGTTCATTGAGCATTACCGGAAAAGACTTGTGATAGGTTCCCACAGTGAGGAGAATGATTACTAAATGATTAAGACAATGGGAAAAAAAGTTCCTGATGCACTTTACTTAATGACGAAATCCTTGGCATTCTCGCAATCGTCCACTTACTACAGAACTTCATTCATAAGATGCAAAGTTTCATTCATTAAAATTCACCGCAAGGTAGAACAAAGAGGGCATGGTAATCATTCCTCATTTTCAAATTTGAATCTTTATCGCAGTATCGGGTTACATAATATGCTTTTTGTTTAAGTGCTTTGCTTTTTGGTGAGCAAAGCTACATTTGTTGCTTGAGCTAATTCAACTTTGAAGATTTTGCAAAGACATGAATTTTGTGTTTGTGGTAAGTTTAAAGGCCCAATTTAAAGTTTAAAATGTACACATTTGTGAGAGGTGTATTCAGGTGAAATACCAATGTAAAATTTAAATTCTCAGTCCGGAGAGAGATTTTGGAGCTTTTTAAAAATACGGTATATCATTCATGGTTCTGATAGAGAGATATCAAAAGCATGGAAATTTACAAACGTATTATAAGCCATGTATATTTCGAATATAATAGTAGTAGTACTACTACTTCCTCGTTGGCTTTGTTCAGTGTAGTCTGGGGCAAGATGCCCCTATTCACTGAACTTCAGAACAGAAGAGGTTGTGATTTTAGTGGTGAAAAGTTGAGTTTTTAAAAAAATGTGAAAAAAAGAAACCCCAAACTTCTGAAGATGACCTGCGAATGCCTCCTTATTCCTCCCATTCCCCCATTCCATTTTGTGTCAGTATCTACATCAATGCACTTAGGATAGTTCTGTTTATTCTCCTTCCGCCCCAACATCAAGTGCCTCGTGTTTCTGGCCATGCCTCTTGTATGTTGACTCAACAGATGGAGACTGAAAGGTTTCAAAACAGGACGGCAAATTTAGCCCTTACCTATTGAAGCGTGTTTCTGGTCATTCCACTTCCTTGTTGACTCAGTAGATGGCGATATGAAGACTTCAAAAACAGAAAGACAAATTTAGCCCTTTCCAAAAAAAGAAAAAAAAAGGCCAATACTATACTGAACATCCACATTAACCAGATCATATCCGGAGGAAGGGTTTTGTTTCCTACATCCGGACAGGTGGAATTATTCACCCTCGAGGCCTCGATCTACTTCGTTTTCCAGTGTCCGTTCCAGATGCTGCGCAGATGTTCAGTGTCGTGCGTTCAGCACTGGAAATGGACAACAATGGCGTACCTATTATTACACGTATCAGGATGCCTCCCTCCATGAACTAGGGACAGTCCTTGAAACGGGCCCAAATAGTCAGCTATTGAGCTACCCTACCCATAGATCTAAGGACTCAGTTCATCTGGTTATAGACTCCAGATGTTCGGTCATTTTAGTATTACAGATAGTCTACAGTACTGGTATGGTAATGGTGTCCAAAAGCCAGAATAAAAATTTTGACAAGTTTTGTTCTTTTTCCAGTTGATTCCCCCTAAGCGTAAAATGTGTACACTGAATGGCCTAAAAATTATTCAAGGCAGGATGGGCGGGGAACATTTGTATTCAAGGAGAGCATCCGGCAAACCTCGGAGCTGACATTGCAAGATATGGTTTATCTTCAGGTTTGTTACCAGAAATAGGCTGATTCTAAAATATTAGTTTTTTTACACAAGCTCTCTCTATAATAGATGTAAACACGGCAGAACCATATGTGAGAGAGTTCTGGCATAAAAAATAAGGGACTCTCAGTGATGGTCAGTGTTGGGGGGNGGGGGGGGGGGGGATTTATCAGTGGCAGTCAGTGTGAGGGGATTCTCAGTGGTAATCAGTATGAGGGAACTCTTAAGTGGCAGTCAGTTTGAAGGGGACTCTAAGAGGTAGCAGTGTGTGAGGACTCTCAGTGGTGGTCAATGTGTGGAGACTCTCAACGGTGGTCAGTGTGTAGGGTTTCTCTGTGATGGTCAAGTGTGTAGGGACTCTGAGTGGTAATCACTGATCAGTGTAAGGAGATTTTCAGTGGTGTGGGGACTCTCAGTGGCAGTCAGTGTGAGGGGACTCACAGTCAGTGTGAGGGGATCCTCTTTGGCAGTAAGTGTCTGGGGACTCTCAGTGGCAGTCAGTTTAAGGGGATTCTGCGTGGCAGTGAATGTGACGGGACTTTTAATGAGTCAGTGGCAGTACATATTGAGGCATAGGTATCGGCGAGTACCTATTATAAAGGATCGAATAGTTTTGTTTCCTAAATTTTACAATTTTTCATTATTTTAAACATTGCTCTCATTTATTTCCTCTCCGATTCAAACATATCTGCAAGTCCCCTCTCAAAAGACATTTTTACTTTGATATGGCAGTGTTCTCTTATTGGGTCACTCTCGTGCAATAGAAAAGAATGTCTGAAAACCACTTCCCTGGCAGACTGGATACCCACAGCTGTATTTTTAGCCTTGAGAATGTTATAAGTTACGTGTGCATTATTATGTTATCTGATAATTCATTGAAGGATTGGATTGATCATAATCCACATTATCGTAGTAAAATATTTGGCTGCAATCATGTTTCTCACAAAGTAAAGTACTCGGTATTGATATCGATATCAGATAAAGGACTGGGTATAGTATCGATACCTAAAATATGGCATTGACCTATGAGTAGGTCGCGACTTCCTGTACATTCCAGTACTCCTGCAACCAACGTGACGTCTCTCCTGACTGTATCATGTTCTTGCTAATGGCCAGCAGGAGAGGGAGACTGAGCTTTTCTTTCCTCCTGCTGCGCTGTCTCGAAAATGACCATGGATGACAACGACTGAACTGTCTCGAAAATAGTCCGAC
>JAWQUT010000002.1:4962557-4979703 GCA_033807755.1 Ellobium chinense | reverse complement strand
CTATCACCCGTGTTGATCTCACGCCACGTAACTGACCAGAGTCCAGTGTAGCTCGTCACCCGCGGCCTGATGACCATGGGCTGGTGATTGCCTTCTAAGATCTTTTCAGACCCACAGCTTTGGCTAATGGGGGTGCGAAAATCGCCACCAGCTATGCCCACTGTGTGTCAAAGGACGACTTGCGTCACAGAGTGATTAGAATGGGTTTAGGACATTTTGCCTTAACGCCCAGCAAGCCGCACTTTCCGCCGCACAGGATGATCAAAATAAAACCCTCTGTGTGCTTATACCAGAGTGACCACTGGCTAGTATGAGAAACACACAGATAGCGTCTATCATGAAGTTTTGTTTAGCATTTTATTGTTCTTTTTTCTTTTTAAAGTGCTATTGCTTTTTCATCCATTTTTTTTTCTGACAGTACTTTCATATAGGGTTCTTTGAACGCAGATACATCAGATTTAGTCTTTAGTTTCACACAAATATACCCTCAAATATGCAAGCTCTTTAAAAGGATCCGAAGTATAGATTGGATCAGTTGGTAAAGACGAAATAATCAAAGAAGAACAACGAACATGAGGTGTTAAAAAATCTTTTCAGACGTCATGGAATCTCTGAAAATTTGTCTCGACCCGCAGACCCCCTCATAGAACACCGTCATAATTAATTGACCTATGTCACTCATGTATTTGTCTAAATCTGGTAAATGTTTGGAAATGACTTGAATTGCCACCAGGTGTAAGTCAAGACCAGTGCTGACATAACCTACTAAATTTTACTCACTGCAAATGAAAGCTTTCAGTATTTTATGGAATCTCTGAAAATAGTAAGCTACCATGCCACACGTCATTTACCAGGTATGAAAAATTGCGATCTAAGAGTCAGTAGCTGTAGAGCATTTGGATGTACTCGCAGCCACTGCGAAAGAGTGAAGGCAGAGAGCAGAAAATGGCTTTTCGTCATGTCGGGAATTTCTGGATAATGAATAACAGCAAAATACTCTCAAAACTTCATTCAAAATTTGACCAGGCTTGCCAGTATTCCCTTAACTGCAAGACAGTTCCGCGTTTTGAACATTAGCAGCTGTCTGTAGCTATCTGGCTAAAATAAAACTAGAACTGTCTTACAAAATCGTATTTCACTACACACTCATTGTGTCTTATGTGGCATTCCCTTCCCAGGGCCTTGCATCTCTCCGCTTCAAAATACACAGAGAAGGGGATAAAATCCAGATTTCTGGGATGTTGACGCCCAATAGCTACAACAAACTACCTTCACTCAACTGATGTCCAGAAACATATCTGGCACAAAATAATTGCAGATGAATTTGATATTTGTCACTTGGAAGAAGCCGAAAACGTTAGTTTTAAGATTATGTCCAAGTTTAAAACAGCATAAGGCGGGTCTATTGTGAAGAAATATAAAACTGTTATAAAAATTTCGCAGAAATTAAAAAAACAACAACCAAAACGTAATGAGGAGAACATGCAAAACATGAATAAGATGGCAGCAATTATCCAAGCCATCAGTGAGTGAATGCCAAGCGGAGTAAACGAAAATTTCTAATTTCTATACATCCACGTTTCTTGTATACTTCACCCTGGTCACCATCTTACCGTCCGGAATTAATACTGTTGTAAGTCCTGAAAGTTATTTAAGGACTTACGGCAGTATTAGTTTCGGGCTGAGAATTGTGTAAACCCAAAGATCAACAAATGATTAAAACTCAGTTCATCCCTAATCATTATGGGCCAAATATATCAGATTAAGCCATTAGGATTTTGTAGTAGCCACTAGGCGTCAAAATCAAAGAAATCTGACCTATCACCTTCTTTGTGCATTCCCAAACGGAATTTAGCATGTCTCTGGGTAGAGCCAAAAATCGAGAGGCACATTTAATCTTCCCAATGACTACGGGGATGATTTGATAATTGAAAGTGCATGTTATGGACGTGCTCAACTTCCCAGTTACAGATTTAAGACCTACGTTTCTTCTTTCTTAATTCATAACTTACCAAACTGATTCGCTGGCCAGGAGATCAGCTCAGATTCCAATAAAAAAATACATGTATTCACGCACATGGGCTTAGTTTGATGAAAATAAACGAAAAGGAAGTTGGTCACCCTTTTTGAGATGCGTTAATCAAAGCCAGTCGTGATTATCCTCACCTCCGTCTTTATCACCGCCACGAAGCTGGAATCACTGGATGTTTACCACTGCCTTGAAAAACTCGGAGGAGGCCATAGTTATGTCCCTTGCTGAGAGATTCACACAAAGTGATGACGTCATTTGATCATTAGACGCTGTCACTTCGTGATAAATACCGTTATGAAATAGGATTCAAGTCCGCATTGAGCACTTCTCCCCCTCTTCCCTGTCACGACGGATACATTCAGGTGAGGGGAGGGAAGGATTGAATAGAGGTGGGAATTGGGAGGAGGGGGGAACTCACAGGTAACTATCATACTTCAGTAGACATTGCAAATGCTAGAAAATGACGCATTCAGTGTACATGAGAGTCATACCCTTATAAGACGACCACTATTCGTTCCCTATAATAGCGGTCGTCTTAAATGAATGACTGCCTTGTACATGTTTATTCTTTAGAATAGCGACCGCAAGAGAGATTTTCTCACCTGGTTCACAAGTTCAGTGTGCTGTGGTTGCATGCTCTAGGATGACGCATGGCATGTTTTAAAAAAAAACAAAAAAACTCCCTATACTTGGATTAGTAAATGCGAACTTTTCAATTCGCAGCAAAGCCTTTGTTTAGGGTTCAAAGGCTTTTGAAAAAAAAAAATCCTGTTGGTGCCTGCTTTGCCCAGTGATTTTCCTTATATTCTACTAAAAGTACTATACTTGGGACACGAGGAAAGATGGCTGGAGTCACCTTAGACAGGTGGTTGCGGCGCGGTTGCCTGATCAGATTCGACCGTATCAAATAATAGAATGTTTTCTGTGGTCCCAGAGCAGTGGAGAAAGGTGAGCGCTAATGGACAGCTGTCTTCCAGAAAAATGGTGTGAATCTACTCGATTCGCCGTAATAGATATGACAAGGAAATCGTGACGAGAATAGACTCTATCCCCCTTCCCCCCCCTCCNNNCCTCAAGTGCACTGTCATCAAGTTTCAACTATTTCAAGACGTATCGGATCCGATGGGTTCCGGATGGCCAGATTAACAGTGAGAAAGAGAGAGTGATGTGACCTCTCCAACCAATTGTGAGTCACATGTCGCACTGGCCAATTTCCCGCTAGGAGCTCCGAAAGATGAAAAATCCCTCTCTGGTCACTTTTCTGTTTATATTGCAATCTCGTTCACTGACGAAATATGAAATATTAATTTTATCAAAAATTATGTGTTTAATTTTGTTTTTTCATTTCTTTTTTTTTTTTGTTTTAAACAAATGGGTCTGGCACTCCATTTCCTGCAGTCCAAAGTAAGTCTAGATTATGTTCGCAAGGACGTGGCGTGCCAAATCTGAAACCGATGGGCTGACAACCGGGATACATGCTGAGGCGGCGAGGCCAGCCTCTCGTGATCGGATAGTGGAAAGATGTATGTTTTCCTAGGCACACATTTATTTGAGGGAAAAAAAAAGCAGTTTTGGAGAGGTGGGGGAGGGGGGGGTGGAAGTTGGAAAATACATGTAGCTGTGCTAAGAAAGCAGGGGAGTAGTGACTTTTTCCCCTTCATACTTTCACGGGCTTTCATAGTGGGATGTATTATCGTGTAAAGCTCAGGAAAAAAATAGTGAAAAAACTGTTTCATGTGCGTATAAAGTGACGCACGAGAAAAAAAAATGGCATGGGATCTTGGACACTGAACTCGGTTTGCGACATCACAAGTAGCACAGAGTACTTTTAGTTATGTTAGTAGAACTTCCGCATTAACAATGGAATCTCCTACCACCGCAAGCATTACCGTATATTAATCTGCATACTGAACGCTGCTAAGAACGCATTTAGGGTCAGTAGACTAACGTAATTCTTACAATGGTAAGAAATCCCATGTTCATGGGACAGCTGTCAAATATTATTGTGTGATGTTAGTCCAGAGTTCCGAACATTTTCCGGGACTTTGAAGGAAAGGGGTGTTGGTTTTTTTTTTTGGAANGGGGGGGGGGGGGGAGGGGGGTATTTCATTTATCAGTTGTGATAGATATGCCCCTGCAGTGTTTAGTGTAGTTATGCCCCTTTTCCTTTGCTTCAGGTAGCGATTGAATGAGTGAATGAATGAGTGAGTGAGAGTGAGTGAGTGAGTGGGTGAGTGAGTGAGTGAGTGAGTGAGTGAGTGAGTGAGTGCGTGAGTGCGTGAGTGCGTGAGTGAGTGAGTGATGAATTCGTGAAGTTCTCCTTTTCCCACTTGTTTACCTAATGTTATCCACTTTATATCATGAATAAGTATACTTTTTCCATGCACCAAGGACAAACTTTATATCGAAGTTCAACTGCATTATCTAGTTGTTGTATTGATGAAAGGATTCAATAAAGGCAGGAGGGATTGTGACATGAAGTTGTTTCCTGAGATGACAAAGTCTGTTGTGGCTAACCCTTCTCCCTCTCTCCTCCCTCCCCCGCCTCTCCAGGACTTAAGTCAAGAGATAAGATAAGATTTCATTAACCGTCTGCATCGATTGTTTTAGGCTACATTGCTGTCAACAAAATATGCACACCCCAGCCATCCTCCTCAACTTCATTCCTCCTCCCCTCACCCCCACGCCATGAAAGGTTGCTATATCAGCGGAATACGAAATTTCCATAGTACATAGACATCTCACTGGTAAAGAAGACTCGAACTCGGTAGTGTCATGAAATTCCTCGATCTTTTACAGTTTGTTTCACTTTTCACACAACCAAGTAAAGATGGTGAACAGTGGTTTTCATAGCCTAACTGGTTCCGCTAGACTTATAGATGAATATAGAAAAATAAAATTGATTGGTAACGTGCTTACGTGTCCCGAACCCATCTTATTGCCAACATTACCAAGGACAAAGAAATAAGAAGGCTTAAGAAATTAATAATGATAATAGTGCAAATGAAATTTTAAAAGAAAAAAAGCATTCCAATACCGATATTGTAATTTTGATGATCTGTTTGGTTGTTTCACAGTCATGTTAATAGGCTACAGCTGGTTGTAGCTGACACTAGTGTTATTTTATTATGTTGTATTTTAAAAGTTTTTCTTTCTTTCTTTCTTTCTTTCTTTCTTTTGTCCCTCTATTCACCTTTCTTCACTATATGCTTCCCTGCACCCATCCTTTGTCCTCTTCCTTCTTTATCTCTCCTTCCCTCATTCCACCATTCTTCCCTCATTTCTCCTCTCTCCCCGCTTGGTCCTACCACAAGGAAAACAGCGTGCATCGCTATGTCCAGCGACCTTTATCAACCATGCAACAGCCCAGCAAGCAAAGGGCCCTTCAGCCTTCGATTGAGTTTACAGCCTCTTGCTGACACTATTACACGCTGACCACGTCATTGTTGCGCTGGTCATAAGGGGGATGATGGTGACGCAACTTCCACGCTAGTGCAGTGACAACACAAAGGACGGGCAACAACCCCTCCATCCTTCCCACCACACTCCTCCCCCTCCCCATCAAAACCACACACACGCCAGTAGCCGAGAAGAGAAAGAGGCAAAGGACGCGGATAAGACAAAAGCCACTGTGGGAAGTGTGGCACACATGCGCGATAGCGGTCTGAGCGCACAGGTGCGACAATGCTGCGTCCGAAGGTGTGAGATTACGGTGCAAAGTTAAGAGTTAACCCTTCCAAAATTTTTGGATGGACCTGAAGGTAGGAACGAATATTTTGACTGGTTTAAGTCGTGTTGCTAAGGCAAATCAGGTATCACCAGTAGTTATATCAGTAGCTAAAGTGACAAACTTAGCCAAAAACTGGATGGTCAAGAGCCCTTCAATCAGTTTTGTCACTCTGGTCTTGCGATTTTCACCTTCGAGTAGATGGAATTACTGAGAGTAATTTCCCCTCCCGCGTTCTGTAACGGAAGGGTCGTTGCAGCTCATATATTTGTTTATGTTAGCATGTCTTTGATTTTTTGTATTTGCAAAATCAGACAAAGGATGGACTTCTTACGGAAAGCACCAAAATAAGAAACGATGCGAGTTCCTCTAAAATGAGAAAATGATCATCAGGCATAAAGAATCCCCGTGCACCACGCCTTAGACGAACAGATATGGTGAATTCAGATCAGGAGCCAGGTTTTAGAATAACTTCTGACAGAATGGTGACAAATAACTGGGTTATCTCACGTGCCTATTCCCGGCGCATTTTTGAGAGGAGAAAAGAAAGTGTTGGTGGTAAATATGATACATTTTAATAAGTAGAGCAGGATGTTGAGTATTTGCAAGACAAACCAGAGATAAGTAATCATCGTGATTCTCAGCGACAGAGTGATCTATGCTTTCAAAGCTGAGGAAAAAAAGAAAAAAACAACAACAACAGTTAGTTAGTAAATATGTAAATCAGTTCAGTTGCAGCGCAATCAGGATCTTTTGTATGCTTTTATTTCTTTTGTTCATCGGAAACTATCCCGTATCCTGTCTTTGGAGAATTGTTCTGTGTGCTGGTCGCCAGCTTCCTCTAACATTATAGAGTTTCAGAGGCAACGAAAATAACTAACGAATACAATAACAAACAAACAAACAAACAAACAAACAAACAAGCGGTTGACCATTTCAAGGACTCAAATTGTGCGTTTTTGGACAGCAACAATGGACCAAACTGATTTGAAAATGGTGAAAAACTTCACCGGTCGTTCGATAAAAAGCCCTACACCGGCAGTTTGAAGATAACTTTTCCCTTTTAATGTTAATCTTAATGACTTGATTTGCCACGGCGCAAAATTACACACTGCCCTTGGTCATAATCCTTACACTGGATACTGACCGCCTCAGTAACCACTGAGCCGTCGCGTCATTTTAACACACGCCTGGTAATCGAACACGGCTGATGGTTGTAAACAGAAGGTAGAGAGACATGCGCTGGGTGACTTGTTTCTTTCTTCGGAGATATCGGCTAGAGAGTGTTACGGCAAACAATCTGCCTTTAACAGTAATTTAAATTTTCTTCTTTGTCAAAATTTAAGTTAGCTTTGAGCAGTTAAAATGCCTTTGTATAAATTTCACATCAGAAAAGTGATTCATTCCTTCCTCAGTTAGAGGTTGAAAACAGTTAATAACAATTCACATTATGTGCTAAAGTGGTAACCAGTGTTCATTCTAATATCAAATCTGAGGTAAAAGATTACCACTGAGTATCGAAGTTATCGTAAACAATCAATATCTGATGAAAACACCCTTTGAAGATTTCAAAATTTACGCCAGTCCATCAGCTGCTGTATCACAATGCGTCAACATCCATTTTAGATTATCTACTCCACAATGCAATATGTCTAAACCACGGCCATGCTATAAATGTGACATCACTTCTGTTATTCCAAGTTCTAACAAGTTTCAGTTATGATCAGTTATGACATAGACGTAGAAAATCAAAACATATGTAAAGTTTGTAATATTGATAACCCTATCATCAAGTCGGCTCCATATATGTCACTTAAGTGCGGTGCATTACAAATATGTAAAAAAAAAAGAAAAGAAAATTGTGACCAGATCAAGGGCACGACAATGATTGCATAAATTTAACCGTGTCCCTTGTTTCTATCTCGAAATAAAAAACTTTGCACGTCATCACCAGGGTGACAAAACCGTGGCATAAAACAGAACGTTCCTTTCTTCACACCTGGGCTTGCAGCTGTAGGTATGTGAAGTGAAGTCACCAATCAATCCAAGGAAATCGTGATTCATATAACAGGGGAGAGTGAGACTGAGAGGGAGAGAGAAAGAGACGGACAGACAGCAGAAAATCAGTCTTGCATTCACCAGGGAGGCTGCTAGACGGCACAGAGACCAAGTTAGTCTCACCAACTCAAGAACCTTGCCAATCTCTTGCAACCATGTGAGTGAAATCATTTTCCTCTTGTTCAAAACTTGGATGTTTTTCCCTTGTTAAGATTTTTGCCAAAGTTAATCTATGTTGTTGTAAAGACAATGAGAGTTAAAAATTACTGTATTGACGGTCGTCATTTGTGATCAATGTCGTCGTTGTTGTTGTTGTTGTTGTTATTGTTGCTGTAGTCTACGCCATTGTTACCGTTTGTCAGATGCTTGGTCGTTGCGGATATTGTTACCTGACATTGTCGAATTATATTTAAGCGGCACGTGACATTGCTGTTTGAAGGACTTAAGGACTTTTGATCGCATGTAGTCTAGATTTACTTGAAAAGTCTGCATTCTTGATCAAGATCTGAAATATTTCACGATATCGAATTTTCAAGGGAGTTCCTTGGAATCGAGAATATGGGGTTCACGTTCACCTGTATACTTGTATGAATTTATATAGTGAAATTTTGATACTGAGTACAGTGAACTCCGCTTAACAACAGCTCCTAGGGAACATGGAAAAGTTGCATTTAAAAGGAGTTGTGATTATCCAGTGACTTTTTATAATAAATAAATAGCATGCTGTGCGTGATGTGTAAAATGCTGAGATTATGATGAAGCCAAAATTGCTGTTATCCGGATTGCCAGTAAAACAGATTCGACACTCCTCGTTCACTAAGTAATAGCTTTGTTAGGTTTGAATTTCACAGGCATGGATTTACTTTTATTCCAGCATTTAATTGTTTATGTGGACATCAATAGTAAGTATACCCTAAGAATAAATATACTTTTCCGAAGCACTACGGGTATACTTATGAGCAAAGTTTTACTGTGCTCACGAACTCGAACACCTCATAAACTCGAGGTCACAGACAGGTGAGATGTCACAGAGTTCGAGTTATGAAGTTTTTGTTTTTTGTTTAGATTTTGTGAGGCCTGATTAGAAATTGGTAATGGCGAGTGAGCTGTGTAATGTTGGGATAGACCACTCTCAGTTATAACCCATGCACAGTCATCCGGGCAGCGCAAGCCACAATTCTAGCAAACATTTTCAGAGGAATGTGTTGATATGATCTTATTTTGTTAGCTTTTCATGTATTTATTAGTCGAGGTATCTTTAAATTGTTGAAGCGAGATTTGGTGATGCACTCGCAATCATACTAAACAAGTAAACTTTTTTATTTTGAGTTGACTAGGTAAGAAGGTTCTATTGTTACAAACTGAAAAGTGTTTTTTTTCCAATTTTAGTTATTGGTCTTTAGATATTTTTTTAATACTGGGAAATAACATGAAGATAATATTGCTCTTCACACATATATTTTACTTACTGTTAAATGACATGAAACTTTTAAAAAATGCAGATTTCAGGTTCAATGTTGTTTTGAATGAATGAACATAGGAGTACATGTGTGAAGGTACTTCTTATTTGTATTTTATCGAAAATGCGTTTACCGAGTTTTTGCTNCCCCCCCCCCCCCTTACACACACACACACAAAATAAATTATTTGCAGCTTAGAGTAAGAGTTTGCTTTCAACCCGAATTAGAACTAATGCGAACTACATCCACACCAGATCTGACTGTGTACTCTGTGTGACTACAGTTCATGGTTATGATCATTTGGTCTCCTAGTGCAGCTAGTGTTGGGTGGCTATTCAGCGCTAAAACCCACAGCCTCAGGTAACACGAGGAGAAAGTACCCTTAATAATAACTAGGGAATTTTCTCGATTTACATTTCGTTCCATCTTCCCTCAGGCTCACTTCATCCCGACTCAAGTTATAGCACACTCCATGTTATATTTCGATCCATACTTTCTATGTGTGAAACATTATTATGAGCATTTCTTGAAAATTCTTGATTTTTCTAATTTTTCTTTTCACGGCTTGGGACTCTCTCATGTCGGAAATTCTACGACACAGTAATGATGTAAAATGGAATTGGTAGAATAGGTTTCTGCCCTGTTTTCATAACACCGAAACGTCTTCACCCTTTAAAAGAAAGAAAAAAAAATCAAAAACATGTTCAATTCCATTTTTTTTTGTCTTCGGAAAATGAATCTCGCACACAGAGTTAGATCGTCAAATAGCTGTACCGGTATTTGTACACAGCATGATTTACATCAACTCGAAGTATTAAGTTCTGAAGCATCAGAAACCCCAAGGATATGGCGAGGAACGTATTATCAAATTTATGTTTTTGGTGGAGATGAATGGTATGAAATGCACATATTTGCGGTGTCAGGCACCTCAAAGTAAATGCTTCCAAACGCCGCGAGCTTTTTGCGACTGCATCTTGAAGGGGCTACCAGCGGCTACTTCGAAACTTTTACTGCGCATGAGCAAAAAGAGGGCAAACCAGATTAAGACTTTTGGATTTTGTCTTTTCACCAGATTAGATGCCAAAATTGCATCATATAGCATTCGGTTTCACCAGATAGATTTTAATTTTATCTGATGGCTTTTAATTTCATCAGATGACATTCCATTTTACCAGATGAATTTAATATCATCAGAATATCTCTATTCTCACTTTATTTAAGCTTCAAACATAAATGTCACCAGTAAATTCAACATGACATTTTTCAAATTAAAAACTATATTGTTTTATCTTCTCAACCAAAATTGCAGAAAATATGAAAATCCCTCAAGAAAGCAAATGAAGCTTATCAAGACAACGTAGGTTGTTTGCTTCTGATTTAAGTCTAAAACCTAAGCCTCACATAATTTGGTTGATAATCATGAATCAGCAAACAAAATGTTTGCGAAATGTATAAAGATAAATTAAATCTGATGTAAAATTAACAAAAATAAAGCTCATTTAGTATAACTCTTCACCTCCAGAGGGTTCGAAGCGCTTTATAGCCATGTTTACACATATTCAACCATAAATGCACACCTCCGCAAACACACTCAGCACATGCACACAAAAATATACACACTCCACACATAGTACTTGTATGTGTGTGCGCTCAAAGAGTTGTTGTTTCATGATCAGAGAGGAGTGCGGATTCCAGCCTCCGATACAAAGGATCATATACAGAGACTGTGCTGCCAGGCCATTAGCGGAGACGCCAACTCAAACAGATGTACGAATGCACACACAGAACCTACAACCACATACATTATTAAATCAAATCAAATTAAATAACAGTCTAGCAGCTAGAATTGGCACTACTATCTGAACCAGTCTAGATCTTTGTTTTCTTGTCCAGTGCACCAGAACTGTGCGACCATCGACTAGCAGGCTGGCTAGTTGCTTGCTAACCCAGAGGCTTTCTGGTACGCCCAAGGCCATTTAAAAAAAAGGGTTTCGCTTTTGTTTAATATACTAATATCTCTAGATCTAGTTCTTATTTGTTAGTTGTTTAGTTTTATTGTTGCAGCTTCTAATGGCGGGTTGGCTAGACATTTTTTTTTTTTCCTCGGTCTCCTTTTATTTTATCCCTCCCATTTTATCACCAGATTTTCATAACTTTTCCATTACTTTCAACAAATCAGACGACCCAAGTTAGTTGATTTCACCAGATGTGAGGAAAATCACCATGACTAGCAGCCCCGAGGCAGGCAACTGTGTCACCAGGGAGGTGTGAAATTCTTTCCCCCGGGATTTTGGGGTGGGGAAGCGGGGTTGCAGTGTGGAGGACGGAGGGGAAGGAGGCGACCGCGTAAATTAGGAAAAACAATCACTGTATTCGCCTGCATGTCATCAGTTAGGTGAGAAATGACATGTTTTTGGAAAACTGGGAGAACAAACGGAGATGATCACTGACAAAAATGACAGCAAGTCGTTCAAAGAAGTTAATATGCAGTATGGGCAAATCTGTTTCAACCTGTGAATGAAGGTTAAGTAAGACGACGTGGACTGCAGCTTAACCAAAGCAACCAACATGGCCACTGATTGTTAAGCCTAGACTATTCTACCTGTGTTATCGATATTTCATCATCAATGCCTTTCACCCCTAGCAGGGTATAGGCCACGTACAAGCGAATTCCATCTTTCCCTGTCTTGGGCCATCTTTCCAAGCTCGTTCCAAGTGAGCTTCATTTCTCGCATGACCCTTTCCGTGCATCGTTTCCATGTCTCCCGTGGCCTACCCCTGCCTCGTGTTCCTTGTGGGTTCCATTGCAGTGATTGCCTGGTGATGTTTCCACTAGGTTTTCTGAGGGTGTGTCCAATCCAGCGCCATTTACGGAGTCCAATTTCTACCTCTATTTCCTTTTGTCCTGTTCTTGCCCATAGTTCTTCGTTTCGTATCTTGTCTTGCCACTTCGTTTTTAGAATACTCCTCAAGCATCTGTTGATGAATGTCTGGACTTTGTTCATTACTGTCTTTGTTGTCTTCCAGGTTTCACAGCCATAGAGGAGCACTGATTTGACATTTGAATTGAAAAGCCGGATCTTGGTACGCAGTGAGATGTTGCTTGCCTTCCAGACCTTTGATAGTTGATTAAATGCAGTCCTTGCTTTGGCAGTCCTTGCTTTTACATCCGCTTCCGTACCACCTTTTTTGTCAATGATACTTCCCAGGTAGGTGAATGAGTCAACTTCTTCCAGGGATGTGTTTTCTACCGTGACAGCAGAGCTTGAGACTGTGCCTAGTTTTAACACTTTAGATTTCCCAGGATGTATACGTAAGCCGACGCTCTTTGATAGACTGTTGAGTTCCTTGGTCTTTTCTTGCATCTGAGAGTGTGTGTGTGACAGCAGTGCAAGATCATCTGCGAAGTCCAAATCATCCAACTGTTGCCAAGGTGTCCACTGTATTCCATTTCGTACGCCTTTTGTGGCTTCCTTCATGACCCAGTCAATTGCCAAGATGAAGAGGAAAGGTGACAGCAGGCATCCTTGTCGCACCCCTGTTTGTACCTGGAATGGTTCTGAGAGCTGTCCTTCATGAAAGACTTGGCAGCTTGTTCCATCGTAGGTGGCCTTCACAAGCTTGACGAGTTTGCTTTGATATAATTAATAAGGAGGTCTATAAACATGGACAGAAGTAATGGAAAAACCCAGTTCCAGGTAACTTAATATTGAAAACCCTTTCCCTTCTCTTCCACAGGTTCAGCTTAGCGCAGTATAACTTGTAACAACACGTAACAGCTGGACATGCATTCAACAACTCCGACATTGCAAGTGAAGAAAGAACCTTTCGATGGTAAGAGGAAGATGTCATTAAATTTCATTAACAGGCAGCCTGACCTGGGTATTATAGTTTCAGCGCCAGAAAATTTATGCTCTTCAGTTACATCGCTGAGATAAGATAAACATGTACAGCGCCAGAAGGCGGGACCAAGATATATGCTGATTTCTGTTGTTATAAAAACGAGAGTATTTTTTATATAGTTACAGCACGAAGAGGCTGAGTCAAAGAACTATAACCCTAACGAGTCTTGCTCGATTTCTCGTGCATGCAGAAAATTATGTTCACCTGGTTATCTTATATAATTGGTCATGGGCCTAAAACTAACATGTACTGTATCAACATTGAAACAGATGAAACATACTTCATTCCCTTTGTCACACTCTTTAGATGACACATCTCAAGGTGGAAAATGATTGTTTGAAAGCAATAGGAGCAAAGCGAGAAAAGGCCATGCATACTTTATAGATCAAGAGAAATACAAACTTTTTTTGTGTGTGGCTAACCTCCTTCCAGTTTCGTTGAAACGTGTGCGTTAGTGTTGTAAATGTATATGTAAGCTCAGCCCAGTTTTGTTGAAACTGTACAGTATAATTATGTTTTAGCGCTGAAAATGTGTATCTGTTTTGCTGAAACATCATTTCGCCGAAATTACATATCTCCGCGTGACTGTGTGGTTTGTGAGTCGTACTCAGAAACTGAAGACTGTTAAGTTTATGGTTGTGTGTTCGATTCGTGGCCAGGGCAGGTTACAGCGTGGTGTCCCTGGGAAGGACACTTCATTCACTCCCTTTCCCCATTCGACTCAGATGTACATGAATTCTTGGCTTGAGAGCTGTAGGGGTCACGGCACTGCACCGCGGGAGACTAGCAATGACTTTGTAATGTGTATCAGTAATAATATATATTTATTTGTATAATGTCTACTGTTAGGTGTTTGTATCATTCATAATGAGATGTATTACATTGTAAGGCAACGTAAACCAGTTTCCTATAGGGTCAATTAAAGTCCTATTTATGCTGTAATTTTCATTAATTAATTAAGAAGAAAACAGAAAAGCAAAATATAGACACAGAAACCGTGGCGTTGTGTTACTGATGAGAAGGCATTTTTTTAATAATCTAAGCCTGAAATTGAATAAAAGAAATTAAAAAAAAAATTGAAACATATCAGATAGGAAAAAAAAACAACAAACAAGCATACAAACAAACAAAAGTTACCTAATTCAAAGTCCAATAGGTTAAAATCTAAATTGAAATTAGAATGAAATTTAAGGCACTTCGACCTGCTATTGGCAGACTTTCATAATTTAAGTTTGGTTTTCAGCTGTGACATGGCCATATCTCCTACATATTAAAAATTTGCAGTATTGACAGCCGCTACTCATCGGCTATAGTATGCCAAATTTTACTTAAATAAAACAGAATCTTTTTTTTTGTAAGTATTTAATCTTTGAAATTATGAGTTTTTTTTTTTTTCTGGCCGCCCAATAATTTTAGTTAGAGAAAGCAAAATGTTCTGAATTAGAAAAGGGCAGTGCGCCCCACTCATGCATACAATCAACAACTGAGTGGTAGACTATCCCTTTACCTGCTTCTTTCATCAGATGAAACCGGCCCATCAGACACCACGTCATGGCTGGACTCATCTCATTCCTACCAGGACAAAAAAAAGAGGAGTTCCGTCCTCGTACCACCGGAAGAGGCGCTGCTGGTGGAAGACGAAGACACTGTGACGTCAGAATATCTTGCCGACTTGCCTGCATTTGTGCAAGCAACGATGCCAGTGGGGAAGCGGTGCTTTAGGTAGGATTGTCATGTTTTAGTAGTAATTGTAGTAGTCGTAGTCGGAGACAGCTTCAAAATGTTTTCAATGCATGCACCTTTGGATATGCTTTGTAATGAATGTATGTATGTAGATTTTTTTACATGGTGCTTTTTGTAATGTAGTTTATGAAAGTTCATTTTCTTGCCATTAGGATATTTTATTGCAGAGTAATCCAGGGTCTTGTACATGTGTCAGAAGTGGTCCTAAATGACACACAATTGTTTTAGTAGTCTAGTATACAAGTTATTATAGTACCTACGTGTAGTAGAGAAATATAAAAGGGACGCCAGTAACAGGCAGTAACATAGATCATGTCTCAGGATTAGGTGGCCCATAAAATGATGCGATGGGCCGGTGAATGCAGTCAAAGATATTGGATTTTATCTTATTAGCATAGCCTTTGTTCTACTGTTCCCCAAGAACGGTATTTGTAAATTTATGTAAAGGCCATACGTGTAAAATAATATAGTGGCGTTAGCTTAGAGCTGGTCACTGGTCTGTTCATGTACTGGGAATTAAGGATGAAATCGTTGTAATATTTTCACATAATTTAGTTTTAGTTTGCAGATTTTGCAGTTTTTTATGCTATTTTTCTTTGTTTTACAAACTTATGTTTAGTTTTTTTTTTAACGTCATTTAAGATCGTTTCAATTTTTAAATTCATTTACAGTGTATTAAATTTTTAAATATCGCTTCAATATTTTCAAAAGTTCTTTAAAGTAATCATTTCAGTTCAAGTTGTTTTTTTTTCAATTCTTCAAAATCGATTTCCTTTTTCTTTGCTTTTTATTGTTTAATCTTTCAAATGGTATTAGTATTTTGTGTAGTTTTTCTAGGAAAAAAAATTATAGTTTCGACTCATTGTGAAGAAAAAAAGACAAGCTTTACATACTTTTTTTTTTTAAGTTTAAGTTTTAGCTTTGATCTCAGGCCCTTGCGGCTTCCCAAGATGTGGATAGAATAGTACCTTTCACTAGTACACAATCAAACACAGTATTGAGTAGTTGTTATTCTGTTTCCCTAGTGGTTGTGTGCGTAAAAAGTGCCAAGATATCAATATCTACCTACTGGACGCCGATCTCTGGGCCAGATTCAGGGAGGTGGGCACTGAAATGATCATTACTAAGAAAGGAAGGTAAGTGCTACCGCTTAAACACAGTTTTTTTATAAATATTTTCTTACAGAAAGTAGGTTCTCCTTTAGAAAATCACGGTCTTCCTCTTCGTCTTTTTCTTCTTTTTCTGTGTTCAGCCTCCTATGCTTCAATTACAGTGTCAGTGCTGTCGTCTCCAGGAAATTTGCCGTCCTCTGGAGCTCCTGTTTGCCTCCCCAGAGTTCCGTGGTTAGCAGTTCTCCCTCAGGCCACATTTCGCTTCTAGGACGGGCATAGGCAGAACAGCTTTGTCAATATGAAGCCTCCAAAAGGGATAACAAAAATCATGGTTTCTTTCATTACAGCGATGTATATGTACTTAAAACAACAAAAACAACTGAAGCAGCAGCAGCAGCTATCGCAGTCACGAAAATATACAACCATAACGAGAAATAGCACACAACGGCATCTCGATGTTAAGCATTGAGTCTCGTTATAAAGTCATGTCATTATTCATTTCATAATTCAAGAATAAACACATCTTAAGAATGAAAATACTTTTCCCATGCATCAAGGGCATACTGATGATCCGGGTTCCACTTTAATGAATAAGTATTTGGACTTTTTCATCTTGCATGGTGCATAAACTCTTGAGAAGTTGGAAATCATACAGCTGTTTTATTTGCTATTGCGTCAGTTGAGGTTTTCATTCAAAGCCTCACTTTCTCAAAGCATCTCTCTACATGCCGCATGCAAGAGCTGAAATCTACCATACTGAGCTATGTCTCATGTCGATTGCATCACATGTCAGCCATTTGCATTTTCCATTTCAGGAGAGTGTTTCCTGTTCCCTCTTACGCCATCTGTGACCTTGACCCCAACAAACTCTACAATGTTACCCTTGAAATAAGCTCAGTGGACAACGCGGTAAGTAAAGAAACAGGTAAATAAGAGAAAGTTACAAAAACTTAAAAAAAATTCTAGCCCTTTATTCACTATACTAGTTAAGATCTGAGGCTGCTTGAAGAGTTTTATTCTGATGACATCAGAATATAGTGACCGTTGCTATAGCTCTGCCCATGTACACAACATGTTGTCTATTTTGCATCCCCCCTCATGTTCCCCCCCC
>JAWQUT010000002.1:4919124-4942326 GCA_033807755.1 Ellobium chinense | reverse complement strand
CATTCATTGCTTAAATGATTTATATTAATTGCTAACAATCTCTGAACTACATGTTCCCCTCTAACTCTTATACAAATATTTCAATTTGAAAAAAATTATTAAGGATTAGGCAATTAATTAGTTTACGATAACTCTTAATCTGTGTGATAACATTTCATCCGTGTGTCAGAATGTTGCCATGTCCAGGTTTCAGTGATTTTGTAAAGTGCGGTGTGTAACGATTTAAATTTTATTTTAAGGAATAGGCATTTTAACAGTTTACGATAACTCTTAATCTGTGTGATAACATTTTATCGGTGTGTCAGAATGTTATCATTTCCAGCTTTCACAGAATTTGTAAAGTACGGTGTGTTATGATTTAAATTTTTGTTCTAGGATTAGGTATTTTGATAGTTTACGATAACTCTTAATCTGTACCTAAACATTTTATCGGTGTGTCAGGATGTTGGCATTTCCAGGTTTCAGTGATTTTTTAAAGTACGTTGTGTAACAATTTAAATTTTATTTTAAGGAATAGGCATTTTAAGAGTTTACAACAACTCTTAATCTGTGTGATAACATTTTATCGGTGTGTCAGAATGTTATCATTTCCAGCTTTCACAGATTTTGTAAAGTACGGTGTGTTATGATTTAAATTTTTGTTCTAGGATTAGGTATTTTGATAGTTTACGATAACTCTTAATCTGTACCTAAACATTTTATCGGTGTGTCAGGATGTTGGCATTTCCAGGTTTCAGTGATTTTGCAAAGTACGGTGTGTAACAATTTAAATTTTATTTGAAGGAATAGGCATTTTAAGAGTTTACGATAACTCTTAATCTGTACCTAAACATTTTATCGGTGTGTCAGGATGTTGGGATTTCCAAGGTTCAGTGATTTTGTAAAGTACGGCATGTAACGATTTAAATTTTATTTTAAGGAATAGGCATTTTAAGAATTTACGATAACATTTTATCGGTGTGTCAGAATGTTATCATTTCCAGCTTTCGCAGATTTTTTAAAGTACGGTGTGTAACGATTTAAATTTTATTTTAAGGAATAGGCATTTTAAGAGTTTACGATAACTCTTAATCTGTGTGATAACATTTTATCGGTGTGTCAGAATGTTGCCATGTCCAGATTTCAGTGATTTTGTAAAGTACGGTGTGTAACGATTTAAATTTCATTTTAAGGAATAGGCATTTCAACAGTTTACGATAACTCTTAATCTGTGTGATAACATTTATCGGTGTTGTCATATCCAACTCCCACAGATTTTGTAAAGTACAGTGTGTCATGTTTTTCATTATTTTTTTTAAGGATTAGGCATTTCAATTTCAACAGTTTACAATAACTCTTAATCTGTGATTTAAACATTTTATGGTATGTCAGAATGTAAATTACTGAGTGTTCCTCCCAACAGGCACGACATAGCCGTTATTTACGATTTGATTCACATTCAATAAGAGGAAAAAAAAAGTGTCTTTGTGGAAAGGGTTATAAGGTTCTATATTTTCCATATTTCTTCATGCTTCTGTGTCCACTATGCCTCCACCCTTCCCACACCAAATAAAAAAAAAATACCTATGCATCGAACGCCGTTTGTGCTAGACTGGGCCTAGACATAGTCTAGTATCGCTTGCCCTCGGCAGAAAACACCCTTTTTGGCCCTCGATACAATTTTACTTTTTAAATTTCTCATGTATAGTCTAGTAAACTTCTTTATACAGATCTGCACCCTGCACAAGACGTTGGACCTAATTTTGATGTATAATCTGAATATTCATGAGTTGCCCCATGCCTTTTTGATTGAAATAGTATATATCTGAATACTTAAAAATTCATAATATTATTTCCTCTATTATATCATCATTTATATGATTATTTGTGAAAGAAAACATGTGGTGTTCTCGATGCCTGTTTAGCGGAACTCGACGGTAAATACCACGATTTGCGCACCCGAAATGGTGACTGACAGTTAACCGCAATGCAGTAGACCATTGTTGTCGGTTGATGGCGAGCAGCTGGCGTAGTGGCTACGACGTCACTTCCCGTTTCGATAAAAACGAAGGATTTTCAGATCGAAAATGTTAGGGCCTAGACTGGCACTTTCAATCGCTAAAATATGTACCCCTGTAATGCCATCGGCCCAAGCTTTTTATTTTAGAAGCTTCTTGTGTACATCAACTTTGCATAAGGAGTAAGAAACAGGGATTTGGGGATTTTAAAATTGAATATTCAGAACCACTTTAAACATTAAAATGAAAAAAAAATCACGAATAAAGAATACTGTAGAAGAGGAGAAAAGCAGACTGTTTAAACAAAAAAAAACAAACAAAACAAAAAAAAACCCACAAAAAAACAAAAACCCAGCGTAACTAAAGAAATGACATTGTGATAAACATGGAATCAATATGGCAGAATCACAATTGAAAAAAAAACAACAAAGCAAAACAGACTAAAAAAAAAGAACCGAAAACAAACAATCCACTTGGCACAAGATAGACGAAATGTATTAAAAAAAAAATTTAAAAGAGGTAAATCGATTTTGAAACAATCCTAACACACCATCATGACCACTCACCAACCAACCACATAATGGCAACTTTGGCTACTGCAGTGAAGGTAGCAGACTCCACAATAACATCATTATCAGTACTTATCTATGACTTTATTATGGATTTTGTTTGAAATATTGTGTATTTATATGCACAACATAATACACATTGTTCTATGTGTAGATGAATCAAGAATGATATATCTAACAATAAAATTAAATATGATTCTGCCCAACGACACAACACTTTCTGAAAAACGTATCGTGAATTTATTAAAAAATAGTCGACGTTTCGTGTTTAACCCTTTCTCAGTGACATATATCTCACACTATATGGCATTGTAAAAAGAAAAAAAAAACACTCTGGGGTTAATTTAAGTCTCATCTATCTATTTTTTCCTATTTTTTTTTTTAAACATTGTGGTTTACAACATAACATGTACTAGTTATTGGTTTGCAGACCTGACATTCTTGCACTCTGGGAAGACCCATACGTGCTCACTTCTCTGCAACACACGTCTTAAATTTGAAGTGTAAATGTTGATGTTGCTGGTCGCCCTTTGGTTTTGCAACCTCCTATCTCTTTCTCGTAGCCTTTGTTCCATAACATGTAATGAATGTTAACCATTAAAGGGACAGGGGTAAATAGTTGCCTCACAGCCTAAAAAATTCACAATGTTTTTTCTTCCAATAACTTTACTTTGGGTACATTTTCCTTCCGCTTGGCCATTTCTGAGAAGCCACCGCTGAAATGCCGCGATTTTCATCCTCTCTGCTCCGCCATTTCTCGCGCTGCGTGACGTCATAAAGCAAGAAAAGCTAGCAGACAATTGGTACGGACTCTTAGGCAGACTGTCTGGACCAATCGTTTTCTTGCGTGTCTCCCTTTTTTAGCGTCACGCAGCATGAGGAATGGCTGCGCGCGCAGAGTGGAAATCCCGACATTCCTGTGGTTCAGAAACTGCCGGGCAAAGGGAGAAACATACGCGGTTTATATTTTATGAAAAAATAATGTGGAGTTATTAAGCTGTGTAGCAAATAACAACCCGTGTCCCTTTAAACAATAAATGTTTTCCGGACATCTTCCTCCTCATGTTCATATATACTCAACAAAGCCAGCAGAACTTCAAGAAGAAGGCCGCACGCATGCATTCCGCATACGGACCATACGTAATACTCATTATCAAATAATGGTAACAACAAAAAAGAAGCAAAACGTCGAGGGGGAACAGTCGACCTCTCGCCAGAACGACACGGCCAGAATAATTATGCACGGGTGAACCAAATATGAGTGATCTTTAATAACTGTTGGGAGACACTCATACCAAAATAGAAGTGAAAACAAAACCTCCCCGAGACAAATTCCAAAGAATGACAGCAATGCTTGTTTACAGTCTTCGCTCATTGGGCTAAGCCTCTGTCATCATTCTCGTAAGAGTGAACTTGAAATCTGTATAACATAAAACTAACGTTTACACAACCAAAATATAAGAGAGAAATGAGTTTACTCAACGCTTAGAAAATCACCTGCCACCGTTGAGCGTAATGACCTCAGCAGACCTGCAATGCGCGCCTCTTTATGGCTTAAACGTATTCAAATGACGGTGTGAGTGAGCGTTTAACTAAGGCATGCCAAATAACCGGAACACACACAAAGCAGCCAGCGTGAGCTTGCCATGTTTCCCTTGCTGTAATAACTTTCGGGCACATTAAGCGACAAAGAATAATATGTTTTCAGCCCTTTACCTAAAACAAGGCGTCGTTTGTCATCTCGATATTTTGACTCGTTGGCTCGCTTTCTGGTAGGAAAAGAGATCACAGCGCTTCGAGCATCCGTTTTAAGTCCGGACGATGATTAGATTATCATGTGAGCATACATAAACACCAGCAAGGGGGAACACTCGTTTAAGGGTACTCAACTCTTGTTGGCTTTTCGACAACACCTCGGAAAACACAACCAATCACTGTAATTTATGTATACTCTCGGATGGTTTCTATCGCAAGACTCCTTGTGCCACAACGACATAATGTCAGCACCCATAACATAATGTAGCAAAACACAAGCATCAGGCTCTCCTCGTGTTTTCACGCCAGTTATTTCCCCTGTTGAAAGAAAAAAAGGGATGGCAAGGGGGACAATCAAACTCTAAGTAAACGAGCTCGAGAAACTCAACATTATGATGATGATTTTTTTTCTACCCCTGTTGGTGAGTCCAGGCAAACTGCTTTTCTTGTCAGCACCTCATATATGGAGGCTCTTTCTTTGGCTGATCCCGCCGTCCTAGTAGTTATGGCAGAGTGTGGAAGGCAGGCAAGCAAAGAAGCAAAGGATGCTCCTGGAATAGGTGAGTGGCCTGTCATCACTATGACAAATTGCTGGTTAAGTGCAGGAGATTTACATGTAGCTGGTGCAAAAACCGGGTGAAGACGAGAAAGAGAGGGAGAAAACTACTGTATAGATAAACAATCGGAGAAACAAAGTGAGAGGGCGCGAATGAAAAGAGGGAGAAAGTAATATATATAGACAGATAGATTGATAGATGGACGGATGGACAGATGGGCAGGTGGACAGACTTGAGGAGAAAAACTGATGGACAGAAAAACTGACTTGCAGGTGGAGCAGCAGGCTTACATACGAAAAAGTAGACAGATTGATAGGCAGACAGATCAAAAGGCCTGCAATGGTCAAGCAGAAAAAAATGAGCATCAAGCAGACAGACTGATAAAGGCCATCCTATCAGGCAAACAAGCCAATAGGTATGTTAATAGGCAAGCAGGTAGGCAGGCAGGCAGGCAGGCATACAGGCAGGCATACAGGCATACAGGCAGGCAGGCAAGCAGAAATGCAGCAGGCTGCAGGTTTATAGGCATGTAGACAGGCAGGCAAGAAAGCAGACATTCATGCAATCAGGAAGACAGAAGACAGACTGGCAGGCAAACAGCCAGGCAGGCAGTTAATTTGTCAATGATTCAGTCTCGCAGGCAGACCGGAGAGAGGCAGGTAGACAGACGGATAGACAGACAAACAGACAAACAGGCAAGCAAGATAACAGGCACTCAGATAGACAGAAAGTTAGACAGGGATGCAAGCAGACAGGCAGGTAGACAGACAGACAGGCAGGCATACAGACAAATAGCAGGCAGGCAGATTGTCAGTCAGTCAGTCAGTCAGTCAGGAAGGCAGATAGGCAGACGGGAAGGCAGGCAGGCATACAGCCAACAAAACAAACAAACATGCAGTCAGTCAGGCAGGCGTGCAGGCAGACAGACAGGCAGGGGAGAGGAAGGCAGATAGGCAGACATGAAGGCAGGCAGACATACATCCAACCAGACAAAAAAAACCAGGTAGACAGTCAGGCAGGCAGGCGTGCAGGCAAACGGACAGGCAAGGGAGCAAACAGACTAGTAAGCACATACTATACTAAATCTCAAGAAGTCTCAGCAGGAACCACGACCTACACAGCCTCCAGCGATGATGAACGTGACAGCGACGCCAGGATGACGAAACCAAAGAAGCAGCAGTAACAAAACGCTGCAATCACATCAAACACAACAATATGTTTATGTCGTGCAGATGAATTGTGTGCACACAATCTTGGAGGGCTCCCAGCCCGGCCGTTATACAGATAAATGGCAGAGGAAATTAGACTGGAAATTCGTGGAGGGTAAGAGTAGTGAAAATCCAGAAGCTAATTTCGCTTGTCGTCAAAGAACTATTACACCAATCGCCGCAACAGTTACAGACAGCCTCAGATGTACACTTTCTTTTGTTCTACTTGGCCCGCCTTTATCTTCTAGTCTTTAAGTGTGGATTTCTGTCCTTATCTCCCTCTTAGATCGCCCCTCGCCACCCACGATCTTTCACCGTGATCGATTCGCAATATCTTCCGTGGCGTATCTGCCGAAATTATCTTTATTTATCATTCCACAATCTATCCTTTCGTTTGTTCCACAAAACTTGCGTTTACCCTCCTGGTTTTCCTTAAAGATGATTTAGGCTGGTTTTCTTTAAAGATGCTTTAGACTAGCTGCCTGTGGAGAAGAATGGATTTTGCTAGCCCTGCTCTCTCTCTTTTCTCTTCATAACTGCCTCTCCTTCTGTGTGTTTCTTGTTTTGCAGAACTCGACTCCTTGTAGATCGGGGAAATCTCCGCTTGCTGTTATCTACGAAGTCCGCCACAGAGAGAAAGAGGGTATAGGACCCAGTCCCTGGTCCAAAGATCAAGCGCAGCCAAGGGAAGATAACACCTCTTGATACTGCGCCCATTTTCAGCAGTCTTTGACATTAATTGACAGGCTTTTTTTGTAAGAAATTGGAAGTTAAATAAACATCAGCAGCTCATTGAACGCATGGTCGCCTTCGGAGTGCGACTTCCCCCGGCATCTGATTCAGAAACCAAGTGGAACTCACGGGGGTCGTAAGGCATAAAAACGGCGAGGGGTTTGATAACAACCGAAAGATAACGGAAGGTGGAAGAACAACTAGAGCCTCGCATAACTAAAAACTCGACTTTGACTCGCCTTTGTTGCGATATTCAGCTGTTACTGAATAAATCAAGTGAAATGTGAGCTACCAACTTTTTTTTTCGCGATGGCAACGAATTTGAGCAACTGTAATTTCACTTAACGATAAAATTGGTTTCATGTTTATCGGAGCAATGAAATATTTACGTCAAGAAGTGCTCATAGGGGAATTAACAACCGTTTTAATGCTACCGCCAGCAGGCTGTCAGAAATATTCCGTTAAAATTTAAAAAAAAAAGAAAAATAAGCGTGATACAACATTCAGGCCCGTTACTCATAAAGCCTCCTGTAACATCTTGGAGAGAGCCCCCCCCCCCCCNCCCCCTTCCGATTTGAAGAGGATGCTCTGTAAGTTCTTTGGGCAGAGACTTTAACATTTCCTGAAACTCTTAATTTAGCTCTTTCCCCCATCACGAATCCTTTTAGTTGCCCAAACTTGCCCGTATTGCTGAGTGGCGTCGACGGTCAGGTCGGTAGGTCATGTGAACTTTGAAATCCCTGAACAAATTAAGGAAGTGAAACACAGGATTGGCCACGTTTTAAACTAGACTACTAATCCAATCAAATTGTGGGTAGAAATCACGAAAATTAATTAGGAAATGAAGACACTTCTCTGCACATGCTCAAAAGTTACAATCTACTGCACTCAAAACCTCATTGTTTCCAGGAATGCCCATTCAACAGTATCATTAATATTAGATATTTTGAAAATACTCAGGCACTGAAAATGAAGTGGTTCGACGAGGAAAGAAAGGAGGTAACAAAGACCAAAATTAAATTTCCAGCAATTTCGACGCAGACAAATCAGACTCCAAAATTTGACAACGCAGCCAATATATTTTCAATATATTTTGAAAACGAAATGATGGTCTACCATTTTCATTTGGAGTTAGAAGCTTCTGAACTTCTGAATAATGCTCTGTATTTAATTTTCCCCTTTACGCTTTGGGAGAGTTTCAGATTTATTGTGTTAAAATAAGATGCTTTGTCCAAAATATTTGTCAGAGTGCAATCCAACGAATCATAAATTTTATCCAAAGCTTTACAGAATGCAGACGGAAGCCCGTGCTGTGAAGACACTGAAGTTCTCATTTTAGGATGTCGGAGAACAGACATTTGAATGAAACGACAACAACAACAACAACAACAACAACAACAACAACAACAACAACGAAAATAAGGGGTCTTCGAACATGTCATAATGTTTATCATTCCTCGAAAGATGCAGGAAAAAGGATTAATTTGGTGAGGTGTCACTTCATGAACAATTAGATGTCATATGAACTCACCATTTTCAATGGAACAGCCTTAGTTTACCGATTTAGTTGATTTTCAAAATCATGGATATTTCAAAGTAAATTTTGAACTTTATTTTAAAAATCTAGCGTTTCGTAAAATATCAGGATGTTGATGTTTTGCCGGTGAATTTGAACGCCGCCATCTAGGGATCTGATAGTCTTCAACTGAAGAAGAGCAACATTAATCTTGCATAAAAATAAATACATTCGGATACCAAGATGTTGAAAAAAAAATGGTGCTTTTCCGTTTCTTAGAACCTAATAGTATTCAAAGTGTTTTTGATAATTTCTAAATGATGAATGCTAAACAGCTTGCCATCGACTTTTCTAAGATCCCTTATCGCGTTAATGTGTTTATGATTCGGTGATTTCTTTCAGTCTCCACATCATTTTTGTCCACACATTCGTGCACGCACACACACGTAACGTTAGCTTGCTCTCCAGAGACAGCTTTTGACGTGAGGTGATTAAATTTATTAACTTAGAAAAACATACCACATTACTGCAATAAAATCATCTCTACCCTCCACTGGGTTAAAAATGTATAGACAAACATAGAAGTTTCCGGTCCTCCATTTTTTTTCTTATCCTTCGTAAACGGCTACAATTACTTTTCAAGCCAAAAAAATATCATGTAACCACGATAATATCGCACCAACTGGGAAAAACTTTCGCCGACCGAGAAATTAACTGGTCGACCCCGATAAGATAAGAATTTTGGAATCTGGAACCAGGAGGATACAGAAAGAGATTAAGAGCGACAGTTGCTGCGTGTAAAACAGCGGCCGAGGGGGCCAGAGAGACGAAGGCAGGGCAAAATACTGGTCTGCTAAAACGATTAATCCCCAGGCCAGAAATATCACTGATATCTATCCTTTAAGCCCGCGAGCGCAGAGGAAGATGGAGGATAGAGATAATAATATATATATGAAGGAAAAAAACGTTATGAACGGGGTGCTGGATCAACAACTGCAATTTACAGAAATATCATATGGCATGTTAAATATTAATAATCTCACATTCATTTCACCTTCGTTTCAGGAAAGTCAAATCCCAAACATCCCTCTGAGATTAAAGCTCGACAAATGTTCTCGGTGCATTTGATCACAGTAAACAGCTAATATGTTTGGAGAGTCATCAAAATAAGGAAATAACAGGGGGCATTTTGCACCTAGAATATTGCCCAACATTCCACAATAAACACATCGGAACACAGGTAAATCTCTGTACACCTCGATATTATCACTATGTCTTGCCATGTGCTGTGATAATTTTCTTGGATTGTGATGATTATCAGGCAATATTGACTGGCTGAGTTATGAAATAATTTCAGAACCGATTGCAAAGATGTTTGTAGTTATGGCAGCCAAAATCGTTTGATACTGAAGGGCAAAAACTGCGTGTCATAAATATTTTGATGTTAATAATGATATCTGGCGTCATCGTTAGATGAATGAGTCCTATCTTAACACATACTAAACATCGTTGTTTCCAAAGGTGACTCGATTAGACAGGCATAACAGCAGCAATAATAAATACTTCTTATTTATTTAATTAGACTTGTGATTAGGCAATGGAACCTTTCTGAGCATGTCTTTAACTTGTCGTAAGAGCTATAAACGTAGCATAGAAGAAATCCTGGAAGTCAGGAGTGTAACGAAAACACTGATAAAACTTCACTGAATGTATGCTTATATATTGGGGAACATAACTAAAAACAGACTTTCTTTGTCATCCATCCGGCTTAAACCGTGAGACTGATAATATATATATATATATATATATATNTATATATATATATATATATATATTATATATATATATATATATATACTGGCACTTAGAGAGACACTTAAGTGCACAAAGATAAAAACAAAAAGCATTACTTTTGCAACACATCCCTCTCCCCTGGGCCCTCCTTCCATCAGTATCATCAGTGTTAAACACACTGGTAACTGCGGCAGCATCTAACATAAAGCATATCAAAACCGAACAATATTTGCGAGTTGAAGCTATCACGTTTACATTACTCATAACATCTGTGACAGTTCCTGAGTGTTTTCCATAACATATGACTGATGTATCTTAAGCCTACCGTGGAAGAAACTCTTGGAAAAGTCAAAAAAGTAAAAACATGGTCCAAGAATCTGTAGACTAATATCAATAATACAAGGTGAGTCAACAAAACAGTCAATTATGATAAATAAAACATTGAATATGGAAAACTGATTACACATCTTTTTTCATAACATGTGATTGATGTGTCTAAACCTATCATGGAAGAATCTTTTGGAAAAGTAAAAAGTAAAAATACGATTCTCGATTCCGTGGACTAATATCAAAAATACAAGGTGAGTCAACAAAACAATCAATTATTATAGCGAAAACATTGAATATGTGAAATTGATTACTCCCTATAAAATATACATCTCCTATTTTTCTTCTAACTGACGGGTATTAACTTCACAGCAAATGACTGTCATGTTATAGGAAGAAAACTCATTACATCATTTTTTAAATTTTATACCATTCATTCTGTAATTCGAGTAGTTGTGGTATGGCAGGGCTCAATGCTTTAATCTTATGGAGGAAGACTAAACACAAATCTTTATAATAAATTTTGTCCCGGCCGCTTAACAATTTCTTGCTTTTTTAAAAAATCGAAACTGATAATAAACATGGATTGACAGACTTCTGGTTTAGATAGGGGTCACTCATTTTGTACGTTTAAGTTTTCGGAACTTTCTTAGGAAATTGATCAAGCCAGATCTAGTGAAGTATTTTATAAGATTTTGAAATAGGAGGACACTGTGTATATTTTAGTTACATTTGTGACGCTGAAATGGTGACAGTGGTGATCTCTTTTGTGTTACTTGTTAACAGAGAAGAATGGAGCTGCGTTATAAATTCTCAGTTCCTTGCCATTATAATAGCCAGCTCTTGACCCGTCAAGACATTCACAGCTCGTTCCGAATTCAAGAGCATTTATTTCCCTGCAACGGACTCGGGTAATTGTCTCAAGTGGCGTTAAAAATCGACCAATTTGTGTCAAGCACACTGACAAGACAATTTGCTTGCAAACAATCAATCACGCGGCTACTCGTCCTTAAAAGATGGCCGTTTGCACGCCGTCCTGATTGCTTTTCTATTGGCCGAGTCTGCGACCGCCATGTTGGATGCGTAACTACCGCAACGTCATTCTCATTACAACTAGGGTTATTTCCTTTTTATTAGCCTCTAGAGCGCTGGGGAGCAAGGTGGAGGCATTCTAACAAGCCTGCATTCCTCCCATTGTTCTGGTTTGGTCCGTAACGCAAACAGAGTCCTCCTGCGAATCCCTCCTAATGGTAAGACATTCTAGCAAGCGAACTGCCAGCCCGACAGATCGCGCCATTTCACGCTCCAGCGCAGTTAAATGCGCGTGCGTCGTCTCTAATCCGGCGGTGTGAGTAGACGGGAGCATTGCTCACGGTCGCAAGGGCCACTGACGCGCATACCGCGGCTTTATGGAACAAGCGTTGTGTCATAGGCGGTTGTGTCTTCACGTAGAAATCAATCAAGCTGCTCCAAACACCAAGAGATATATTACATCCGCGCTCTAATGCATTCAGCTTTCGCCAAGGAAATGCACTCTGTCGTTGAAACCATCCACCAGCTTCTCTTATCTCCCCTTTTTCTTTTAAAACTGAACTTCTCTAGATAAATTGTTTGCGTTTCTCTCCCTCTTCTCTTTACAGACGCACATGATGCTGCATTAGTCTACATCAACAACAATGGAGGAGGAAAAAAAACAACAACGGAGAAAATAGCGTTACAGAAGGGCCGGTAGATCTACGGCGTTGCGCGTACACTGCTTTTACGATGCGACGCCATTTCAGGGAGACATTCTTGTAGTGTTTGACAAGGCGAAGAAGCTTAAAAATCGAGTATCATTGACCGAACTTGTTTACGTGGGTGTGTCGGTGTCGTCTGCTGTTGTTGTCTTTACTGCCTGTGAAAAGCCATGTTTACATTCATTGTCTTGTTCTTCATGTAATATATGGCCTGAAGAAATCCAATATGAGATCCAGCAACGTGAACGGTGATTAAACCTTCAGCAGAGAGTGAAGTACATAAGAGTTGAGTGTCTCTTGGACCTGCAGCCATCTTGATTTCATACCGTTATGTAATGTCCCTTGTCCTTCTTCGGCAGATGGTTTTATCTTCCATCATCATCATCATCATCATCATCATCATCATCATCACTACTACTACCATTATCATTGGAAAAGATGAACGTGAATTAAAGATTTTAAAATTATTTCGACTGTCTGTTTCAATGTTGAAATGTCTTTTCTATCACCAAAATGTAGCATAAAACTACAAACTTTAGATAATGATGAAAAACTGGGAAAAGCTGACATACTTGTATACCCTTAATCAGATTTAAAATCTCTATTCGAGTTAAAAATCATCATCAGTCTCATATAATCAACATCGTGTATACGAATAATGAAAGTTGTGCTCATCAGTGTTGCAATATAATTTGTTATTAAATACACAATCAGATTAAAGTAAATTTTTTCGCAAGTTAAACTGTGATAAATAATCTATTCCTCTTCTCAGATGACAACAAAGTAATGTATCTCTCCAATCAGCATCATTATAGCATTTGTCATCAGTGTAAAACAGGTGAAACTTCATAAACACTGTTTCACCTCGATATACATCAAAGTTTAACGAAATGATCTAAAAATGTTTCATCTCAGTCTAAATGTGTCAGCTAAAGCCTTCTTCAGTAGAAAGAATATGAGTAAATAAAAACTTAGTAAAAGCAACCATACATGGGGAAGATGAGCCATTTTAAAAAAAAGCCTGCATAAAAGAGGTAAATTAGAAACCAGGTTTAGGTTAAAAGTAGAGCACAGGTCGCATTTGTCAACATCATGATCGTCCTCTTGATTTCCCATATAATCACACTCATTTCACATTTGCCTAAGCCATTATTTTGATGATTGGAGTTGTTTCTATTAATATGACCTTCCTTTTACTTCTTCTTCCTATTAAGAAAAATGTAGAGTTTTGACTCGTTACAAACTAAATCACATCTGCCTCATTGTTTTGCTTCGAGCAACAGGTTGAGGGCGTTAAATTTTTCAAAATCTTAAGAATGACTCAGGCAAATGTGGAATAAGGATGACGCTATCATCATCTCCGATTTCGTTGGATTTTATCTCCTTCATGTTCTTACCTTCCTTCCATCTTCTTCACCACCTTTTCCCCTGCTAAATCAATACTTTGATTATTTTTACCCCCATGTCGTTCACCGCACGCAGCAACAATGCTCGTCGTTATGTACGCCAAAAATCGACCCCTAGGAAAAATAGCACTTTTGACAATTGGTGGCCTCAGAAACGAGCTAAGAATCCCCCCATTCCGAGCAAATCATCTAAACATCAGCCTCACTACACGCAAGGCGATCTTCCGTTTGACACCCTTCGGAAGAGAACGAACGCTTGTTTCAACAGCCTTGGTGAGTTAGTTGTGTTTGCTGTCTAGAGCGGCGAAGACCTTTCCTCGCCTGTTGTTTTAAATCCCGTTCAGAGGCGGGTCTGTGTTTTCTTGATTCACTCACGTAGACCCGTGAGCACAGCGGGCGGTGACGCTGTGTTATGTACAATCAAACAATCATTACGAGGCGAGTGGCAGTTTATTTTACAAACCAGGTTTTTTTCTTTAACGTCCCAAGGAGAAAACACCGGAAGGATTCCGGTGTCATTTCTTGTCACTGATAGTTCAAATACACGACCATTTCCTGAAATACTTCAACACTTTTTTTTCTTCTCCTCACGACAAATAAAAATTCTCCAGGTTTTCGTCAGTCACAATAATTAATGTAATATTGTAGTACTGTAATAATATGTTTGTGATGATTCCAGAAAAGTAGTACGCAAGAAGTGCTGAGCCATAACTATGGCCTTATGTCTAGCTGCTCCAAGCGGAGTGCAGGTCAAGGGAACCAAAGGAAATTATCAAAAAAAGTTATGCTATTGAGAATCATCAGATTACTCCGTCTAATAAACCCAAATAACGTCCTTGAGGTATGAAGTTGCCTCCATACTTATCATACAAATGATGTAAGTCTCTCTCCAAATTTTGACACAGAAATATGGCTCAAAACAAATTAGCCTTTGAAAAACTGCGGCTGTAAATGAGACTATCTAGGGTTTTAGGCCTCTCTCAGGCAGTGAACAAGATAGCATTACCCACTTAGCAACATCCACACAGTTTACACTTGAATGGTATCGCCTCTCCTCCTATTCTGAGTTTACAATTACGAATGTATGTGAATCCATCTAAGCCTTGAAGAAAAAACTCCAATCGCTTTCCGTTTCCTCTATGGCCACTTTTCTGGGTTGTTTTTTTTTGGGGGGGGGGAGAGGAGAGAACCTTTTCAACTTACNGGGGGGGGACTACTTGAAATTGCCTACCATTTCACCAGTCTATGTCCGATTGGCATCTTCCTAACTTGATGATCCCGGGAAAATGTCAGGAAAAATGTCAGCTCCAAATTATGAAGAGGCAGCCTAAATGAGCATCAAATTTTGTGGTCACTTACTGCTTTGCAGATATTATTCTTACGTTAAGGACTGCATAGAACTCTGGATGAGATAATCAGTCCATGTTTTTCACTTATAAAAACTTTACGTCATAATGTAATATTCAGACCGTCAAAAAGCACATAATTGGTGCATTGTTGGCCCCTTAACATAGAACTTCCTGGAGGTTGTATTGTCTGTTGAACTTACTGGAGGCTATGTGGCTATGTTATCTGAAGATCTTACTGGATGTTACGCTATCTGTAGAACTTAACTGAGATTTTGCTATCTGTAGAACTTCTTGGGGGCTATGGCATTTGTAGAACTCCCTTCGGGCTTGAGGGTGTGTTGATGTGGTATCTATGAAACTCACTGGAGGATGTGGTATCCATAAAACTTCCTGGATAATGTGGTATCTATAAAACTTACTGGATGATATGGTATCTTAAACTTACTGGAAGATGCAGCATCTATAAAACTTACCGGAAGATATGGTATATATAAAACTTACTGGATGATGTGGTACCTATAAATCTTACTGGACGATGTTGTAACTGTAACAATTACTGGAGGATATGGTCTCTATCAAACTCGCTGGAGGAAACGGTATCTATAAAACTTTCTGGAAGATATAATATCAAGACAGTCTGAGACTCTATTCATGGCGCTGGGAACAAGGAACTCCACTAAAAACCCCCAACACCCAAGATAGCCAGTTCACGCCCGACGGTCAGGAATGTGGCAGAGTCCAGGCGTCGCAATAGGACATGACAGACCAATAACGGTATTCCTGCCTCTGGCATTGCTTCAGACCGCAGAGTAATGGATCTGGGGTTCCAGGCTTAGTGAGGCGTGAAGGACCTGGCCAGCAGTTCCCGTGGGTGCCCCAACCGGTGCCGATTATTTGCAAATGGGCTGATCACAAGATATTACCTTGCTGTCATTCTCCGACTTCCTTCTTCCTACTTGTGCCCTGCCTGCGACTCACGCAGCCGCCGTCCCTGTTCAGTTCTCTGCATATCTATGTGTGAGTACTGTATACTGTGTATATCGTACTCATACATTATGAAAGCCCAACATCACAAATGATCCATGCAAGATTGTCTTCCAAGTGATAGTGAAACCCAATAAGTCGACTTCGCTCACACGCACCTTGATGGGATCTTGGAAAATGTTGCAATTAAGCAGTGGGGGCTTCCACTAGCGTGTTTGCTTTAGACTCCCTTTTTAAGTGTTCTAAAACATGATGCGACTGGGTGAAAAGTTCCATGAAAGAGAGTGTGGATAAGCTGGGTCTTCTCTACTGTCTTTGAATGGGTGACCGGAATGATATATGTGGGTCTGTCTAACCTGGCAATGGAATTAGATCACTAGTGCTATTAGACGTTTAGTCTATATAATATAGACATGTATGCGTGTATACCTAAGGACTAGGTGTAGAGTAATGTATCTGTCAGCGTTGATTTCAAGCCAGGGATGCGAAGCGGAGCACATAGATATAAATGTTGCGTTAAAGATAAAAGCACTTACATTGGTATGACTCAAATGCGCGTCAACATTTTCTACCTCCAACATAGATTATAGTGAAATAAGAGTCTGCACACTTGGCATTCGGATTAATATCTTTCACTTACTTCTGCCGTTAGAGGCTTCTGTGGTATCCTGCAAGGCATCCTTCGCAAAGTACCTTGGTATTTTGATAATGCCCATAGAGTGAGTCTCTTCGTCTTCAGATAAATCTAGAAATGCATCAGGTTCATGTGACTAAGGCAAAAAAAAACAACAACCCAACAACAACAAAACCTCAACGCGATGTAGTCTAGATCCTCAGCATTCAGAAACCCAAGAACAAAACTGAGTGAACGAAATTCAGTATTGTCGCCGTTCCTCTAATCTCGCTCTACTTAAAGTTCAGTTATATCAATCCGAGTCATTAGTGGAAGAAAAAAATATAACAAAAAATATCTGCATTTGTTACACTGTAACATAATCGAGCAAACAGTTATTTTTCTAAGGCAGCTCACACTTCATTGCTGTGGTCAGCATGTCTACGTCACCATGGGTGGTATGTAAACGATAACCTAAGTGTTAGTGTGACCTATTTACCTTTGATAGCAGGAGTGGCACTTCCACATGCCCCCTTGTTTTTAACTACAGAAAACAGACACTTTTCTATTTTACAGCACACATATTTAAAGAATGGAGCATTTAGGATAGCCACGACGTGATGAATCTCCATGAAAACACGCCCTTATCCCTACCTCCTATTAAAAAAAAACACCTTCACTATACTTGAAGACAAGTGAAACCTTCGAGGATAACACTTTCAAGAAATTCGATATATTACAAATGTACAAGACTACTACCTCTGGTCAGTCTGACCTCAGACTCTGTCACTATTTCTCCTAGAAAAAATGAAGAAACTGTATAATCAAACCATATAATTCCGAGCATGCGATTTCCTCCTTTAAGTTTTTGACTGTGATAAACAAGCCATGAGTGATATCTGACACCACGGACCTGTTCCGATATAATTTACCTTTAAAAAATCACTACCATGTACATACGTAGACATACCGCTTCCAATTACAAACACATGATAATTTGCAGGGATCTAATCTAACGTCCTGCACAGTTATCGTCAGAGATGTCGTGTGTACGCCATCGCACCCATTTACACGCACATTCCTCGCTGATTGCTGTCTCCCTTTCATACCAAGTGGCGCGGTAATTTGCTTTTTATGAGCAGATGGACAAGACCTCCTTCTCTGTCGGAAACGAGCACGTCTTCCTTATCATTTGCCATCTCTGAGACCGCGGATGGACACTGGTATTCTGCAATATCTTTGGGGTTTAAGTGTAGCGTGTAGACAAGAGTACGTACATTGGTAGATGCGAGCTTAGAAAGGAAGGACACTTACTGAAAAGGCAATGGGGCAACCAAGATAAGGTCATGGCGTAGTAATCAGGTTTTTAGTGAAGGGCCGGTGGAAGGAGAGGGAAGGGAGCTCGTAAGGTAGCATAATGATGCTGGATGGACTAACCATACAGTGGAAGGGAGCTGGTGGTGGTGGATGGATGCTTCTGAGTGAGGCAGAGCGAATTTTGGGCAGAATGCGCGCGAGTCTTAAGTGCACACATCTTTGTTGTGTTTCATGTATATTACTCACGCACAGTCCTTATGATGCCAGTATATTTCCCAAACAGGATTCACAAGATGCATTCGGGAATCATATAATTGTACTAGCAGAGAACCTTGTGCTTTAGGGTGAAAGTTTCCTCACCAAGATTGTGCCATAATCACATTGTCCTTCCAATCGTCCAGCTTTAATAAAGTTTCAGATACATAAAATAATATTTCCCTTGCCCAGCGCCATTTTCGCGATTTTATGAAGTAAAATAATCCACTTTTTAAGCATCAGCTTAAAGAGTACGTCTTGCTATTTTCTTCTCATGTTTGAGGACCTCAACTTCCTCGTCCCACGTCTCTCTCATCCCTCCCCCCCCCCCCCCCCCCCCCCCCNGGGGGGGGGGGGGGGGGGGGGGGGGGAGGGGGGATGGGATCTAGGGTGTTTTCAGGTAACGAAAAGTATCATGAGAACAGTTCTGCAGAGTTTCTGAATATGACAGGAATCAAGTAAACCTGTGCTGTTGCAGCTATACAATAAACATATGTAGATCTAGTGACTTTTTTTCCCTCCACTCCTTACTTAAGGGATATGTTAGACTCTACGTTACACAAAGATAAGCAAGCAATCAGGGGAGACGACTTACCTATTAGAGCATGGTGTTTATCTCCCCTAAACATGACGTAGAAACTGCTAGGACCGTTACCACCTCTTTTGCCTCAAGACCCCTAACCTTGTGCTGAGAACTGGGACAAGGGGTTTGATGCACTCCAGAAAACATTTAGGAGGTACTGTTCAAAGTCACTGCTGAAAAAGAAACGAAATAATGACTTGGAGAGGAGGTTCCTCTTAAACTCTTGAAATAAGGGCAGGGGGGAGGGGGATGTGACAAAGTAACAACGGCCCTGGAAATGGCTGGGTCATTGAGAGCAAGTTTTCAGACTGTGCAAACATTATCGCCGTATGCGCGATGTGGCGACGGTCCCTAGGCGCTCATTCTGATCAAGCATAGCGAGTTTAACGTGAGCATCTCATATTAGCCCTGCACTTACTTTCATATCTAAAAGGACCTTGGGGGATGCTCGAAAAATGATTTTCCGGGTGTAACACATGCTCACGGGGATAGGTTTCGGGTGTCTGACATGCACGCCATTCGCAAAACACTCACATCAGAGGCGGCCCGCTATTTGTCTGGGAGATCGAGGAAGGAACCCGGCCAGTCCTTGGGGTCGTTTTGGAATGACGCTCATGTTGTCCCCCTGGAGACGAGCAGTGTGGGAAACTTGTGGTGAGCGGGGGATAACCCCCCATGTATAAAAACATTGGCGGTAAAACAAAAAGGTCTTTAGGTTATAAAACGGTGTGTTTGAGGTTTCAGTGGCGTTTTGGCAGATTTTTTTGTTTTTGGTTCTCAACAACAAAAGCAATAACAAGAAGGGAGTTGACGAACCAACAAAAAGAAGCATGAAATCGAAGGTAAAATCTGTGTGAACAGACTATAAAGACAGCCCGACTTCTAGTAACAACGAGGGCAATTCGTGCATAGAAAGAGATCAGTGTGTAAAACCACTTTGAGTAGCTTTGACAAAAAGATAACGTTTGTACTTTCACGGACCATTAAGAGTCATTTAAATTTTATGTTTCACCGGGAGGGACCGCGAGTCTCCCCCTGACTTCGCGTATAATATCGCGTCGGCTAACATGAAATATATAGAAAAATGGAAGTGTATATTTATTACCTTTTTGTAAGCATAAAGAACTATTCACAAAATTCTCAAACAATCTTACGTTTTGAGCTCGTACATATATCCTAAAACTGCCATAAAAAATGGCTAAAAATTATTGGCAGAACGATGATAATAGTATCTGCATATAATCTAATTTGTGGAATATGCCCCTTTTATGTTAACTTGAATGAGAGTGTGGAATTGTTTGATGTGACAGATATGTCAAAAGGTCAAGTGGAAAGTACAGTTTTATTATGCACTTTTCGTCCGTTCCATGTCATGACTTGGAGTAGACTGAACGGAATGTAGACCTAACAATGTCACATCCTGCTTACAGAGTGGTTGCTTGCGTTTGTAGAAAAAGCTACGCAATTAAGTTTCCAAACAGAAATTTGAACATGCATTCAATGGCTGCTCCTGATCCCAAAATTGTCGTGGAGGTATGAAGATGCCAATAGCACCTGGCATAGAAATATGCAATTTTAAATAGTCCCTATCAAATCAGAAAACTGGCCACGGGGAGGAGGGAAATGGGTTGGATTTGAATTTCAAGGGCTTAGATAGGTGCAAATACATTAAAATTTGTAGACTCAGAATAGGTGAGCTTTAGCCACTGAAGTATAAAATTTGTGTTTGTTGCTAGATGGGTAAGGTTACCCTGTTTAGTGAATGAAAAGGCCTAAAATATTAGGTAGCTAGCTTCACTGCCTAAGTTCTCAAACTCTGACTGGTTTAGGAGCATTTTTCTTTGTGCCAAAATTTGGAGGAAGAGCTAAACAACATGTGTGGAAAGTATTTTGGAATGGGACCCCTGGATAAGTTAATGAGAGGTGTAAAACCTTATAAAGCCAACAGTGAAAAAAACATTGGCATCTTCATACGTGGTACGATTCCCTCCCTTCTATCACCGCGATTTCTTCAACTAAGTATATAGACCTACATCTGTACCATCCAATACTCTCTCTTTTAACTGGCTATAACAAAGGTATATGGTTGTAATCAGATGATAGGGCAAAGCTGAAAAACAAGTGCATTGAACAAAAGGGTTTCTCGTTTTGCTTGATCTCTATTCTTGGAAATACTCTCCTAATATTCTGAGCTAAATTTTACCCGGCACTGCACAAGTTTTCAATGACAAGCCGCCACTGCAAGCATTCAGTCCAAACTTAAAAGTTAGGTGTAGTTTACAAACTGGAACAATATAACCGTTATCAAATGTGAAGGTATCTTGAAAATATCGACTTCGTTTTCCTGGTAACAATTATAATTTCAAACTTTGCAGCACAATGGTTACAGATATCGGATGGATTAAGCGCTCACCCCTTTCACATCCGTGTGAAAAATTCCGCCTTCTTTGATCCCTAATTAGAAGCGATTGTTATAGAGGGCAGTGTAGGAAATTAAGCCGGTAATTATGCTCTCCCCTAGAGGATACCACACTCTGTAGAACAATCGTACCCACGTGGCAAATGAGTTCCCATCATGGCGGCTCTTCTTCTTCCGGCGACATCAAAGGGGGAGAACTGTCAAGAGTCCGCAGTCTCTTGAGGAGCAGGCCGCTCATGATTACTGTTATTGCTGCTGGTGGAGAGAGCGAATGTGGGCGTTGACATGTCCTTTCAGCAGCACTCACGGCCTCTCATCCCTCTCGCATGCTTGTCTCGGGAAGCTCGTAAACTCCCAGCCTTTGTATTAGTCAAGTGCTCACGCGCGCGAGACGCTTGAAACGACAAATAAATGAAGACATTTTTCCTCGAATTTGCAGCCTCGAAGACATAAATACTCGTCGGCCAAATATCTACCTGGAGACTCTATAACGTTTGTGGTTCTTTGAGCCGCGCATGATAGGCAGTGATGTTTGTTTAAAGGGGAGATATTTGGATTCCCTCCCCAGACTCGCTGTCGCAGAAAGCTCAAAAGATGCTGTTGGTTGTGTATTATTGATAGTTTATGTCAAACACGTAGCAATTTGGATATCGCGATGATCGTCTTTGAACATAAAATGCTATCTATTATACCGTTGATCAGGAAGGCTTCCAAAAGTGCTTTATTTGACACATGAATTTAGACAATTACTGTTTCTCCCCTTTCTTTCAGACATAGCAGCGCGTAGGACTGAGGGGAAAGAGGGAGAGCTGTATATACAAGACTGAAGGTCATGTCTTCAGAATGAAGACTGCTTGATGTTGCTTCTTTAATATTCCTTTTAGAGAAATATGAAGAGCAGACTGACGCCATGGGAGACGCTGACGCTCTTTCACAGAATGGTCAAAGGTGTTTTATATGACTCAAATCAAGCAGACATAAATGCTACACCCATGACTATTTATTTTTCGGCGCACGTTAGAGTCTGATTCGTGTTGGTCCATTTTTTTTTCTTAAAGAGGCGATAGAGCTGGCTTAGAGACCAGAATGGCCGAGTGGACAATGGTCCACTCGCACTGGACAGAGGATCTGTGGTTCGTCGGTTCAATTCTCGCTTCAATCATGTTGTAAGTGAGTTGGGAATGAACTTCACTAACATTTTCCTCAGTAAAATGGGCAAATAGCTGAAGTAGGCAAAAGATATTGTCAAAATGCTGCTGATCAGCGCTTGTAAATGCCAGAGGTAATGAATGCATCCGTGGCAATTGAAAATGTCATTGAATGTGAAGTAGCATGAGCGGACATCAGCCTAGTTACGAGATTTATAAACCATATTTATTATGAATATTATTGTTATTAAAGAATATTATTTTAATAAGTTTCCATCATGCACAGATATCTAATCAGAAATTTGGATTTGGGTCTTATAAATTATAATTGCAAACTGCGTTCGCCCCCCCCCCCCCCCCCCCCCCNGCGTTCGCCCCCCCCCCTCCCTCCCGGCGCCTCAGGAATTGATGCAACTATTGGGTTAATATTTGTAAGAACTTGTTGGCAGTGCCTTCGATAGAAAAAAATGTGTCACGTGTTAATCCGTAGTATTACATTTCAGTTTTCGTGTCTTTGATATCTGTCCTCTTAAGCAATGGGGACGTAAAGATCCTCAACTTTTTAGCCAAGAGCAGGATATTTTTTTACTTAAAAGAAATAAGCCACCATTTGTGTCCGGACTATTCTAGTTATCACTGCTTGAATAAACTTGAAATTTTGGCATGCATTTTCCTTTTGTACTGAGGTTTCTTATCCACTGATGACATGAAGGTGTTTCTTTCTTTTTTTTTTTTTAAATTTAGTTTGAAGGGGCAATTTTATATTGTATATATATATATAATATATATATATATATATTTTTTTTTTTGAGTTTATACTTTGGTGATGCTCATCGATGTGGTATGGCAGAAAAAAATTATGAAAAATGCTTGGTTCAGACTGAATTCCTGTCCGAACAAAATGATATTCACGCAAATTTTGCATGAACCACAATTT
>JAWQUT010000002.1:4877057-4919066 GCA_033807755.1 Ellobium chinense | reverse complement strand
CACACCAACCGAAACCCTTTTTTCTTTTGCTGAGTGACGGCCCATCATCACAATGGCTAGCTTTGAAAAAGTAGACCAGGTTTTAAGATCTTGTATCCTCGCAATAATTTACGAGCAACATTTTTATTCCCCCAGCAAACACGTCTTTGATTAACTTTCTCGGTTTCAATAACAGCCATTAGCTTGAGTTAGGGTGTATTCACTAAAAGTGTGAAGTATGGTTGCATTAACAAATAGAGAGGTCACCATTCTGAATATTGTAAGTGTTGGAGACGGTATTCTTTCACTTTAGGAGCAACTCGAGCTCAAGAATGTTGTGTATGCTGCGAATAATTAATGATAACATTACAGTTTTCAACGGGAAGACGTTTCGTCATGATCACACCCTTGCATTTATCACGGAATGTGGAAAATCGAAACCCATGCAGTCTGTGCAAACAAGAGCAAATAGGCAAGAAAATGGCTGCGACATTCTCTCCCTGGGTTGCCATAGCTGCTCTCATTTCACGCCCGTGGAAATGCACAAGGTCTCGTCTTGCGTCTTCGGTGCTAAGACTGGCTGGTGGGCAGAATCTGCCAGCTCGATCGTCTCGTTATGGGCCTGTCTCTTGGAAATGCGGATCTCAACATTGGTGTCGTGCTTTTGTAATGCATGCTGGAGTTTGGGAAAGCTTTTGATGGTATCAGGTTAAACTAGTTAGATATATCTGCATTCTTCCGCGTTAAGGGACAAGAGATAAACATGATGAAGTGGATGAAAGAGAAGGAGGAGAAGGAAAAGGGAGAGGAGAAGAAGCAGAAAAAGGGTAAAATTTATACTCATTCATCGGCGGATTTTGATTTTTTCTGAAAACAATATGAAATATTCCTTAATAACAATCTGTAAATCGCAGCTTCTGCTTAATCTCAACATTTTCCACATGACAAAATGCTATATTTTTATGTAAATGTTAATGGATAATCGCGCCTCCTTTAAGTCGCAACTTTCTGTGTCTCCCGAGGAGTTGCGATTAAACGGGGTTAAATTTTATATAAATAATAATACCGGTACATTAGATGGGTGGTTAAAAGGTACAGAGAGGTGAGTTCCAAAAAAAGAAAAAAAAAAGCAACAAAAGATAGGGTAAAACGACACGAGGCCAATATCTCTGATTAATATCATGAAGTGGAAAATATGACACAATGTCTTCATCCTGCATGATTACGAAAGCCACACAAACCTACCGGCTAACGGCATATGTTAGTGTTAATAAAGAGTTTCATAAATTTACACAAAAGTCTTAGCAGAGAACGTCTGGTTCAAATTAACCCAGAGCTTGCATACTCCATGATAAGGCAATGAGCTGATGCTATCTCTCATAACATTATTTGTTTGGGGCTACAGGTAAAATGACTTATCTTTTCCCATCAGTTATTTCGCCTTGTATTTACGCATTCTTGTCTTTGTTGGCCCATCTGTGCACGACAGCAAACGCGTCCGTTGGAATGTTCCGGAGAGAAATCTAGATCTTGATAATGTACTCGATATTTAGGATGATTAATCTTCAATGTCTTAACGCCAAACAACAACAAAAAAAACACAGGAAAATAAAAGAGGCAGAAAGTGTATGGAAGCCAGTGCGCAAAAAATCTGGGGTTCGTGGAATAAAAGTCTCGCTGGAAGAGAATAGCCCATGGCACATCATTTTTCAGAACTGTAATGTCTGGGTATAACTTCCTCAATCTTGTCGCCATTGCCTATTCTTGGTATGCCTGCTTAGGAGCATTGCTTGTGAACTGAGACCGTAAATTGTCAATTGTCATAAACGGACGTTTCTATCTTTCCTTCCTCGGCTAATTTCTCTTTCACGTGCGTTGCTCACCAGTGCTCACTACTCACTAGTAGCCTCCACAATGATGAGGTCTCGTTAGGAGCTCACACATCAATCACTAAGTTTAATGCCTCCATTTATCTACTAACCCGGGGTGGAAGTATGCGTAAGTGAGGAAATGATTAGTGGTGTGACGGGTGTGGTTTTCTTGCTTGTAGTAATAGGTAGGTGCTCACTCAGCTCTCAGGCCCAGGAAGTACATGTACTTGCACAACAGCTCAGGTCCACATAAAGCGCGGTGTATATCCGAACTACTACAGCTTGCAGGAATCAAATTGTGAAAAGCTTTAGAGCCATTTAATAATACTTTCTCTTCAAACCACAAGAACGTTCCGAGATGGCCAGGGCTAGTCTGCAAGCCTGGTGCCACCGCTGCGTTCAAATCATATACTCTTTACAAAAGGGAATCCTTCATTAAGATTTTTATGAATTGGTAATTTGATGAAAAGGGGTTAAAGAAATTTGGGCTTCTTTTGCACACTACATGCCCGCACAACGTTTAATGAAATTTCCCGGAAGAAATTGGGAAACATTGCCCACAGCAATTGTTATTTCACAAATTGCGGAGTGGTTTCATGTTATATGATTATTTATACTTATACTCTGCTATCATTGACTTAGATAGTCCAATTTTTTGGTATGACAATTAGGCCTCTGCAACCAGAATAGATCTATGTACCTTCAAACTTGTGATTAGAACACCGCATTTTGAATCGAGTAGATTAGCATTTATCAGTGGACCGTTTTAATTATACCGGAATCCTGATAACACACCCATCCTTCGGTCAAAGTTTCTAAAGCTGTATTATCAGAAATTCTGAATATCCAGAAAACTTCTCAATAGGAACAAAACAGTAGTTGGAGGAGAAGTAGCAGCAGCAGTGGTGGTAGTTGTGATAGTAGTACAGTAGCAGCAGCATGAGTCGTTGTGGTAGGTGGAGTCATCAAAGTATCGCCAGAAGAAGTAACAGTAGTAGTGACGGCATTTGGTAGTGCCACCTGTGATAAAAATCAAAGTAGTAGAAGTGGTCATGAACTGTTATATGATGATAACAGTAATTAATAGATATAAATGGCAACGACACTGGTAAAAGTAACTATAGAAGCGTTTTCAATAATTGTTATAATGACAACGGCAGCACCAGAAGATATCAGCCACGTGATCGCACTGTCATGGTCGCACCTCTACTCTCTCAGATTGTCCTGTTTTGCTTCTATCTTTGAACCTCATTTCATTACAAACAAAAAGGTTAACAACATAGTCATCGGTGTTGTCGTCGCTACTCACTGGTCTCATCCTCTAAAGCCTCAGTTCATGAAAACAATGGTGAGAAAAACACCTGTCACTGGTAACTCCTTTCCTGATACCCTTCCCCCCTCTCCCGCTTTCGAAAGAAAAAAAAAGTCCTTAATACCTAATACCCTAATAGAGCACGAATGATTGGTATCAGTTTTCGCTAATGGAACACCCATTTAAGAGGTACAAATAGCAGTTTAGTCCAAGGCGCCATCGCATCACTGTTTTCTTTCACAACACCGTCTCTTGGCCATCGCCTTGCCAGCTCTATGCGCCACACAATACTCCTGGAGACCTTTGGTGCATGAACCAGCTGCCCAACACTTTAGCTTCACAAACTGCCGAATGCACTGTAGAACCGGGGCGAATCCAACTACTCTTAAGCTTACTACTTTTATAAAATTAATGGATTCGATTATAAAGTTTGGGTAAACCTCGAAGTCGCATAGCTGCAGATGCAGGTCTTTAGTTAAACTCACAGCTGCTTTTTCTGTTGATTATTACGACAAAGCGATAGCCCTCACCAATCTTCATTTCGAAGATACGCGATTGCAGATCTCTGGTCAAGCTGACATTCTTATTTTGCTTTTGACTATTCCGACAAAGCAAGAATCGTCACCGATCTTCAGTCTGCGATAAAGAGTCAGTTTTGCCATCAGACAAACTTCGTCTTGCTTAATTCAGGAAATGACTGTTAGTATCAAGAAAGTACTTAGAAGCGGCTTTTTTTTTGGCCAGGATCTAATTTTTCGCGAATTTCGCGAGTTGATTTGCGAAAATTATTTCCCGCGAAAATAATGTTCCCTTCAAATATTCCATAAAATGCCCATATGGCCTGAGTATGAGCAACCTTAGTGTATTTTATAGTACAATGCAGTTTTTTGATTGTTTTGACATTTTCAGCTCGCCGTAGGTGTAGGTCTGAACTTTCGTACATGAAAGTTTACGACATGGAGAAGACGAAAAAATATAAGTCAAATACATTTTAATCAGTTGTCCTATAACGTCGCCTTAGATTACTTTACGACTTCTGCTCCAGTCCAACATGAAAGAACCATCATGCGGGACGGCGAACAGATTCTCGCGAAAAGCCGTTTTCGACGTTTCGTGTAAATTAGGTATTTTCAGCTCCATCACGTGACCTAGGAAATCTTGCTCAAACGTTGGTTTGTTTACATTCTCTGCTTATGTATGATTACTCGTCATTTATCAAAATATCCTAGCAATCCCTAGATCACGCGGTGTAACTGACCAGTCTGAAAATACCTCATTAAACTCTCGAAAAATACCACTTATACAGAAAGTCATGTCTTTCATTCTCTATGACGTGTAGATTGATTTGCAGCCAGCAACTACAAAACATCGTAGAATCACAGTTTGTTTACATGATTATACGATGTTTTGTTGTTGCACGGCAGGGAAAGGCACGATATGCTTTTCTCTTCGTGGTGGTTTATCGACATTCGAATGGTTTTTGGGCTAAACAATATGAAATAGCGTAATCACTTTGGTTTGCATATAATAAAGAAATCAAAGTATTCACATTTCCTACCCCCATCGTTCAAACTTACATGCTCAGGCTAAACTTCAAAGATGAACCTTCTCTCAAGAATTAGCACGCGGTTTAGATTCCCATCCATCTTCATAGTCTTGTTATTTTAGCCTATATGCTTGCGTCATAGGATAGGACCGGACCGGATCTGTGGGTACAAAACTATTCACAAACTATTCCTGAAGTTTGTCTTACTCAAATCCGGGACTCGATTATGTGGAATCGTAGATTCATAACCCGAATTCGAATCTGGCACGGGCTCAAGTGCACGGGGTCTATGACACGAGGTAATTGAGTTAAACCTCGTGACAATGGCTCTGTTTTCCTTCTTCATATTATTTGCACCTTAGGACACTGCTCGGAGCATTTATCACGTTCTTTGCGCATGTTTCACAAGCTATCCATCCACCCTAGAACAAACGGCAGCACTAAATCGGCCCCAAATGACGCGAGTGAAAGGTTTCAATTATCACCAAATCGCCTGGTTCCCCTCCCCAATCATAACTCGCTGTCGCCTCAAGTTTTCAAAGCTATTGGAAAATTATGACACTCGTCTAATATTTTCCCAGCACTCGACAATCGCGGTCTTTGTGAGGGAGGAGCGGGTCCCGAGTGCGAAACTTTATCCGCTAAGTCAACATGAGCGGAAGACGTGTGGACTCCGCCAAAAAAGAAGACACCGAAAAACGGGCAGACTCTAGTAGTAGCGGTGATCCAAAATCTACCCGTAAAGATTCGATGGTTGTACTAATACATCTATACGGGCCAAACCTTCTTCGGTATAGGCAAAGACAAAATTGGCCGTTTCGGTTGACTCGGAGGTTTAAAGGGGGGCCTTTCTTTGCTACCCTCAGACTTGGTAATGACGTACTAATTTATGTTGAGGAAACCTTTTAGCATTTTATAGCATTGTGCTATAAGAGATTAATTCAATAAATGAAAAAAAAAGTACGTTATAATGGAAAAGCCATCTTCGGTCTTTTATACTGTGATAAAGAGACCACCTTTTTCACCTGGGGAAGGGTGTGTCAATAATATCTTTCACTCAAACGTAATATATTAACGGACTTGGAACTATGAGAACACTGATTTTTGTTGCATTGTTTTGACGAATTATGAAACAAGTCATTTTTTTCGTTTAAAATAAAAATAAAATCGTTATCAGATAGACCTGCCATAACATCCTCACTAATAAGATGACAGGCTTAAAAGAATATTGACAGTTTATTCCGAGAGTCAATCTGGTATTCAGTAGCGATATATAAGCTTCAACCCGAATGAACGGTACGTATAAGTGAGCTAGAACAGAATTACTATTGTTTAAATATCTACTGGAAAAAGTGCAACTTTCAGAAGACTTCAGGTGATTGTAATGAACTGATGAGCGTGAACACCTAATGTGTCCCCCCAAAAAAAGCGCAAAGAAAGGCAGTAAAAGTAGATAAATACAAAAAAAAAAAAAAGAAGAAAATTCCACTTTATTTACCCCGTAGGGAAATTGTTTTACAACTTCATACAATGTTACACATCTCATTCATAATACAAACACATATAACAATACACATCATGCATGTAAATACNAGGTACTCATTTACACCTGAGTGGAGTGAGGAAATGGAAGTGAAGTGTCTAAAAAGAGTTTTAAAAACGAGATTCTGAAAATGAAGTGAAGTGTCTAAAAAGAGTTTTAAAAACGAGATTCTGAAAATGAAGTGAATAGCTTAACAGGTTTTATTAAAAAAAAAAACAACAATGAAAGATCCATGAATGTGCGTCGCTGGAACTTACTTCCCCTACCTGAAGATATAAAACTGAAACAACCCAGTACTTCACTGCGGTCATGATTGAGGCGTAAGCATTATTTTTGCCACGATCATCATAAGCATTATTAACTGATGCTGATACGTAACAGAACCTCATCACCCGCAAAAGGTAAAAGGGATGGCGGAGGGGGCATATGAAAAATTTAGTGGCTGTTGAGGAACACACCTCTACATGCCAAGGTAAAACGCACTTCGTCCTTCTGAAAACTGCGGAGACGATTTTTGTTCATAGGATGATGGAACACAGAAGATTTCATCAGTAGCCTACCCTGTGAAGCCTGATTGCAGTGAACCTGTGTAAGATACATGTACATTGACATGCATGTGGGCAAGTCAATATCGGAGCGGTTAGATGTCCTTTTTGTTTGTTTCATGAGTTCTCTGAACAATGCTAACATTCATATGGAGGTTCTCTGTGGACACATCTGAGGATAGGATACGGCGCCTAAACTTTGACCAGGGCTTAACTTCGACGGCTTTTGTGAGTTGCCTGTCCAGAAAAGAAAAAAATCATCAAAAGTTCTCATTAGCCTTAGTTGTCAGTAGAAAAAAAAACAAACAACCCTAGCTATGTCTAGAGAAATGAAAGTAGAAATGCTCTCCACCGTTGGGCCTAAATGGATGTGAGAAGACTGTTGACATCCATGAAGCTGTTCAGGACAGATCTTCATCTAGAAGAATATAGAGGAGCATGAAAATGCAGAATGGGGGCATGCATAGAATGATACTCCTCAAAAGTCGTTATTGTAGCACTAGTGGTTAATCAGTCTCTTGTGGAATACTCAGACTTTTGTCTAGTGGATGAAAAGCCCTGTGTGTAAATGACCATCTCTTCTGCAGAAGCGGTCCCAGTAACTATTAGGAACTCACGCTGGTCGGGTTGACGATGCCCTCTCCTTCCACTTGAAGCATTATGCACTTAACTGCGGTGCTTCACATTGCGCAAGACACCTTTTTCTCCCAGCTTCGAGCCCTTGGACTTTCCCGTCCATAACAAAGGTGACATCATTAAAAGACCTCCTGTCTTGGACACCCCTGAAGCTGTAGGTGTTAAAAACCCGTTAAGATCGTTCCGAGCTATCAAGTCTTCGAGGCGTGGAGGAACGTGGTCTGAAGATCAAGTATCCTGAAAGTACTCCCTTCCCGATGTTTTGGGTTGAGGTGAAGCCATTGTCCGGGACACGTTTTGACATGAGGGGGTAAAGGAAGACTCTGTTTGTTCATCAAGGTTTGGACACGGTTCCTGCATCTTGACATGTCAGTGCGAGACCGAAATGTGTAAGTCTTACCACCCAGGGAAATCAAATAGGGTCACAATACGCGGCTAATGATAATATTATTAGGTGGGCAGATATAGAGCTTACTTGAGATTTTATACCAGAAAGAAGATGCTGGGAAATAATATGAAATATTATATGTTAAATAATATTGCCTTATGATAATATTATCAACAAACCGGCGAGTGGATAATAGAGGTGATATTTACTCGACTCGGACCTGATGCTTACTCCATACAGAAATAAGAGTGAAACACTATGAAAAGAAATTTAAAGAATTTATAGGATAGCACCTCCCCAAATTCAGTCTGAGTAGAAAAACATACGTCAGACTAGCGTTAGAAACCTCGGTAGGTCTAAGCTTGACATAACACAAAAATCTCATGTACGAAATGCTTAAGTACGTGAGTGATTATCAGAACCTCAATAATAACCTTAGAAGATATAGGTTTCCTTAACTTCTCAGACTACTTAAATTTATTTCGAGTTCATAAGCGACTTTATTCTAAATTGTTATTGTTGTTGTTGTTGTTGGTGTTGGTGTTGTTGTTGTTGTTGTTGTTGTTGTTGTTGTTGTGATATCATGCTGTCGACTATTTCCACTCCTCCATGGCCAGTGCCAGACGTAAGACGTTAGTGTTCTCTAGCTGCCCTAAAGAGTTTGGAGCCAGACATTTTTTTCTTGGTGTTTAGCCTATGGCAGAATTAAACAAAATGTTAACTTTTTTCTATTTCTAAGAGGTGTTGGCAATGTCTGCAATGTAGCTCATGTAGTGGGTTGAAACGTGGAAGATTAACTTGAGCATTTACTTTATTCTACATGTAAATCTTTTTCATTTGAGAGATCTACTTCATGACTCTCTTCAAGAGATGATGATCTTAAAGAAATGACTCAATCATGATCATGACCTACTAAATGATACGTCAAAACGAAAAAAACAAACCACAAAACGATGGGAATTGTGGGTCTTCCATTTTTGCTTTGGATACGGAGGCAGAACGGTGGTCGTCGACAGAACCCCTGAGCTTGGTGGCTTTCATTTTCACTCCCACTGGCACTGCCAATCTCCTGGTGCGACAAGGCAGAGTGGCTACAGTACCATTGCAGTTGGGCCTCGGGAAGGATGGCCATGTTGGATTCAGCCTCCTGGCTAATGCTGTAAGTAGTGAGGATCAGAAAGGGCATATAACCCCATACCTCTTCCCAAAGGGCACCATCCTTTCGAACCCATAGGAGTCAATTTGCCGTCGCAACTCTGTCCTCAACCTCTCTCTGCTCTTGGGAGTGTGGGCCTTGGTGACTGGATGGACGTGGGATTAAGCGCAAGAATACACTGAGATCAGGGACTTTGGGTCCAGCCGTGTTAGTGAGCACTAATGCATTTTCATTGTGCACATTAATAATGCACATTATTTCATGTTTCACAATTTCTGGTTATTAAACGGCTTAACCCCTGATGTCATGATGATACAAAATTCTGTTTCATTACAACTACACCGACAACGATGATAGTGTCGATGAACGGTGGTGAGGGAAATGAAGATAATGAAATTGAAAATGATGATGATGACAAAACTGCTTTACATAGATAATGCTGATATGGACTATGTTAATGATAATGATGACAACAACAACGATGATAAACAGTGAGGAAAATGCTTATTACAATGGCAATAATTATGATAATAATATGATAATAATCATGACAGAAATTATGAAGATACCAATGATGATAGTGATAGGTACAACCACAAAAAAAAAANTTAATTTAAAAAAAAAAAAAAAAAAAAGGTAACGAAGACAACACTGATAGTGATACATGTAATAATGCATAGCACATAAAAATCATTATGCAGGCAAGGGCATCCGGGCATATCAAGTCACAACTCTGACAATCCCTACTTCCGCTTTCTATTTTTCCACTGTTAAAGGACTATAATTAGCTGATATATTCTGTTACATGGGATTTTATTGGCCAATGCATCAATTACTTTCGAAAGCGAGATTTGACAACGCATTCACGCTACCGTTTACATTTTCATTTTGCTTAAACCGGAAATGGGCTTTGTTAGAGCTGGCCAATTAAGAACGGTCCATTGCCGACAACAGTTACACTGACAACGGTGGTATCAGATCAGTAACAACAACTGCTATCCCAAACAGTCTTATGCACCCAGCCAGCCAGCATTGCCCAGCTAGCATCACATCGCAATCACAGTGCAGTGCCAAGCCCCAAGGTTAACAACGAACCTTTCCTAAATCTGACAGACAGGGACAGGTGCTCCTCTCTCTATCCCCTCGGCCTGGTTCCGGTGTTGTGAAGCTGGTGACGGTGACGTCCGGAGCGCCAAGGTGTCAGTTCACCTACACCGCCCTCAACACGTCACAGACCACTTAGCATGGCCTTTATGGTGCCAACATGGGAAGCTTTCAGTTCTGGCATTCCCGTGGTTTGTTACACAAGACCCTGCGTGAGTACTCGTGAGTTCCATAACGGTGGTGGGCGCCATAGATCTCTTGACTGGATAAGGACGGATAAAGCTCTAGGAAGGCTAGAGTTACCGACCGTACGGGTCAGTGGAGGTTAGAGGTCTCTGGCACCAAGTCACTCATATTGCCAGATCCTAATCATCCGCTTAGATATATATTCCTCCCTTTCCTGGGTCTTATCAGCCAATGTAAGGTTGTAAAATACCGTAAAAACAAAGAAACAAACAAACAAACAAATAGGCATTGTTGTTAAGAAAGGGAACCCAATTTAAAATGCTCAGACATAATTTGAACTTTATCTTAAAAAAAATAAAGTCTATGAAGTGTAGGTAGAGAAAAGCGGTCAAAAAAATAACCGAAGAAAAGACTGGTGCCAAATCAGAAGAAATGGTGTGTCTTTAAAAACAGTTTGTGAAAACCCTTGAGCGATGAGCTCTCTCTCTCCCTCTCTATTTTTATTTTTCTTCCAAGAACAAAAATCACACACATACCTGTGCTTTACACAAACACGTGGGAACACTAAAACGTGTACATATACATTAAAATGGGACGGTCTTCCACAACACGTGCGACTCAATATGCATTTCCAACTCACTGACTAAACCATTACTTTGATCGATTCTTTCATAGCTCTCCAGAAGTATCCTTCACTGTTGATACTGGTTTATTAATTTATTGACCAAACCAGCTAAAAATAATAAATTGAAATGCTGAAACTTTAACTTACACAGTCAAATTCGGTCCTCTTAAAAATGAAAAGAAAAACGCAGAAGCTGCATGAAGCGATTTTTAAACTCTCTAAACGGCCAGATCCGAATGATTTCTCCAGATACATGTAGTTGAAAATCTGATAAGTGAAACATTTACCCCATAACTCAGTCGTTCGGTATATTCCTTATGCATAACTCACAAAATAGATAAATGTACAGCTTTATTCTTTACCACTTTAGAACAGAATTTCATTTTTCATATAATATGGCTTCTGTCTCCCTCGTCATCATCTATAAATTATTCCTCTTTCATTTCTTTCCTATATTCAACCCCTTCTGTTTATCTTATTCTTTCCTTCTCCCTACTGAATACTCCTTTATCCCTCCCTCCCTCTCTGTCTGTCACTCACTCTTTCTCTTTCTTTCTCTTCCTGCCTTTCTTGTGCTTGAATTTCTTCTCCCTGATCTCTTCTCCGCTTCCACAAAAAGGTGAGCGTCAGCTGTTGTGAACCCGGCCCAACCAAATCTGCAAATCTGCTGCGCTTAATGTCAACCGAATACAGAATCCACGCCTTCATATTTCATTTTCAAACCCTATCGTCAATTTTTTTTCATCGTTCCCATAACGTAACGTCTTTCATTCCCATGACGTTGATCTGGTCATTCCCATAACGCTTTTCCCATTCATTTCTTCAATTCTGATACCTCTCTCACTCTCATATCCAATAAATGTGTCATTCCCATGACGGTATACACGGATAAGGTATATAAGAAAAAAATAATCTGCTTCTTTAGATCACTTAGATCCTGTCAAGCGAAAAGTGGAATTTTAATGTTGGATACTGCGATATGGGATTCATTTCAAATCCTTCCCTCCTAAGTGCATCTGCGTGTTATATTTGCTAGTCTTGCAAAAAGACAAAAAAATCTAAGGTGATGTAATTTGGTGAAGCCTAGTATACACTTCATCATTTTCGACGTTAAAAGACGTTACATACATTTAGGACTCCAGGGAAATTAAGGGAGCTGGATGTAAGAAAAATGGTCGATGGATTTCCCTTCGGTAACGTCTGTTTCGGTAACCAGTTCACTCTCTTGGGGAAGTCAGTCATTTATCATTTGCACGTTCGACTTTTTATCTCCGTCACTTAAAATGATGTTAAGCTAGTCAAGCGGGACGGTTCCATCAAGACCGCCCGGAGTACCTAACCAATATCATCAGCATCAAAACATTACCATCACTACAGCTGCTGCCGTTGGCATTAGTAGCGAGACCACCATAAATCTGGACCTACCATCATGAATTTCGGGACCACAAACACTACCACCACCATCATCACCGCCATCGCTTTTCACTATCTAGAATTACCATTATCATCACCAACACCACCGCTATCAACAGCAGCAGCAATTCTATCACAAGCACTAGGCCGTACTACCACTATTTCCCTCACGATCGACTGCAGCATCAAGCCTTCTACTACTACCATTAGAACTAGACCTACCACCACGGCTACTCCATCACCACCATAGCATTAACCTTCCCATCACTATTACCACCACCAACGCCACTGTCAGCAACTATGCGTCTATGGCCACACCTCCTATCAATACTATCATTACCCTTTCCACCAATTCCACCACCATCATCGACACCCTCACAACCGCCACCACCATCATCATCACCACCATCGCGACCACCACCACCGCTACCATCAACAGCATTGCTACCATTATCACAACCAGCAACAACAGACCTACCATCCTGACCAACAACACCAGAAAGTAGTCACAAGACCAAAGGTCAATGAAGTTGCTTCTATGGAAAACACAGTCCAGTGTTTGTACACAAACCCAGCACTACCAACTCATCATTTTCATGGTAAATGCTTTACACTGTTATTTTTTGAAGAACTAAACCGAAAAACCACGTCATGGGAGGGTTATTGCTAATCTACTTTTTGTGTTCCGTGGAAAGCTCGAACAACGCCTTTTCGTGTAAAAGCGACTCACGCTCGCTCATTAAAACGTCATAGAGTTCAGGCGTTTGCTAACTTTGTATCATTTTAAGACAGCTTATACGGCCGCTATCTCTCCCATGGCAATTTCTAGTGTAAGCCCCCGGTCTTGTGAACAGGTGGCGTTCACATCCAAATTAATGCTTCACTTCAAGGGAAAATGGTGCCAGTTCGCTAAGGAGATGGTGTGAGCAAAATTTAAAAAGAAAAAAAAAATCAGGATCAAAATCCATGTGCGTGTCATTTGCTTTTCACTGTTTTAAAAAAAAACCTTCAATTTTACTTCCCTCCGTTCTCTCCTTCCCTATCTTCAGTGCAATATTAATTTATTCTGTCTCTATACTTTCGACTCAAGTTGTTAAGTAATTTTCATTTAAACGGAAAATTGGTACTACTGATATTTCATGGTTGCTGAATTTGTTTTCATTGACACAATCTAATGCTAAAATTTATGGGGATAAGCTGGCCGTCAATGAGTAATTGGCGTGTAAAATCGTGTAAACAGGTCCGCGTGTCAAGTTCACCAGTCTATCTATGTCCTGGGTATCCATTCTACAACAAGCTTTCCTCGCTTTGTGAGCAAAACAGGGCGCATAACTCTTCTCTCCAGGCGTTACTCCTGCAATCTTATTTCCGCATAACGTCTATTAACCACAAAAATTATTGACATCTACAAACTTATAACATCAGTGACCATAATCCATACGTTAATTAACGTACTGCGTTAACCACGGTGAACATTAATTAATAATGTTTTGGGAGTTTCCCGTGGTTACCGCACTGCATTAACTAACGTAAGGATTATGCATACGGCCACAGGAGACATAGTTTATTACACATTCACGAGGTCAACTCCTTTAAGAATATAACAACAAAATTACTACAAACCATAAATATCAGGTGCATTAGGAAAAAGTATCAACAAGGTAAATAATAACCACGACAATCATAGCAGCAGCAGTTGCGGTAGCATCATCATCATCATCATCATCATCATCATCATCTTCATAATCATTTTCAAAATATAAAACACTCTTCATTATCATCATCATCGTCATCATCTCGTCGTCATCGTCATTATCATCATCATCATCATCATCACCATCATCATCATCAGCAGCAGCAGCGTCCTCAGCGGTTGCAGCAAGAGTAAAAATAGCACAGCATCAGCAGCAGCACCACCACCAATAAATCAACAACAATAACAACGTGGCCAAAATAACACTAACAAAATAACATAAACACAATCAACGCCTAAATAACCCATTTTATCGTAATTATTTTTCTATGATATCTCGCTGATCATCATGTTGGAACATTCACTTGCGCCTTTAGCCTGGACGTCTATTTCCTGAACATCTGGAAGGTCCATGGTCCCAAAGGATGTTCTCAACGCCAGCTTGAGTGATGTCCGCAGTGACGCCACTTCCTCTCCTGGCACGTTCCAGATGACTGCAGCCACGTCATGGCACCCTCACACTCGTCCGTCACGGACTTGTTCTGACGTGCAAGACTTCGTCCTGGTGAGCAAGGTAAGGGCATGCTGGTGTTACACAGAGATAGGAAGCTGCAAGAGGGGAGGGGTCTGGGAGGGGCAAGCTGAAATGATGATCGCAATTTGTCGGTGTTGATGTCGGATGAGAAACAGAGATAATTTGCTTATCTTAATTATCCCTCGTTTTCTCCACCCTCGTGTCGATAATCGGTACTGTTTGCCGCTAGGTGCCCGCAGAACGCTTTGCCAGAGCGTGGGGCCGATTAGATAGCGTGTAATGATAGAAGTTGCTGGTATCGAAGGGATATTGGCTTTATGTCAACACGGATTATAGAGAAAGTTTATAATTAACTGGAGAAATACAACTTGGAATCCTGAATTAAGCCATAGCATTCGTATCTTAATTCACACAGCTGCAATGATGATGACAGTGAAATTAAAACATCATTAACAGCTACATCAACAACAAAAGTAGAACAATACTGAAGACCTTTCCATGCAATAAAGCATATATAACAGACAAGCTATTAGTGCACCACAATTATTGATGTCCAGCAGCATTAAGCGGGCAAATAACAAGGGAAAATATACTGTTGGCTCTCCATTGGCTACTGTGTGGATGAGACCAGCTGGGAAATTCATTTTCCGAAAAGCTAAAAACAGAAAAAAAACCAAATCAACAACAAAAGGCTTTCCACGTGGCTAAAGTAGGAGCCAACGCCCCCTTTTTAGTAATGTACTTCGCAGCTTTGTTCTCCAGTCAAAACTTTTGCTTACCAATAACTAGACTAGATATTTATTATTGAATCACTCACTCTTTCGTGCCTCACTCTCAGGTCATGGCAAATGCGGGTTTTTTGTTGTTTTTTTTTGCCTGACTGGTTGATTCGGCAAGGTGAATTGAGAAGGACTAGAGTCCCAGCGATATTTCCTGGTAGCAGCTTGTGATACCGTACATTTCGATTATTAAATATATAGTATAGGACAGACTGCCCATCGTATATGTAAATTCCCAGTCACAATGAATCTGACAAAGAAAAGTTTTACAGTCACAATGAATCTGACAAAGAAAAGTTTTACAATCACTACAAAGCCAGTGGATATCAGTCGAACGAGAGATTGCAATCACCACCGACTTTTTTGTTTGTGGTCAAGACCAGTTCACTGCACAGATGAATTCCATTGCTCACAGTGCGCTCTTTTCGAATGTTTTTCCAGCTACATTTTCCTCACGGTGCCCAGCATGTATGCTGACTGGCTATGTTTATAAAAAGCATCGGTTAAAGCCAGTATTAGCACTCTCTTTATGTGACTTTGCAATAAAGCGGTTCCCAGTCATCGTCGGTGGATGCACGAGGAGGTATTTGGCACTTGGACATAAAGAGATATGAGTACCTAATTAAAGACCCTTAACTTAACAAGGGGAGTCGCCAGGGGCCCCTCCTAGTGTGCCGGAACCAAGAGCTTAGAGACAACGGTAGCTTGAGTGGAGGGGCATGACTGGAATTTACACCGTACTTTCGTTTGTTAAGGGTTAAAACGGTCTATCTACTCATGCACATTCATAAAGACATAGTCATAAAGGAAGAACCAACATGCACGAGCGGTCAGCCATTGTTATTGGGCCTGGCCATAGCGATCTTCCTGAATACCTTTTCCCAGAAGTCGACAATTCTTTAAACCTTGCTGCAGAGATAGCTTTCATTCTGTCTAATTGTCTGTCCATCTGTCTGATTTCTTTCCATATTTTGTCTGATGATGCGTCCAATAGTTATAAGTAGCTGTCTATACATATTTTGTAACGATTGTTACAATAAAAGATAGAATCTGATAAGGAGTTTGCATATAACAACCGATAGGATATGTACTTTTCATTTTATTACGACGAAACTAAACTGCACTATCTCGGGATAGGTTTCAGATGTAAAAACACGGTATTACTTAGAACACTCCCGTTGTGGAAAAGCAATATCAGGAACTTTGATTAGAAAACGGGTTCATTGTTTTAAGAATCGACCAGGGTGGTTCTGCGGAGTACTTTCCTTCAGCAATCGCCAGTGCCATAAACTTTTAGCAGAAAATTAGCCATGTGGAGCGAGATCATCATCTGGCAGGGCTTGGACTAGTGTTCAGCACACCAGGGCTCCTGGCCTGCAAGTCTCCGCCGAGGGAACAGTAGGAGATGTTATCTCAGGACATTAGACCAACAAGTTTCCAAGAGATTCTCACTTGCCTGTTGGAGATAGCATCTTAACTCTGTGATTACCACCCCTCGTATCTTCCCTTGGCTGAAACGTCGGACGGACTGAAATATTGGTCTCGCTTTTGTCCACTGTTATTTTATTGCTTTCTTCAGAACTGGCCATTTCATGGTAAATTAGACGGACTGTATCAGAGGGTGGCTGGACGCGAGCCACAAGGTGCAAAGCGAGGTGTAAAGCAGTAAGTACTAGTCTGTCTGGCACTTTGTCATAGCTTTTCTGTTTAATGGCTTAATGGTCGGCCTATTGGAAGACCTGCCCTTTAGAGTACGTGCCCCTTGGAGTACTTGCACCTTGGAGCACTTGCCAGCAACAATAACAATAATTTATTTAACTTAAGTACAGAGCAATACATATGAGCGAGTATACATAAGAAAAGTAAAGATGCATCGATATACAAAAATCTAGATTTGGATACTTGTCCCGTGGAATACTTCCCTTTGAGTACGTGTCCCTTGGAATACTTGCCCCGTGCTGTGTTCGCCCCTCAAATACTTGCCTCTTAAAGTACTTGCTCCTTAAAGTACCTCCCTCTTGGAAAACTTGCCCTTTAGAGTACTTGCCCCTTGGAATACCTGCCCCTTAAGAGTACAACTAACTAACACTCACTATTGAGGGCTGACTGATCACTATGTATTTCAAAACCGACAGCCTAGTCCTGTACCACTCTACATATAATACTGATGTTGCTAACTTGATGTTTTGAGCGTATTGCATGGTCTATAATCCCGATGCTTCATTCGGCGACCGCTCTCTCAGCTGAATCTTTTAAGGGTATTTATAATCACATACAGCTAGCTCTCTTATTCAGACACTTCCAAATAACCCAAAATATTTATAAGGCGCTATTCCGAACAAAATCAAAAAAAAAAAAAAGCTTTCCACGTAGCTAAACTAGGCCAACTTATGCCAGTGCTCCTTATTTATTTAGCAGCTTTGTTTTCTAACCTCAAGACTTATTTACCAGCAACTATAGGCATTACTAAAGTCAATCAGGCCATGGTAAAGTTAGGGAAAGTTGGTCTGTCCTGGCTGACTGATTCGGAAACGTGAAGTCTCAGCATGAAGATCACCGGTGAACATAGCATCTACATACTCACAGTGTAGTTATTTTACTGAAGAGGTCTTTCTTGGATCGGCTGATGATTAGTCATTGTATTTGGATTGGAGATGAGCTCTCTGTTGCTGGGTCCCATGTGTCATTGTGAGCCACATCTACAAGGATTTCGCTTGCACTTGTTGATGCACGATCAAAGACATCACAAACTCGTTATACAAACATGTGCAACTACTGGACGAGCGCAGAATTTGTCCCATGAGAAAGTCACCAAGACTTCTCTCCTTTCCTGAAAAGTCTCTTGAATTCTCTAAGCTCAAACCAGGAGCGCATGCTGAGACAATAATGATGATGATAATGGCGATAATAGGTTGCACTGGCCACCATCATCTTCACGCTGAACGTATCCGCCCCTGGAGGGAAGGATCCCCCACACATCAAAGACCGACCCCTGCTGGGAGTTGGGACTCGAGCTAATCTGTGAGTGACCGCGTGTTAAACTCGCCACACGGTGACCACCACACGGTCATTCTCTAGCGAGAAGATGAATTCCGGAAACATTTTCGCCCAGAAAAGAAGGGACATTCAGAAATAGCAAGAAACGACCAATGTCTGCACACCATATTTTCGCAGCCCCCAGAATCAGGATTTTGAAGATAGAATCTTCAAGAAAAGAAAAAAAAACAGTTTTATAAACATGAATTATTAACGGAGATTTGCTTAAGAGAGCAGACATAAATCAGTAACAGGATTACTTACTGCAAGGTACTCAGGTCTATTTCTACTAGAAATCCTCATCATGATCTTAGTTTTCAATCATTTCAACCCTGAAGAAGATCTCATGAGATTAAAAATTTGCAGTAATAAATCAACTTTATTTATCTGAGAAAACAAACCTTTTTACGTTTGTTTTAGAGTTCTTGATTTTAAAATTCTAAAATGATTTTAGTTTTCAAGATAATCGAACAATATCATCCACATTCTCTAGCAAATGAATATTATTACTCTGTAAAACAAGAACTACAACTACAAACGTCTAATAAATGGACTAGATATATTATGAATCGTTCTTTGACCTACCAGTCCATAAGTGTAGCTATAGAAACCAAATCAAAGCAGTCATCCTCTCTGCCGACAAGACCTTTCCTTATCATGTTTGCTCTGACTTTTCGCCGCATTCGCCACTTTGCCGCTAGTCCGTGACCAGCAGCGCGAGACCCGTCAAACCTGAGTCAGTGTTTTGTTGCACAACGATCTGCACGTGCAGTTCTCATCTCCGTTTGTGAAGGATGTGGCCGAGTTTATTTTTGCAATGACCCGTGGTCATTCTAACCCCCGTGGTAAACAAACAAGATCATGACAATCAAAGAGGAGGTGCCCATCTCAATGCGATTTTCATAAGTTGTCCAGGGACTCTGTCTTCGAGCTGTATTGTGTCAGAAAACACCTTGCCAACATGCTTTCATGTGCATGAATGAATAGTAAAAGGAGATCAGTGCTCGTGTTGAAAAGCGCGTTAGCAGAAACAGGAAAACACACAATTAAAAGTGTGTGCTTGCAATGGCAACAAATTCAGGAGTTTTGATGTCTCTGAGTTTTGTAGAGTTGAAGTGGGCAATAGCAAATAGCCCATTCTTAGTTAAACGACACCGTCCTACGTAAATTCTTTGTCCATTCATCTTCACAAACCAGCCTTCCGCCCTTTCTTCATTACCTTCTTCCATGGGGATTCTATACGGTTATCTGACTGGTGAAAACAGACTGAGGACTATAGCAGACTGCGCCTAATGTGGAAGCCCACAGCCATATTTTTTCACACATTACAATACATAAATAATGTGAGATGGCAAATTTCCACGATTTTGAAGTCAATGGCTGTCACCTGTCGACTCAAGTAAATAAATGTTCAGTCAAAAGGACTTACAGACGATAAAGGGTTAATCTGTTGGCTTCAGCTAGGACAAAATTAACAAGAAGAATAGTATGTATGGCTTCGGACAGTACTCTTGTCAGTTGTTAAGAAAATAAAGAAATTCAAAACTGCAAGCAAAGTCTTAGGAAATAAAAAATTCAATACATGCATGATGTCTTAACCAGAAACACCGTGGGTATAAAGCCCCTCTTGATATTACGTCATAATTAAGAAGTAGGCACTGAAAGAGATGCTAGGCTTATATTATAACCACTATTCTGATCACAGCCTACAAATCTAAGGCTGCAGAAGAGTGTATTTATTCCTTTCTTATCTTTCGAACAATATAATTCATAGATATGCGCTTTTAGCAGTGCCGAAAAGTGTTGATCTAAAAAGACTTAACATCAATTTCTTTCAGTTCAGATGTTCCTTTATGCCATGTCCCTTGTCGTAGATAGTGTTGTTGCCAAATACCAGGCCGGTTTGAGAATTATAACTGACTGCTGATATGAATATATTCCCCCTCTGATACTATAATGATCTGATAAACAAGGTATATACACCAGAAAGTTCAAATGAATTTTTAAAAAACTCATAAGGCGTGATGCAAAGGCAAAAAATCTGTCTGAGGACATCAGCTCTGATATTGTTAAAAATAGAGCTATTTCAAGACGCATGGTTTTACAAGTTGAAGTTCAAAATATTTATTAGGCGGTAGCCAAACAATTAACTTCACACTTTGACAGACACATTCATTACATTCTGGTAAACTCGTGGTTAAAATAAAAAATGTCAAATTTTTCAACTCCTTCTCACATAACTGAAATTGTTCATTAAAAAAAAAAAAAGCCCACCCTCTCCCTCTGTAAATAGCATAATAAACATAACATCTAGCACAGAGGCGGCTTAAGACTTATTGTCTTGGTCATCTCGGACGTTTACTGTGGTCACAAAAGAAGATTTTATTAAAACCTCAAAAAGCCAATCACAATTAGGCTCTTGCAGCCTGAGCGACTGTAACAACGACGATGCCAAAATTGCCATAAATTGGCATGAGGACGCAAAGAAAGAGAAACCATCGGGATTAAAAAAGGGATGCGCCGTTTGGAAAAGGGGCTGTAGGGTTGGGAGGGGGGAGGGGGTTGGGGAAGTGGAGAGATTGAAAGTGCTTGAAAGATACAGGTTACGATTATCATCATCGTGTTCCGCCAAGGCTCATTGACTAAGAATGAGAATTTTCCCGCTAAGAGCAGCCATATTAATTATTCCCAGCATTCCCTGCTCTTTGATGTACCGGAAGTGTTTTGTGAAACGATTACCCCTAGCGCCCTCTGCCTCTAATCCCGGAATGCTGGTGCCGTTTGTAACCACAACAATAATGGTAATAAAAGCGCGCACGTTTTGAGCGTGATTTACTAGGCCTTGGAGGGACACTTTAAAAATGGGAAACTCACCCACATGCATGCACACGTGTTCACACACACACTCATTCACACAAAACAAAACACGTCCAGGCACAAATTTTTAATGTTTGCCCACACACATATAATACAGAGGCATAAAGGACAACTACACGCAGACATATACACGCATATAGGCACACATAACATTTTAGTCATTTGACAGCTTACATGTTAGTTAGCGATGGAATCTCTTACCATCGTAAGAATTACACTAGTACCTCGGTGCTGAATGCATCTCTAGTAGCGTTCAACATGTAGAGTTAATGTAATTCTTACGATGGTAAGAGATCCCATTGTTAATGAGCAAGTTCTCAATTATGAAAAACAATTACATAAGTATATGAATTGTGAAGAAGGAAACCCAAATACAGAATCCCAGATGGTTTATACTGATCGGACTCCATCAACGACACTGCCTTTTTTTGTCACTGCCAGTGAACCTCTTTGTTTAGGGTCTGAGCAGCGTGTACAGACGAGCGAAAAAGTTTATAAGTATAACTAATATCCGTTAATAAATGCTAGTCTGAAGTCCATTTGTGTTAACAAAAAGCCTGAGTTCTCTACACTGCGATTTTGGAAACGGAATATTTGCGATATTATCATATAGTATATATTTAAAAGGCGAGACATTAATATAAAGCACTATCTATTTTTGAGAAACAGCAAACAATTAAACATCATTATTAACGTGGTAAACGTAGTAATAATTAACGGTTTTTCCACTGCTCGTTTTAATGGTTACTCTGCCAAAGTTAACATGGAAATCCTTGTCACGTGGAAGTAAAAAAATAAAAAAAAATATCAAATCGATCCGAGAATATCACAAGGCTCATACTCTTTAACAGTATGTCGTATATGGTTGACAAGTCATCGCTGGTACTGTCGTATCACAACCTAGAAAATATTCTGTTTGAAAACATTGCCATTACATTAAAAATATTAAACAGTGCAGTAAGGCGATGTCGACTGAGGCTCACAGTCTAGTGTTTCCAGACCATTCTGGCAAACACTTTGCGTCATGGTTGGACTAATTTTCAACATGGACCGAGAGAAAGAAAATAAAAACTACAGTATCTCAAAAACTATGAGAGAAAACTTCAGACGTTCAGTCGAATTCAACACCTTAAAAGTAATTTCACTTTGAAACAGCTCCCTTTGAAGTATCTATTAACTTCCACAGAAGTAACATCCGACTTTCAACTACAGTCTTCGTTTTTTTTTTGTTTGCCCTTTCTTTGGAATTTTAGAGTCTCCTCCCTTGTTTCCCATGGAATCATAAACAAAGTCACGGATCGGTGGCCGCGGGGTGGCGTGACATGTGTTCCGGTTTGTCATCCGTCTAGTTCTAGAGTTGTTGTTCCTGACGGGTCTCAAGCATAGCGGAGTTGTCGTGTTCGCAGACTTTGGCGTTTTTGAAGATCTCTGTCAGGGTGGGGGGCCCGCAGGACGAAAAGAGGTTCACTTTTTAAAAGGTCAGTGGTGGTTAAGAAAAGAAAGCAGTAGTTTTAGTATTCCCCTGGTACTTGTAGTAATAGTACTGTTATTGCCTCTATTGATGCTATCTCTGCAGCTTCTTACTTCTACCACTAGTAGTGCGTTTGCTGCTACGCTACTACCATTGGAACTACTGCTCACCCTATGACTACTGGAACTATTACAGTTACGACCACTGTGACTTTTGGGAAGTGACTCTAACCTGCTTTTACTACTACTACTATTACAGTTTGTTAACACAAGAACTCCTACTCCTCCTCACTGCTATTACTGCGTAAGAACAATAACATCAACAAAGACAACAACTATAGCAGCAGCAGCAGCAGCAGCAGCAACAACAGCAACAACAACAACAACAACAATATCAACAACAACAACAACAACAACAACAACAGCAGCAGCAACAACGACAACAACAACAACAACAACAACAACAATACCAATAGCAACAACAGCAACACCAATAGCAACAACAGCAACAAAACAAAAGCTCCAGCTATTGTTCTCGCCACAGTCAACACTATTATTACTTTTACTAGACAAACGTTTGACCACTGCCCAATGCCATTCCTAATTCTAGTAATATTTGACGTTGTTGCTTCTTTACTTTCGCCATCAGAACATTCTGATGAAAGCCTCAGTGATATACTTTCCGGATATCCATCTCTGAATAGAAGTTACTAAGATTTCAGAGCTCATATTACCATAATTTGCTTCCCTGAACTTTCATGTTTTTACAGAAACTGCTCACCAGTCCAGTATCGAGACCCGCGAAGATTAAGACTTCTTGTAACTTAAGAACATGGGTGAAACTTNACAACAACAACAACAACAATAATATCAACAACAACAACAACAACAACAACAACAGCAGCAGCAACAACGACAACAACAACAACAATACCAATAGCAACAACAGCAACACCAATAGCAACAACAGCAACAAAACAAAAGCTCCAGCTATTGTTCTCGCCACAGTCAACACTATTATTACTTTTACTAGACAAACGTTTGACCACTGCCCAATGCCATTCCTCATTCTAGTAATATTTGACGTTGTTGCTTCTTTACTTTCGCCATCAGAATATTCTGATGAAAGCCTCAGTGATATACTTTCCGGATATCCATCTCTGAATAGAAGTTATTAAGATTTCAGAGCTCATATTACCATAATTTGCTTCCTTGAACTTTCATGTTTTTATAGAAACTGCTCACCAGTCCAGTATCGAGACTTCCACGAAGATTAAGACTTCTAGTAATTTAAGAACATGGGTGAAACTTTTCAGTAAATTTGCTGATATAAGAAAATCAAGGATCGTGGGTTATGAAACGTTTCCATACATTGTTATTGACGTAATTTCTGCCGCATGAAAAAAATAATGTTTTTCCAGAACGCATTTGAATTTTAAAGAGGAAAAGAAAAAGGCCCCATTTACCTTTCAAAGTCTGCATTAAATCTATTAATATTTTTTTCGGACCGTTGCCTCTCCCCTCTCCCGCCGGTCCCCCCAGAGGATGCTGTTCCTGGGCTTCCGGTCTGGTTTTCAGTAATCCAACTCTCGAAAATTTCAGTCATGTATTAGTATATCTTTTAGTATTCATTGTTCTCGTAGAAAATGCTATCTAAAATGACTGAAAACTCTCTCACTTGGAGAGCCAGGCAATAGGTGATTTTCAGAGGATTATAATATAGGGTTATCACCAAAATACGTTAGAGCTAGTAACTATTCAATGAAAATTATGATAACATAGTGTTGATCCATCATTTTACGAAGATCATGAGTTGAATAAACCAACCTGACACAATTTTATTCTAAACTCAGACTTTACATCTTTAAACCTGAGATAATGTCTTCATAATGTGAGCTCTTTTTTTTTTTCCAGAGACTGTTTGCAGTTTGCACATGTGTTTCAAATGATTTTTTTTTTCACATGAAGATATGAAGCTGTAGATTTCCACTAATAGCATTGTCACGCATACATGGCGTCACTTCCCCCTTTTAACTTCATAAATCATGGAAAATTGCTCAGTTTCATGCACTGATGTTCACAGATGTATCACTTATTCTTAATTTGCCCTAAGAGCACATTTTTTAATGCATTCGATGTCAACCTGTTAAGCAGCACAATAATAAAAACGCCTTGTTTTTAAGCATGAATTCCATATTCACGGGTTACTAATTCTATCATTTATTGTTCAAGTGAACTCGACGGAAAGTGCATATCAATAAAATGCATAATTTTTCCATGCACAAAGGCATACTTAATAACGAGTTTTGACTGTATATGGTGTTTATGCTCTTCATTATGTTCTTACTGTCAACGTTAAAAATCATGATGTCACAGATGGGCGTAACTGAAGGATGAAAAAAAAAAAAAAACCCACCAAAAAACCATGTAACCTACTTAATACACCCCAGAGCCCCCACCCCTACTCTCCCCACCAACACCAAATTTTCCTGGTATGTTTTGGTAGAAACAGTATATTATTATGCACAGAGCATTTTAGAATTGAATTTCTACCATTAAGTTAAAAAAAAACAAAAACCAACAAAAAAAACAACAACAAAACAAAACTTTGTTGAAGCCATCGCTTTCCTTGTGACACTGTGTGTAGAAATCGTTATTATCACTAGTAAAAACATCATTCAAAGAATTCTAAATTTTTCTCTTGTTCTGACACCGCAGATATGTTATGTAAACTTTGGGTTAACTTTGCATTAAATCAATCAGGCCCATTCTCCGCCCTTTAACCTCCAAATATCCATCACTCCCTCTTCCCCCTTCCCCTCTTCCCCTTTTTCCCTCCTATCTACCGGTCATTCATTACTATCGGTATGACTATGTATGTGTCCCATTCATTTTTTAGCATTAAAAAAAAAAAATTACCAAAATGTAACAAGTAAAACCACTACCAATTACCACAGAAAACTAAGAGAAACAGAGAGGCTAAGCACATCTATGCTCATACTAGGGGGCACTGTCCAGCAAGCTGACTCCAGCTTGAAACTATTAAAACATGCATGACGGCCAATGTATAGTGCATTTTGCCTCGTGGATGTTAGATGATACATACAGTCAGCAAGTAGTGGCAGAGTTCAATTTATGCAGTCTGAAATGTTTTTCTAAGTCATCATTCAAACATGATAGAAGACATATACAATATCATTATAGAGTATTTGGACTGAGACGGAACAAAATAAGAAATTAATCATACCTCGGGTCTCCTCATCAACTGAATAGAATTAAATTTGACAGCAGTAAACCCTCGAAAGAGTTTTTAGTTGGATTTTAATCCTACTGTGTTTCTTTTTATTTACTTTTGCTCTATGAGATATGCCGCAAACATAAGACTGAAAGAATTGATATACCGCTGTGCTTTGTGCATCGTCTTATGGTGCAAAGGGAAAAAAAACAACCCAAGAGATACTGACAATAGGCCATTATCCCGCATAATGCAACAAAAATCAACTTCGCTTTGTTTTCTTGCAGCTAATTATTTCGCCTGACTTCCCTCACAACGGCTGATCACTTTTGTTACTTGGTTAACCCTATCAATTAAAGCAGGAGCCAATTAGGAGCAGGCAATGAAATTAATAGCTCCTAGCTTTCAATTACTGTCAATAGAAACGTGCCAGCGGTGCGGTGGGAGGGCTTTACGGGTTAGGAACGCCGCTGGCACTGGCTGCAAGCATCATATCGGCAAACAAGCCAGGAGGGGGCGGAGCCAGTTGATCTCTTCAAGATTTCCTGGCGAGAAAACGATTAGAGCCGCCGCTCGTGAGGCAGACAGACAGCCCGGGTGGGAAAGACGCTTCATGTTTTTTCTTTGCCTCTCGCATGAACGGGTCTAAGAGTATGGGAGCACGCGGGGACAGTCGCGGGTCATCGGAGGAGGAAGACGCGAGTTCACGTCTCCAGGACAAGACGAGGACACAAAACATGTTCATTGACTCGGATTTAGAGGACGGGCAAGTGGTTCTCTCACAAAAGGAGAAAAATAAACTCAACCATCGGCTGGGCGGACAGAAACAGAAACAACCATCGTTGAAACACGCGCATCTCAACAAGCATGCAGAAATCTTGTCTTCCTTAAGTAACAATAACTCTATCCGTACTTCTTCTCCTGGAAGTGTCACAGTCGGCGGTAACAAGTCTCCAGCATCGGTAGCGTCGTCGTTGTCATCGTCTAAGTCATTATCATCTTCGGCATCTCCGTCCCATGCGATGATGCCCACAGCATCTTCTCTCAGTGACACAGTACGGCATGGCTGTATCGCCAAATCTGAGCATGACCATGTCTTCGCTGGCCACGCCACTCTGAGAGACACGGACATGATACCATCACCCAATAACAACAACAACAACAACAATAACAATAACAACAACAACAACAATAACTCGAGCAGCCTCAGGACAAAGCCGGAGTTCAGAGTAGCAGGTTTGTTCACCAAAGATGGCAGCACCCTGGTGGCGTGCACAGACTCTAATGCCTTGTCATTCTACCACAAAGCTCTGGCACTGACTTCCAGACCAGGTTCTCAGTTCTCAGAGAAAATGATGGCCAATAGTAAGCTAGGTATACACACATTTGGGTCTTCCAGGTCGCCGGTCAGCCCAGAGCCAAGAAGTCCTTCACACTCTGCAGTAAGCCCAGGAGTGGATGTATTCCACAGTCCGACCCCACGTCCAGGGGATCGCGTGGAAGACAGGGCGGATGCTGTCAGTCACAGATATTCTCCATATCCTCGGCGACCATCCTCAGCCACACCACCATCAACACCACAGTTACCTCCTTCAGCATCATCAGCCTCGGCACCATCAGCAGCACCACATCAGCAATTGTCTCAACAGTCTCCACGCCAAAATTCTCAGGATTCTTGTATTACAAACAAAAAGTCTGCACCTTCCGCGGACTCAGACTCTATCAGCAGCAATAGCAACAGCAGCAGTGATAAATCAGAGAAACTTTGTGACATCTCTCAGGACGACGAAGCCTCTTCAAAATCAACCAAGAAGGACATGTCACCAAATGGGACGAAATCCAACACAAACTTAGCCTCGTTGGATCTCAGCCATCAAGAAAAATCTGCATCATCATCTCTATCATCATCTTCATCACCGTCATCCATCGCGTCAGCACCTTCAACAACAGGATCGTCGCCAGCCTCGACCGTATCGCCTCCAGTAAGGACACCTCAAAAGACCACAGCATTTAGCGTGGCGGATATTCTTGACCCTTCCAAGTTCACCGGCAACAGTGGCGTCCCCAAGCCCTCTGTATGGAACCCATGGCGGCCCCCACCCTCTGCTGCTCATAGTGGTCATCATGGATTATCATCAGGGGCGGAGCACGCCAGGTCACCGTGTGGAAATGGGGAAGGACAAGGTGAGAAATCATAATTTTTGTCCTCTTTTTTGACAATGTCGTCATAATGCACAATAGTGGATATTGCCTGAGCGCAAATGTGTTATAGATGTTGATTTTGGTAATTGTTTCGTGTGTTGTTTTCACTGTGAGAGTTTGAGAAGCCTTTCATTCAGGCTCTATTAAATACAATGTAAAGATGATAATTTTCATTAATCTATTGTATTATTTTATATCATGTCACAATATGTTATCTAGAAAATATTATAATTTTAAGAGATAAAATGTAAACAAATAGGGGTCAATCCGTTTTTTTTTTTCTTGTCGTTTAGAGGTCCACAGTAAAATAATGTTCGCTTTTAGGCATGCTGCAGCTTGCTAAATTACAGAACGCTGTGGTATATAAAAAATAATGAAACTTTTTAAGGCATTCCTTTCCTACGAATCAATCATCGTAACTGCCTTAATACGACCTCCACTGAGAAAATTATTTGAAATAAAAAATCTTCGTGTTTTGCCATTTCTGCCGCGGCCGCGCGGCAGCAGTTTCTCCTTCCACCTTAAGCTACTCTAAGACTCTTCGAAGTTTAAAAAAAGACGAACGGAACAGCTTTTTTATGTTGAACTTCAACTTTCTTTTTCTTCCGTAACAGTACTGTTCGAATATAATACTCGATATCACAGCGAAAACAAACATATTATCTTCTTATGAAATTGTCATCGCTAATATTTGATTTCGAGACAAACGGTTGAGTCAGGTTGAAATTCAGCCGTGTATAACGTAACTGGATAGTGAAAAACCAGCTAACTGTGCAGCTTATTCAAAATGTGCACCCACAGGATGTTATCGTAATTTTATAACACAGTTATTGGCGCAAACTCTATCACTGTTAGACTTGACGCTTAATTACAATCTTCCAGTTTGTTTTACAAATCCTATATTAAAAGGTGTTTTTAAAAGGGGAATTGTGCACAGATAAACCACAAAATGTGACAGGAGACTTAATTTTGTTTTCTTCATGCTTTTAGCTCCAGTCTGTAAAATAACACGAGAAAATGCGTTGTTAATATGCAGTTCCATCAATGTCTATTGTGTTCATAGTGCTCGGCAGACAAGCGTCTGTAAAATTAGAATACAGCTGCGATTTTCTAGATTGCTATGAAGAGGGGTCGACTGTAATACATTTAGGAGTTTGATTTACAGAATATACTTTCTGTTGTGCATTTCTAGATCTTAGGACTATAAAAAAAGTAAAACAATATCTCAGTATTACTGAGGCAGTTCGAAATAAATTCATATTTATTTTGTTGACAAATAAGAAGATATTAGCTTTATAGTCACTATATTTATTTCATATGATTGTCGATACGGAGGTAAACAGAAACTAATATATTTTAGCATGAAAAGTAAGATCAGTGAAAAAAAATGAGGGTGAATTTAAAGTTTATAGCAATGAATTTATTTGTCTTCATTTGTCTGCCTCAGCATTATGATCAACGCAATGAAACAAGCTCACAGTATTTACATGGAATAATAACCTTAACAGTGAAATCAATAGATTCAAGAAGATTATAAAATGGTTTCAAATATGTCAATTAAAGTCAAAATCCACATCACCACCACTACTACCAGCACCACCACCATCACCACCACCACCACCACCACCACCACCACCAACAACAACAACAAAAACAAAAACAACAACAACGAAGACGGCAACAACAATAACAATAACAACAACAACAACAACAACAACAACAACAACAACAACAACAACAACAACAGCAGCAGCAACAACAACAACAATAAACAATAAAAACAACAACAACAACAACAACAACAACAACAACAACAGTAACAACAGCACAGTAGTATCAGTAACACAAGTTGTTTTACCTTCTTTTTTTTTAACAGGTTAACACAGATGATACATATAGTTCATTTGTTAAAGATGCGCCATCTGATCTTTACCATTATCAAAATACTGGACGTTTTTATATCAGTTTTTCCTACTGTAACGTTCTGAGGGACAGTACAGTAGCGATGTGCAAAGTTTCTATGCAGTATGACATTTTCTTACTTGTTAAGTTCGGAAAAATAGCGCTCCCTTATGTGCGACTGAATACAAATTAATGACGTGTCCCATCATGCTTCTCCTCTCTTTTTACACCAACAGGCGGGCGTTTAAATACAGATATTATTATGCACGGCCCCACAGTTTGATATTTTAAAACTTACAAGATTTTATGATGAATTTCGGTTATTGGTGGACAAATTGTACTCAAAGCAGAAGACAGTTTTCGGGGTTTGCAGTAGGTGTTTGACCGAATATTGCAATTTTTGATGAGGCAGCAACAACCATTTTCGCAACTATAATAACAACAGCAGCAGCAGCAGCAGCGACAGCAGCAAAATCAGCAAGAATGGATTTAAAACTTTAACATAGGTGTAACAACAACAACAACAACAACAACAACAACAACAACAACAACAACAACAACAGCAGCAACATAAACAATCACAACAATAACAGCAGCAACAACAATAACAGCAACATAAACAATCACAACAATAACAGCAGCAGCAACAACAACAACAGACACATCACCACATTATAATAAACATTAGTCGCTCTTGTTGCTACTGCTTGTAACAAAAATGATGAGACTGACATTTTAGATATCTACTGCTCAAAAGAATGGACATCTGACGTGTAGAGTAAGCATAAATCATGAAGGATGTAGCGAGCTGAATCATCATCTATATGTATGTATGTATGTATGTATGTATGTATGTATGTATGTATGTATGTATGTATGAATGATTTAATTTATTTATACAGGAATTAAAAACCACATTTTAGAGAGGGCCTCAGTGACTGGAGAAAAAAAATGAACATAACATCAATTTTAGTGTATACCGAGTCGAGGTAAAAAGCAGATTTTACAGAGGAATATGGCGGCCGAAGAAAAAGAAAATGAAAATGAAAATGTAACTATCTAAACATGATATGTGTAAATACCTTAGTAAAAACCACATTTACAGAAGAATATAGCGCTTTAAAAACGGTCTTTTTTGGCTCGGTAGGGAACTTGTGTCACAAGGCTATACCCTCTCACACATCTCATTCATATTATATTGTATGTATAAATGCAAATACAACAAAAACAGAACGCCGGAGATAGGAAGGATGTGAAGGGATAGAGACAGTAACATCTTGCGCTAGACACCGTGCACCGTCACATCCTTGTTGATCTGAGGCCGTATGCATAAAATGTAGTGGACATATTGCGTTAACCACAATGAACACTACTAATACTTTTAAGGTTTCCCCTGGTTACCGCAGTGCGTTAACTACCGTAAGGATTACGCATACACTCACTGGGGTGTCTCAGCGACCTAGAGACCGCCATCACGTACATTCTTGGGTTAACAAAAATAGTTTAGGCCTAAGCTAAACGCCCCACACGAAGACTTCGCCCAAGGAAAAGTCATCAGACACTCAAACTGAAATAACTCTTCATTTGCAGTTAAGAAATAAAACAAAACCGAAACGGTTGAAAAAAACAATTACGCCAGCACTGGAGTCGATGTAAGTTCTTATCATAAGTGAACCATTTCTTCATGTCTTTTTTTTTCATGAGCATAAAAAGAAAAAGGAATCAACCGCTGAAAGCGGAGTAAAATTAACTGTTCCATTACCACCACCACCACCACCACCATCACAACAACGACAACAACAACAACAACAAAAACAAACATAAAAACGGTGGGCAGATTAAGTTATATTAAGTTTAAACAACATCATCGATATCCCAGCTTGAAAGCAATATATTTCTCTTCTTCCCAGCTTTCCTCACCTCCCCCGCCCCCTCTCAACAATCAAAATAAACAACATCAAACGGGTCTGTTTAAAAAAAAAAATGAAAAGTGAAATATTCATGGGATGTCTTGATAGATTAAAATTTCTGTGGCTATACTGTACGAAAAAAAGTACACAAACNCTAGAGACCGCCATCACGTACATTCTTGGGTTAACAAAAATAGTTTAGGCCTAAGCTAAACGCCCCACACGAAGACTTCGCCCAAGGAAAAGTCATCAGACACTCAAACTGAAATAACTCTTCATTTGCAGTTAAGAAATAAAACAAAACCGAAACGGTTGAAAAAAACAATTACGCCAGCACTGGAGTCGATGTAAGTTCTTATCATAAGTGAACCATTCCTTCATGTCTTTTTTTTTCATGAGCATAAAAAGAAAAAGGAATCAACCGCTGAAAGCGGAGTAAAATTAACTGTTCCATTACCACCACCACCACCACCACCACCACCACGACAACAACAACAACAACAACAACAACAACAACAACAACAACAACAAAAACAAACATAAAAACGGTGGGCAGATTAAGTTATATTAAGTTTAAACAACATCATCGATATCCTAGCTTGAAAGCAATATATTTCTCTTCTTCCCAACTTTCCTCACCTCCCCCGCCCCCTCTCAACAACCAAAATAAACAACATCAAACGGGTCTGTTTAAAAAAAAATGAAAAGTGAAATATTCATGGGATGTCTTGATAGACTAAAATTTCTGTGGCTATACTGTACGAAAAAAGTACACAAACAAACAAACAAACAAACAAACAAACAAACAAACAAACAAACAAACAAACAAACGAACGAACGACAGCTCAGGCGGCCACCGTGCCTATAATATTTTTCTTTATTTTTTACGAACAAGGATAAACGTTTCCCTTCTAACTAGACCTGCAGGTGCCACCAGCAGCTCTTGGAGGATGGCGCCGTCCCATGCCGCCCTGTGTGTGCATCGCCCCATCTTCCACATCCGCCATTCCCATATAAGCCTGCAAATCTCATTAGGGCAAGCAGCGGGGGCTAGGCAAAGTTTACTCTAGTTTCTCAATACGCCGTGCCTAATAAGAAAATATAAGATTTAGAGTCTCGTTAGGGAAAGAGGTGTGAGCAATTAGTCCCAAGTGTTATTGAAATCGCACGACAGTAGAAGTTCGATGCGAAACATTAAGCCGGCTGTTAGTGGGTGAGAGGCCTCGACGACGCCGCTGAAATAATGGGAATGATTACTTCAACGCAAGAGAACGATTAAAAAAAAAAAATCTGGTTTAGCCTATTTTATAACTCACCACAATCCGCTCATATTTTACCTACAACTTCTGGCTTTCTTATTTCTCCATCAGGCCCCCCTGGTGCGTTCAAAGAGAGGCCGTAAATTATAATTAGAGAGAGTTAATTATTGCCTAAACGTTTTATAATGGGAGAGTGGACGCAGATTTGTGGAGTCATAAAAACTTGGCCCGTAGAGTGCTTCACAGATCGCTTCCTATCGTTAAGTTGTTTTTTTTTCCGTTATGACGTCAAAGAGAGGAAGAGAGAGAGAGAGAGAGAGAGAGAGAGAGAGAGAGAGAGAGAGAGAGAGAGAGATTTCGTTTTACTGCGTATCAAATAAAACTCTAGCATTTCATGCCGTGCCTAATACTCCAGCATTTCACTTTACCAGTGGATAGTAATGCGTTCATGATTCTCAAAAAATTTATTACTCAATCAGTGGCTGATAAAGAAATGATGAGCAGCTTTACTGCGATGAAGTAGAATGAGGCAAAACATCAATTTAAACTTTATGGAACGAAATTCGATGCAGTTTTACTTTTCTGTTTTCATGGCTGAATACTAGCATGCCACATTCTTTAACTGGTTTTTAACCTCTGATACAAAAACTTAGACACCCGTCAGAGTATGAAGTGATAGGAAAGACATGATGAAACTCTTCACTAATTTGAATTTAATCGCACGCATCACGTGTGAAACTTTTTTTTTTTTTTCGAATTCCAGGGGTAAAACATTTCATACAGTACAAAAACTTTTTAGAGCGTTTGTTTACCGTCCCCCCGAACGGTAAAGACAATTGTTAAGAAAAACAAAATTGTTTTTAAATGTGGAAGCAAATCCATCTGGGTCAAGATGGTGTCCACGGCCATTAATTTGTATGCTGAGCAGGTCATCCAAAGGTAACTTTCAGATGGTTCAGCATTAAATTTTAACAGCTCGCATGAAAATGATATGTATCCACTATCTTGACCTTCTGGTTTTGAAGTCCGTGTAAAACAGTGGGGAATATAATATTATTACTTCTTTCTTACTATAGGGTATTAATTTTGTTTGACTCTCTACAGTGGAACCGTTTAATATAATGGTTTGTAAGACATGACGCAAAAATTTTCAAGCAATCCATGCTCAAGGATAAACTGGAGTGACAATCTTTTAAAAGATAAACTATCTTAGTGACCAAAGATTGATAAAGAAATAAATAGATAAAGCTGTGCGGGTACATTGATTTTGTGCCACCAAGCACCCAAAAGCCTTCGTTTTACACCACTTTAGTTTTGTCCCACCATATTCGAGTACCATATTCGGCTGAGGCTTATTAGACTTTGGGTTACAAAATTATCGTTTGGCGTATATAAGGAAAATTTAATAACTGAAATCATTGCAAAAAATAAATTAGAATATGCTTTGTGCTCACGAAACAAGTCTTACTAACTACAAGGATATGCTTTAGTATTCAGGAAATATTTAGTTCTGTTTCTGTTCTACTTTAAGCATTCAACATCCGTTTCCGCTCCCTCCCTCTCTCGCCGCCCCCCACATAAAGAAACCCTAAAACAAATTTCAGTTACGTTTTCGATACTGAAAATTTTGTTCCGTATTATGAAATGGAAATAAAATCTTGCTCTTTTTTTTGTTTTGTCACAAAATAATTAATTTTGCTGGTGCAAAACAAGTGCCTTCCCCATGTCTCCTTTTTTAGTAAATTTTGTTTCTAATAAGACTCCCACCAGTACAAACGTTATGTAATGAATTCTTATGTAGGAAATCCCATCACCCTCCCTCACTCACATCCAGTCATAAATTATCTCCAACTCTGTGGAAATATGCGGAAACATTTGGGACTGATGATCTCTGGGGACTTTTCTTGAATTTTTGATGTATCATGGTCCAGGGTCTGAGAACAGCATATTTCGCGTTAAAGAGAAGCGGCTTTAACATACCCTTTTTTTTTTTCTTGTCCTTTGGGTGTGTCAAGCAAAAGAAAAATAATCGTTTGGCGTTCAGGAGCATAAAACAAAATGCTGGAATAAGGTGCAGAACTTCACGGTGCGCAACTCTCATTTGTCCACTCTGTTTTTTGTAGTGTGCTTTCAGTAGACAGCACCCTGTCTTGTAGGGTTGTCGGGTCCGCTTGTAATAGATATTTTAACTGGGAAAAAAATTCGCCTAGGAGATCAAGAAATATCTTTTTTTTTTTTTTCTAGGAGCAACAATAAAACAGTGATAGAAGCTGAAGTTGCTGTGTCTTCAATATATATTACTCTGATTATTCAGTTTTTTTCAGTAATCTCCCTTCCCGCTGCGACCTGTTATCTCCATGTACATATTTATGACAGTATTCTATTTGCGCTGGGTCGTGCTAGGGAAGCACCTCAGAAGGACGAACATATTGTTCTCTGCACCTCGGAAAGACGACTTTCTGATATCTCGGAAAGACTTATACGTTTCCCTAGTCTTGTTAAAGCTGCGCCATCCGATTGTTACAATCGGAAGAAAAGCCTCATCTACAAAAGACCGCGGGTAACCCCTCGATTCAGGTGGATTTGTTTTTATATTTCAAATGCTAATCTTTTTTAATATCAATGTTCTTTACCGTGACATTTGGGGGGACGGTAAACTACCGATCTGCAAAGTTTCTTAGCAGTATGAAATGTTTTAGTAGTGAAATTCAGAAAAGAGAAATATCGCTCTGGTGTGAAGCGTGCGACTGAATTCAAATTAGTGGAATCTTCCATCATTCCTTACTTCTCCTTTTAAACCCCGGGCAGGCCTTGGAATAGCCTTAGCTGTCTTTGTCTTTGAAAGATGATCTTAGAGTGACGTGAAAACTGTCTGAGGACAAACATTGTGAATACTTGTATAAGATTATCATCTGATCATTATTATTGAGAATTTGTGCATTAATATTGATTCTCTTACCGTCGTAAGAATTACATATCTTTAGTGCATCGGTGTTGGATGCACTATTAGCAATGTTCAACGTGCCGAATTACTGTAATTCTTACAATGGTAAGAGATCTCATTGTCAATGCGCAATGTCTCAATTCTCAGATTGTTAAGACATTTCTTGGGACCAGAATTTCGAAATAGAAATTTCTTCTTTTCCTCGCGCCACTGGCATTTTTTTATATTTTTGTTTGTTATTTTGGCTCACCTCAGCCAACTTGCACTTTCCGCGTTCGTCCTTCTCCAGACGTTGGCTTTATGTAGTTCGGTGATGCTTCAGATTTTAAGTTTCAACCTCATTACTATATCAGAGTGTTTTAAAACAATGGATTAAAAATGTTCATCCTTTCGCTGTTCTCCTCTGGTTAGGGCAAACTGATTATGTACGCTGAAAACGGACCGCTCTTATTATAATTACTCAACTCTAAAACAGCCCACTTCCGCTTTCATACAAAATGTACCAAAGCTCATTTCCGGAAGTACAGGATGCAAGAGTCAATAAAAACCAAAGTAACAAGACCACATCAGGTAGTCATATTCTTCTGACAGTTAATAAAGTAGATAGTGAGAAATAATGACTGTGAATGTTTTAGTCGTGGTTTGCGATGCCCGGATGATCGTGCGTGTATATTAAATACTCAGAGTGATTTCTTAGCCATATCGGTGCTAACAAGTGACGACAGTAAGAGAAGAAAAGACTTATGAACGATAGGAACGGAATTGTGCTCACGGTGTATATTATTGTCACATTGAATCTTATGAAACATAATATTTACTATGGATCTCGAAATGGCGTACTTGTATTGCTCGGATGATGTTACAGAATTTTCTTCGGTAAAGCCTCCCACACGATTGGTATTTTTTTCTTCTCTTTTTTAGGCCTGTCAGGGATCGATCATTATAATCGATTAAACCGAGTTTGGTGCCGTGATCGACTGAATGATTAGGGTGTCAGATGATAGATCATGACTCGAAAATGACAGAATATAATAGTTTTATTGGCGAAATTATGTAAAATCTACCACACGCATTCCCATTCATCAACACTGAAAGCCAGGCATTCGTAAACTTCACTAGAGAGCATGAAGAACCAAACCTGGAACTAATTATGTCATTATTTGGTCATGATCAGCATGGGATAAACGTCTTAACAGATCATACTTGAGCTTTAATAATATCGGGTCATGATCGACTACCACCGTAACTGGAATTTGCTGGCGAAGGCACACATAACAAAGAAATAAATATTGCTCGATGTTTTAAAAAATCGCTTATCTCGATTATGCCGTCGAATATTTGATAGCTTTGATAGCGAATGTAAAATCTTCGATTATGCACAGGATTTATGTTTTTTTTGAAAATTCACCTATGGGACTTTAAAACAAGTTTGACAAGTTTACTGATATAAACCCAGACCACAAATTCCGTACATAGTCAAGCTATACAATTTAAGACGGGACAGCATATAATCATTACAAAAAACATGATAATTGCTAGATTCACACGAGTAACTGTTCACGGGGTACATGTACATTTTCCAGTTAATCTTTAGATACTCACTTACAATTATAACTATTCATTCCTTACACGACTTGTTCTCTTTTCCATTAATTACTTAATAGCTCAATACCCTTACCGAAATGTTCGTAACACAGTTTCAATGTATTTTGGCAATCAAACTAAAACATTCGTTTTCTTGCTCTGAAACAACCTACGTTAGATCATACATAATCATCTGTCCATAAATCAGTGTCTTGCAGTTAATGGAGAACTTGCGCATTAACGATGGGATCTCTTATTATCGTAAGAATTACATTAACTCTGCATGCTGACCGGTCCTACGGATGATTCAACACCGATGCACTGATAAAATTGCTGCGATGATAACAGATCCCATCGTTAATACGCAAGCTCTCAAACAATAAATCAGCACGCAGAAGCGCTTTTTGTTGGGCATGATCTGAGCATATTGTCTTTTCTTGCTTGTTCAGAGATATACTTGACTGAGTTCACTTCACTTTGAGTTTTTTTTTTTTTCATTTGTTTTTCTTTTATTATTGTCTCAGGTCATCCGCACGATGATAATGTGTCCATCACGTCATCACAAGAGAACTTTGACCCGGAAGAGGACGTGGACATGTGCGACGAGAACGGCAAACACCTCGGCGACGACGACAGCGATGATGAGAAGAGGAACCCCGATGACAACGGCAACAACAGCAGTGACAGCAGCAAACAGGGGAAGCCCCGACGGGCGCGGACGGCCTTCACCTACGAGCAGCTGGTGGCACTGGAAAACAAGTTCAAGACCACGCGCTATCTTTCTGTGTGTGAGCGGCTGAACTTGGCCCTCAGTCTCAATCTTACGGAGACACAGGTGAGCTGGGAGAGTAGAACAAATATCACTCTCGTCACGCTCATGCCACAATCGCTTACGTCATTTTCTTTTGTTGATGATTTGTTTTTTTTTCTATTACTTTAAAAATGACAGACTCTCAGGATGTAACAACGAAAACATTTCATAAAAAGTTCTGGAAAATTTCGAACTTATCGGACAAGTGTCCTTCTTCTGGGAACAACTAAGTAATAATGAATACAGAATGATCAGACGAACATACATATTTGCTGTTTATATTACAACGATCTTTCATATCTCTTCTTTTACCTATTAAAACAAATGTAGAGTTTTGACTTGTTATTATAGCCCAAGTTTACAAGCTAAATCACATAGAATAAGGACGCTAGATTTCTTGAAACCTCAAAAAAATGACGTAGGCAAATGTGGAATGAGCGTGACGATATGTTTGCAATGTCGTCCTTATGCTTCGAAATGGAGATCGTAGTTTCAGCGCCAGAAGTCTTTTGCCCCACAGCTACATCACTCAGATAAGACATACATGTACGGCACCAAAAGATGGGGGTCAATAATTGCATGCTGATTTCTATTGTTAAAGAAACAGAGTACACAGTTACAACGCAAAGAGGCGAAGTCAGAAATCATCTCGAATATCTCACATAAAGAGATGTGAGTTAACTCTCTTGTTTTAATAGCTTTAACAGTCCACCAATGTATTTTGCGCTGACAATGTATATTTATATATGTAAGCTCCACCCAATTTCGCTGAAACTGTAGGTGTTTTGGCGTAGTACATGTAACTGTATATCATTTCGCTGAAACTACATATCCCCCTCTGAAAATTGTCTGTCAGATTTATGTCATTTCTGAATAAAGATATCATGTTGTTATATGAGATCTAGGCCCATGCAGACACGTGTAAACAAGAAATTGCGCCAATAAGTTCCCGTCGAAACTGCAGTTGCAAAGCTACATGCTGACTGTTATTTTTCTTTTGGCTTTTCCATCGAAATGTTTTCCCTACGTTCGCTCAGAAGTGTGAAGAATTGACTTAGGTATTTTCGAAGCTTCTGATGGTATTTGATATCTGTGTCAGTTTACCGAGACATTACAGCCTGCATCGGGGAAAAAAAAACAACAACAACACGACTTATACTCCACTGGCTAATGCAAAATATCTATCTGGAGGTGAGACAAGAACTGAAATATCCTTGTCGTAAATCAGTTAACTATTAATGACACAAATAGTAAATGTTTTGTTGCATTTCCAAAAGATCAAAAAATCAAAATAAAATTAAATTAGTAGAACAAATTTTTTCTCCCGCAAACTGACAAGTTTATTACCACGAAGCTGCTTCGGAAGTTCCGGTAACACTTGGGGTGCCATAGATTTTTATGTGGACACAGTCCTTTGAGACTGCTGAGACACGCAAGAAAATTATTTAGAGCCAAAGCGGAAGTACCAGTGCGTCCGTAGTTAAGCCGGGGTAAATATGGCGCGGGCTGCTCGACAGAAAATTAAAAGGAGAAGGATTAATGAATTCACATTGTTTTTGATCATCAGAATTCTAAACAAAGTGTACAAATTGCCACAAACAGTAAAATCAAATTAATGACGTTGTTAAATTTTTTCGAAAGTCTTCCCGCAGTCATGGTACAGAGAAGAATATTCACAGTATCGATGTTTCCTGGACTATGTATCGTTATCTCCCCTCTCGCATAATAATAAAAAAAATAATAATGACAATAATAATAATAATAATAATTATAATAACTGACAGAAAGAAGCTCAAATGATTTTTTCCATGTGAAACTGAATGAAAGAAAGCACTTGAACAGAGTAAACGCAGTACGACGTCGGGTGTTAAAAAGAAAAAAAATATCGATACTAAATGTTCAAATTACTCCGCTGGATGATTTTGTAACATGGATGAGCTTGACCATTCTCAATGATTATGCATGCATGGTTACCTGGCATTGCCAACCACAATTCTAGCACCCTTTACTTTCGTTTTCCAAACGTCCATTGTCAGAGGATTGGCTGATATGGCCTGTTATTTTGGCTTTTATTGGCTGATATATCTTTTACTCTCGGAAGCGAGACGTGACGACGCAGGCACACTTCCATTTTGCTTGAAACGGAAAGAAACTTTATTGGAATTGACTTCTCAAAAATGGTCTAGTTTCTGTTGGTCTGCCCGACTTTTATAAAGAGACAGCATAAAAAGAGTAGAGTCTGAAGATGCGTTTACGCGATTCGCAACAGTTGTTGCAAAGATTTTCAATAGAGTGCTGCATCTTTTACATTAAATTCATTGGATATTTGCACCTACTCTCAAATGCAACTTTCTTATGCTCTTGAGCCATAACGCTCTGTGAGAGATCTGAACTTCAAATAAAAGCTCACTACTAAAACTTACAGTGTGTAACCGTGACCAACTACATCACTATGAAAACGTGTAGTTATTAAGAATAGTAGTTATTAGTCTTAAATCAGGAAATACAGTCAACCTGGTTTTCAATCCAGTACGCATGCGTATAATAATAAGTCATTATATGCGCATGGCCTCTGTCATAATTAATCGTAAGAGGTCTACACTTAAAAAAAAACCAACAACTCTCTTTTAATCAGATCGAAATCCGTAACAGAGAAAATTGCATACCCTGTATTGTATTTACTTAAGTTAAATAACAAATATATTCATGCAGTGAACATCTGAATTTTGTAAAAGACACATCGTCATTATGCCTCGAACATGGCCTGTACTTTTGAGAGAAAACATGAATTATGTAGGGTAAAAAGAGAAAGAGGCAGAGTAAATCTAGCGAGAAAATTCTAGTGGCGCATTTGTTGTCAGCGGGTTCCTTGATCTCACAAACAACATGTACACTTGTTAAAAAAAATGACCTAAGTCTGATTTATAACTTTATATGACAACATTAATGGTTAACTGGCCATAAATATTAAAACTAAATTTTTGGACAACTACTGAAATCTGTCGGTTTAGAGTTAAATATAGAGTCACACTATATCATTACAAATTTCTGAATTTCACCTCAGTCTCTCCAATCTTTCGATTTCTCGATCTTTACTTTTTGCCCTTCTTCCTTTCTGTGTGTTTGTTTATTTCTTTACAGTTTAGTAATTCTCAAGATAAGGTTCTCACATTTTTGTGCAACACCACAGTGGACAAGATAAAGGGAAATGAACCACCCAAAACAATCTTTTTTTTTTCCCCCGAATTTGGCTTTTCCATAATTTGCAAAAGGGACAAACAACACAATTGTATGACACGACTATCTTGCAAACCCACTGTTTACGAAGAAAAACCAAAAACCACTGGATATAATATATTCTTTACGTTAAGAGCGTAACGAAAAAAAAAAGACATTCCGCTTTCTTTCTTTTCACATGCACTGATTAGCCAATACATCATTCTCTCTCTCTCTCTCTCTTCACCCCCC
>JAWQUT010000002.1:4862569-4877052 GCA_033807755.1 Ellobium chinense | reverse complement strand
CCCCAACGTTTGTTTTGCCTCAAATAGAAAAGAATAACTTCAGGGCACTGAAAATTACCCCGCTCGTAGGAAAGGACCAACACATTGGCGTTGCTTGCTCGAGGTCATCCACTAACGATTTTCGCCTGTGTATACAATAACTAGCATAATATTCCAGATATTGACTGGGCACACACATTCAACATTCCATAATTTTTAGAGCTGGTAATCCATTTCTTTCTTAATGATATTTTTCTGATAACGTTGTTTTCAAAATCTCTTGGACAATAGCCCCGCCCGAGCCCTGCATATCTGATGTTCTCATGTTAGTAAAAGCGCCGACATTACGAATTTGGGCACTACAATCGCCAAAGAGGCAATCCTGCTTCGTACCTATAGAAAAATATACTATAATCTAGGAAGACGGATAGTAACTAGAAATAACTGCATATGCGTTTGCCATGTTAGCAGCAAGCCCTTTAATATTTTTTATTTCGCTAGAAGTAGAAGTAAATTTCATGATTAAAGTTCAGCTCGCGAAATTCGCAAAACTTAGATCATCATGGAAAAAAAAAATGTCTACAGTAGGGTATGCAATTTTTGTGACAGAAAGGGTATGCGATTTTTGTGGCGGACATCTGACCACTGTGACTCTTGAGGAAACTCTTGTTTCTCTTGAAGGCCCACACTAGGGTATAGTGGGCGAAACGAGGCGGATGTGACACTTCACTAATTTGAATTCAGTCGTACAGTGTACATCATGGAGCGCTATTTTTCCCAATTTCAAGAGCTGAAAACAATTGATTTGGTGAAGAAATTGACCTAAACCGTCAAATGTGTGAAATACAAAGGCAAATCCATGTGAGTCGAAGTAGTGATCACTGTCGTTGACTCATTTGGAGACGGGATTTGCCTTTTTTAAGTTACGAGCGGCTGGAGCAGCTGTAATCATTCTNCCCAACGTTTGTTTTGCCTCAAATAGAAAAGAATAACTTCAGGGCACTGAAATTTACCCCGTTCGTAGGAAGGGACCAACACATTGGCGTTGCTTGCTCGAAGTTCGAAGGCATCCACTAACGATTTTCGCCTGTGTATACAATAACTAGCATAATATCCCAGATATTGACAGGGCACACACATTCAACATTCCATAATTTTTAGAGCTGGTAATCCATTTGTTTCTTAATGATATTTTTCTGATAACATTGTTTTCAAAATGTCTTGGACAATAGCCCCGCCCGAGCCCTGCATATCTGATGTTCTCATTGTGAGTAACAAAGAGGCAATCCTGCTTCGTAGCTAAAGAAAAATATACTATAATCTAGGAAGACGGATAGTAACTAGAAATAGTTGCATATGCATTTGCCATGTTAGCAGCAAGCCCTTTAATATTTTATTTCGCTAGAAGTAGAAGAAAATTTCATGATTAAAGTTCAGCTCGCGAAATTCGCAAAACTTAGATCATCATGGAAAAAAAGAATGTCTACAGTAACAGTATGCAATTTTTGTGACAGAAAGGGTATGCGATTTTTGTGGCGGACATCTGACCAATCTGACTCTTGAGGAAACTCTTGTTTCTCTGGAAGGCCCACACTAGGGTATAGTAGGCGAAACGAGGCGGATGTGACACTTCACTAATTTGAATTCAGGTGTACAGTGTACATCATGGAGCGCTATTTTTCCCAATTTCAAGAGCTAAAAAAAAGCTTGATTTGGTGAAGAAATTGACCTAAACCGTCAAATATGTGAAATACAAAGGCAAATCCATGTAAGTCGAAGTAGTGATCACTGTCATTGACTCATTTGGAGAAGGGATTTGCCTTTTTAAATTACGAGCGGCTGGAGCAGCTGTAATCATTCTAAACAAAAAGAGTTGTCAAACAGTAAAAACAAATCGTGAGTTGTTCTTGGCTATAAAACAGTTGCAGGGCGCGTTTTGACATCAAGTCCGTCATGTATATGTATTCTTCCTTCTCCTGTTCACTAACTGTTTCCTGATACGCCTACATATACATCGCACAACATCTAATGACAAATTGCATTACTATAGCATTTTCCGTCTCCTGCTTCCACAAAGAAATTCCGGTCTTGCATCATAGGTCAAATTATCGCTTTGGTGGGAAAATAAAGCTAAAACTTCAGAGGCGTAAGGTCTATACCATTTCACTGTGTACTCCTTTCAACATGTTGTGTTCATAGACTTTAACTGCAGCTAATGCCACATCGAGTGTTTATTTATTTGTTCTCTTTCTCTCAGGCGCCATTGTCGAATTTGTATAAAACAATGCAGTTCCGGGCGTCAGGGGGCATAACTAATGCCATCTGGAGTCACGGATTGACGGGCTCCGGGCTTCAATCGGCGGCCATTTTTACATTACTGGAGAAAGCTTGGTCAAGGGGAGAAAACTATCGTGCAAATCTTGATCAATCTGCAGTTCAAAGATACGTTTGGTTGTGCACCAAAGTTCAGAGAAATGTCTTTGTGCATTAGATGTTGCTTCAAAATACTAAGATAAAACTTCAAATGGCGCATGGTTTCTTCACAGATGCATCAGTTTCCTCGACCCGTATTTCGCTGCTCAATTTAGAAGCCATGAGTAACTACTTTTTGTTTTCTTTTCTTTTGGTAAAAGTGACATCAAACTAGTTTGCATTTTTTGAAGATCTGATGCTTAGTTCCGACCCGAAGCATCCATAGACCAAGACCAAAGAAAAATTGCAAAAGCGTTGGCGATGAGTAAGGCAATCACTCGGGCGTTAGTCGTCCAAATTTGTGGGAAGATTAAAGTGTGGGCTAAATGACACGCTCTATTTTGAAACCTTTATGAGGAGACCTTTCATCTTGTTAGGTAGGCCTACACAAACGAAATTTTGATTCAAGATGTAGAAATCTGGTGTTTAGTCCTAATTAAAGGAAAAGACAGTCTGACTGTAAAATAATATTAGTGAATCTTTCACATGAATTTGAGTCTTTCAGCGCAGACAATTTGACGTAGGCTTTGTTTGTAATTTTGCTACGTTGAGGTGGGAGGGGGAGGAGAGGGGTGGGTAGCGATAAACATGGGACTTTTCTTATTGACAACGTAGGAAAATTGGTTTACAATACCGCACAATGTTGTACATGTCATTCATAATACAAATCCATTGAACATGATACATGTAAATCTATTACAAAAATTTAAAAAAAAAGCTTAAATTTGAAACATCAAGAATGGCGCGAAGGAACCGTAAAATGCAGTCAACAATTCCCAAAAGACATCTTGTTATTTATAGCTGTTCCTTTTGAGTGTTTGGCGAGTAACTAGACCTCAGTAAAGACGTAAAAAAAAATAAATCACTGAAAGCAACAATAATTCCAAGATTAAATGCTAAGAAGTCAACAATAATTTGTCACGGTTTCTCCTTATGATGCGGCTGTTGAACGCCAATGAGCTGCGCCCAACACGGGGCGCACCGGAGCGTATGGGAAGGTGCAAGACAAAGTGATCAACCTTTTTTTTAGCTTGAATGTGGTTTAGCTTTTGGTACGGGAATACCCCTTCACTCTTCGATTAGAGATTTAGAATTTAATTTCATTTGCATGAGTTTTATCTGACAATTGAGTCACCACGGTCCCTTTCAAGAAAAGGAGGCGGGGGAAGGGGGGGGGGAACTTATTAGTATATAATATTTATATATACAAGGTAATTGTTGGTCGCTCGGTGCGCTGCGGTCTTATCCCCCAGCTCTGAAGCCAGGTACTCACTTACAGTAATTTACACCCAGGTCGAGTGGGAAAAAAAAAATTAAGTGTTTTTCTCAAGGGAACTGCAACGTAAACCGCTCGGCCCACGAGTCGAACACACAAACCTTAGACTTGGCAGTCCTCGGTTTCTGAAGACCACTCACAAACCACATGAACGTGCTGCCTCCCTTAGAATTCCTCATAATGAGATGCTGGGTCTTATGAAGGATTAAGAGGAGACCTTGCCCACGAGCTGTAGTACTGAATCTTCCTTATATACACTTTATTTACTATGCCTAGGTTGACAATAGCAAACATAACATGACTCACGCCACTAGGGTCAGGATTTTTTTTTTTTTGGTTACACAATTTTTGATTCCTTCACTCTCTAAAATATTTTGCTCTTTATGATCAAAGGAAATTTGAAACTGAACGAAAGGCGATCAAGTACACATACTAATATATGCCAAGAGAAGTTCTTCTACGCAGTTTCCTATTCATGTAGCAGTCTCAAACTAATATGATTATATAGTGGCTTAACTCATAATAAATACTGACCTGAAATATTATTCCTAATAATACCGTAGGTAGAACATTTTTCTTCGGACTCTCTAAAAGTCACCGAATAGGGTATCCCGCTCTTGAACACTAGAAATGCCGCCAAGTAAACAACTCAGGTTAACTCTGGCAATTCCAGCAGAATGTCAAGTCAGTAACGCAAATTCCTGAAAAAACTTTAGACTTTACAGCACCTTGTTTTGATTGTCTCTGATACGGGTTAATCTATTCCTTAAAAGAGCGGGGTAATTAGTTACTTCACAGCCTACTATGTCCACATTATTGTTTCCATAATTTTTAAATTATATTTTTCCTTTAGTGTGGTGGTTTCTGAAAAAAAAACACGCTGAAATGTCGCCATTACTCGTGCTGCTTGACGTCAAAAAGTGTGATAGGCTAGCAGATGACTGGTCCACAGAACTTGTACGAAGTTTCTCGTTAATCTAAAGGACTACATGAACTGTGTATTAGCGGCACCTTTGTGCTCCAAAGAAAAAAAATCATGGATCACTTTTAATGATTATTGTAATAAGAACGTGTACGATTTATGACTATTGGTTTTCCCTCATATTTTACAATCGTAAAAAAAAGTAATTTTGGCTTAGTAATGTCGTTGTAAAGTCCGCTTTTTTTTTTTTTTGGCAGAGGAATAATATTATCTTCTTTCTTATTTGAGATCCCTCTGTTCTTTCTTGAACACCTCTTTCATTTACCTTTCTGAAAGTTGTATTCTTTCTCTCATTCTTCTTCTTTCTCTTCTTTTTCTTCCCCATCATTGTCATCTTCTTCTTCTTTGTGTTATCATTAAGTCCTCACCTGTAGACTGTAGAGATGCAAAAACTGGTCACTGATCAAAGCGGAAAGCTTTGGAGAACTTATTTTAATTGCATTGATTGTGCGGTGTAGTAATTTAATAACATAGTGAGCTGCACCAAACATTAAAAAAAAAAATGAGTAATTGCATTTTGCATGTATCTTGAAATTGGTGATTAGCGTAAGATCATGAGGTATTTATACCTTCGAGGACCAAAGAGAAACTAGGAAGAACAAATGACGTTTTTGTAATGCACTTTAAAAAAACAAAAATATTTGAACTAGCAAGTGATGCGAAAATGAAATGGAAAACAACTATCACTAACACTGAATACATTTAATTATCCAACCGGGAGAGATATTTGTCTGATTTAAACTGTCTTTAACATTTTCTGTTGAATATATTGAAACCGTAATCCCACACAATGAAGTTAATTTGGACCACATTTTATTCCATTCTGAAGACATTTGAAGTGTTATACCAGAAGATCTTTTATTAACTGGAAAATGATAAAAAAATTAAGATAGAATTACCAACTGATACAATAGAATGATAGAAATAAATCTCCACACCACAAAGTATAAATCCAACTGATACCATCATATTTCCAAAGATAAAGTATAATTTAAAACGAACTTGCTTTCACAAAAGGAATTAATCTGACCATTAAGAAGAGAATGAGACCAATTTTCGAAGGACAATAAACACTTATACTGAATTGTCTGCTTCTATTTGTCTTTGCCTTGTGAAGATTTCATCTACTAAATGGAAAACCACATTATCAAGAAACTAACTGCCTGTGAAATCACGGTACGGACTGCCTTTATTGCTATGATAGATAAGCCACTTTTCTGCTCTGAGAAAGAAACGCCAGGACAAGCCTCAGAATGTTGTCGTCTTTAAACAATTCGATTGATATTAAGGCCCACACATTCGACTGTATTTGAGAGCAAAACGTTAGCTATGTAAGACGCCATGATAGATGACGTGCTTCAATGTATCATGTCTGAGATTAAAATTGGATCTTGAGCCGGAGAAGAAACAGCACGTTGTGCGAGCTCTTCTAGTTATTATTATAATTTTATTAAACAGAAATTGAGAAGACGATAATGCTAGATGAAATGTAAAGGTTTTCACGGTTCATAATTAAATCTGACTGTTTCGGGCTTTGGACTAAATTTTCCAGGATCAAGTAAAATATTGGAGCAGTCTGTCCCCAAAAGTTTTTGACAGAAGAAAAATTATGATTTCAATCTAAAATAACAATGTGTCTGTAAAATTTCTATCAAAATGTTTTTGAATTTTTATAAGTAAAATAATCCGGTATCAAGCAATTCCATACTTCATATAATAGACTTTAGATAACATACATTTATAATCTGTAGTAGGAGTCGCTTTACGATGTTCTTATTTAAAGCCATAATCAAACCAAACAAATTCTGGGCTTAAAATGTAAGCACGGTTTAAAAGACTGCAGAACTGCGATGAAGACAATTAATATGTGCTAATAATTGAAGCTTTTATTTACTTTTCCTTCCGAATATTTTACTGAAGGTGACAGGAACAGTCTGTCACATAGCTCGTCGGTTTTATACTTTTGGAGAAGCCAACAGTCTTGAAACTGATTTTTAACTAGAACTTTTCATATCAGGCATCTAATGAGGGTATCCGGCCACAGTTAAGTACTTTTGCTCATGACATTTCAGAGGCGACATGATGCACCCAAATTTATCATATCATTATGACAGCACTTTGGAGAGAAACTACTATAACCCTAACTAGGCGGGAAAGAATCGTTGCACTGCCCAATATGCACATATCCATATTATCATTGAACCAATATGATCATTTTTAATGCTGAGACTATCTTTCTCTTACCTGACTCTATGCAGATATCTCTTTCAAATCTTCTCAGGAATATTATAAAACAAGAAATATCCCCATAATCATCGGGAGACTGTCTATCTCAGAAACAGGCAACTTGCAAATTGCGCTTTTTATTTCTTTCTCGCTACAGCTCAATACATCCTCCAAAATGTCTCAAAGTAAGTCTCAAAGTCGTTGGTTTAAAGAAAAACCGCACCAAAGTTTGAGACTGGCATTAGATCCTTCCAATGTCTAATACCTTTTTTTCTCTCTCCTGAAAAACTCACTCAAATGAGATAGGCAAACTGCCTATGTCCGTAACGATATTAATGATATATATATATATATATATATATATATATATNATCTTAATTTGTCTTATGCATTGTACAGTATTATTATATTATTATTTACTGTATGTACGTTATCTAGTAAACACTGTTAGTATGCTTCTCCTCTATTAACCAGAGAATATCTTTTACTCTTTTTTCTGCACAGGTAAAGATCTGGTTCCAGAATCGCAGAACAAAATGGAAGAAACAGAACCCAGGCCTGGACGTGAACAGTCCAACTATACCCCCATCTTCTGGTGGTTTTGGCTCCTTCTCCAGCCCCTACTCCAGCATGTTGTACGGTCAGTCCTTGCATCCTTATCTGCCACCTGCAGGACTCATGAGCCCACTGAGCATCTTACGTGCTCATGGCTCCTATAGCTCAGGCCAGAACCCTACAGTCTACTATCCCTATTTCAGCCAGACCACATGAATGAGTGAGCGAGCCAAAGAGGAGCTGAGAGGTGCCAAAAAGAAGCTGAGAGGTGCCAAAGAGGAATTGGAAGGTGCCAAAAGGAGCTGGGAGGTGCCAAATATGTGCAGGAAGACCTTCGTCAGTCCATCAACCTCTTATGAGGCTTAGTTCCGTACGAACTAGATCTTGACTACTCGTAAGTGCATGAGCAGTGACGTTGGATGTTAGTTGGGATCCTAAATCTGCTCGGATCGCCATTTCTTCATCTTTACATTTACCATTCTGGCTTAGCATTACAGGTTCAGTTCTCTAAGAACTATATGACTATTTGAACGGCCAAGTTGGAGAACTGACACTTGGCCAGCCTCTCCAGGCGGCTAATGTCCTCGTGTTCAGGTACACTTTCCAAGTCAGTTTGACTCATTTAGATCTATCTCTGTTTATGACTTTGTGAACGGCCATGCTGAAGACTTAACATCTGGCTAGCTCCTCCAGTCAGGTACACTTCCCAAGTCAACTTGATTCATGTAGATCTATTTCGGTGGTATCCAGAGATATTGCAGTAATGAAAGAGAGTTCGCTCCATGAAAGAGACATTGGAAACAAAATGTTTAATGCAGCCAGAAAGGTATAAGGTCTTAGAAGTTGTGAGTCAGTGGGTGCTGAAAACTGATCATCGGACAATGACGGTCGCTGCCTGAAGATATCTGGTTGTTGGTACCCAGCTTATTTCTTGTCGTGCAATGTAATTTTGTTGTAGTAAAGGTGACAGTGTGCGTAAGTGCAAAAGAGAGAGAGAGAGAGAGAGAGAGAGAGAGAGAGAGAAAGAGAGAGAGGGACACGAGTATAAACCCTGAAGTAGAGGATATCTCACAGCATCGCTCTGTAGTGCAACAACAAACATCGTATAATCGTACGTTGGTTTGAGCAACTTACGATGTTCTGTCATAGCACTGCAGTGCTGTGGAATGTTCACTCCAAAGGCTACAAGGTAGAAAAATGGCTCTGCCCACTGGAGTGCGCATGGCCAAATAATTTATTTATCATTTCTTTGTTTTGCATAGTCCAAAGAGAAAAGTACATAGTAGTGCTGAATGTCAGTAGTTGTACAGTCTCAATAGACCTGTATTGAAATGGGTGATAATATATTTGCATTATGATGTTCCAGGTACTGAAGCCAAGGAAACTCCAAAAGAAAACTAAATTCGTCATTTTCAATGTAATTGTTTGTAGCGTACCTTACACTGCACTATGTAACAAGATTGGTAAGAAGTGCAACATCTGAAGTGTAAAGTTTTGGTGCGTTTATAAACTACTATTAATTTCAAGTCACTGTAGATAGTTAAATGAAAAGTCACAAGTAGAGGCTACAATTTAGGCAACGTTTGGAAGAGATAGTCTACTCATAATACCCAGAGTGTTCATATAACAATACTTCAGAATATCACGTACAGCCCAATGTAGGCATCATCATCATGATATTAAAAACAGGTACTCTTGAGTATTATAAAAGTTCATATTTTGCATGAATAGAATTGTTTTAAGATTTCCTGAATCTTCAGACCTGTGTCTGGAATGGCATGTCTAGAAGAACTGCAGTGCGAAACTAGTAGAAATACCAGTGTTACACATACCTTTCTGCGTATATATGTGTGGCTGGACTGCAGGATTGCCACAAACCTAAAAAATCGGATAACATCATGGAAATTTACAAATGGATTTTCCAAGTTTCATAAATATCAGGAATCAATAAAAAATAACCAGCTGTTATGCATAAATCATGAAACATTTAAAGATACTGTTTTTGGAATTCGTAGTTTTGCATGGAACTAGACTTCAGTGTGTCAGCCAGAATGACTACTTGTCTCCCTCTGGATATATTTCTTGCCACTAAAAAACTGTAATATTTGAGAACTTGCGTATTAACGATGAGATTTCTTACCGTGGTAAGAAATATTAGAAGTGTACTATACACTGCACTACGTACTAAGATTTTTTGATAGAAGTACAATTTCTGAAATGTAATGTTCTGGTCCGTTTAAAAATACCAGTAATTAAAAATCACTGTAGGCAATGTAAATTGTTAAAAAATGAATATTGTGCATGTTGAACGCTATCAAGGATGCATTCAGCACTAATACACTAATGTAATCCTTACGATGGTAGGAGATCCAATGGTTAATGAGCATGCTCTGAAATATGATGGTTTCAGTTTACGTTGTTACCATGGAAACCATTTCAGACCATAAGAAAACATCATGGATAAGTAATAGAATTTTTATTTTCATATTGTATGGCAATCCTGGAACCGTAAGTATCCGGAAAATCAGGCAGGTTAGTTAATGTGCTTGTTAGGTAACAGTTATCAGTACTTGTTTTGTGCAAATGTTCAGCTATTGCCGTAGATGCACAATGTATTGCAACGTCATAAACCATCTTAACAATAAGACATTGGGTTATGAATATTATGATGCTTATAAGGGATTGCCAAAAAAATTAGCCTATACTCTTAATTGGCACAAACACACTAACATGTCGTTATGAAGTTTAGCAAGAACAACAGTTTGTTTGACTTGCCTGAACCAAACTGGACAGTGTGTGGACGGCCAAAATACCTTCACAAATGGCGGGGAACAGACACTATAAGATGTATGAGGAAGTTCTTACTCTTAGTCCTTCTCGAAACAGGATATTGATTTCCAGCAGTAACTGGTCTGGCAGATTTGCAAGGCACCTGCTGTTTAAGTGCGGATACCATTTTTTTGTTTGTTTTGTTTTTGTCCTGATATAAAAGAACGGGATTTTTTTTTCGCCCTCGCTAATGGGAATGAACTTGGCTTATTGGTTGAATAAACTTTAGGCAGGTTGAGCAATGTTAGCTTTGGTGTTAGAAATGAAAATAAGCTCACAACAGCTCGTGACTACATTCTTATAACCAGCTTATCTTAACACTGAGAAGAAGTAAACGTGGGCTATGTTATGTGCTGCCCTGGCTATACACTGGACTTTCAACTAGAGATGGGCCTGATCAAACTAAACTAGAATCGGAGAAGTGGAGAGAAGCTTAGCCAAGCAATGGTAAAAAATTTCGTGATGTTAAAGAGTTTCTATTTTAAAGTCCGAATCTCTTTCGGACAATTATGGAAGATGTCGGCATGCGTATAACATTTTACTGCGCTTTAAAAATGAGACTTCTTGTAATTGTGAAATTGACATCTGTTTCTCGTTCATAAAGGTGCATTATGATTGCAACACCAGGAAATATATTGGACGCATGCCTGCCTGCGCAAAAACGGTCCTTAAGGATTAGAACTTGAAACCAAAATTTCTCTATTATTATGTTTGACACCTACTGAAGATGTTGATCAAGGCTGGTTACTAAACAAGGAGTCACTAGTTACAGTTAGTGTAAATTCTGAGAGAAAAAATATATCACCTTGCCTTTCTTTATTGACAGTCACACTGCCACCAGCGTTCATCCCCGACAGTTCAGTTCACGTGAACTTGATTTGAGCTTAACAACTCTTTTGGACGAACTAGTCTGGATCTGACTGTAGCTGTTATTTTGGGTGCTTGATCTTAACTTTAATTTTTGCCGAAATTTTTATTTCTTTATGAAGTCTTCCTGAGTTCACAGCATCCACCGAAACTGATGTGAAGTAAAAGACAAAATATAAATCGTAAAAATCCATTATGATTTACATGTATTTATTGATATCTGGAAACATCTCGTCGTCTTCCATTTTTTTTTTCTGGGCGTTATAGACATACACTATAATCTTCCATTACAATAGTCTATGTCTTCCCATGATCTGTTGTACTGAAGCAATCAAAATGTATATTATATATACCTTTATGTATAATGTTTAAAACTTTGATTAAGGGAGGTAATTGTGATTTTTAGCCAATTGTCGGACTTGTATGTAATTTTGTTATTTATTATTTGTTTGTGTAAAGTATGTATGTTTACACATGTACATGACAGCATTGATTTCGGTGCAGCGTGCATCGATCTACCGTTACACCTTTACTGCATAGAAATTGTCACTGGTACTGTGAATTTTTACAGCCAGCAACGCCACTTCCATCATGATCATAATCATCATCATCATAACAACAAAAATCTTTACTGCTACTATCATCATTACCATCGTCATCACTATCATCACCATTTTCGTCATCATTAACACTGTCAGCATCATCATCATGATTCTTACATCATTATCACCACCACCAACAAGACGCCTGCTATCAATATCATCATCATCATCATCATGGCCACAACCGTCGTCATCATCACCATTGTCATCATTTCTCGTCGAATGCATATTTCCTGCGTTGATTGTTGTTGTAGTCATACAATTAGAGACATTGCCATCACCACTCAGTATCATCATCATCATCATCATCATCATTATTAGCAGCTGCAGCGGCAGCAGCAGCAGCAACAGCAACAGCACCAGCAGCAGCGCCACCACCATCCCAACTTTCATTATCCAATAACAAAAGAAGCACGACCAGCATCACCATTATCATTAGTCTGACCATCGTCATCATCATTTTCATCATCATCCTTTCCATCATAGCACCATCACCACCACCACCACCACCACCACATCATCATCATCACCATTATCATCGTCGTCATCATCGTCATCAGCAGCATTATCATCATTACTACCAGTTTCACTAATACCACAACCACCACCACCACCACCACCCCACAATTATGACATACAACTGATAGTACTGTTGCTATTATTTTACAGTATTTGCCATAAATATAACTGTTGCGCATAATAATATTAAGTCTTACAGACTTAGTTCCATACCCCACAGCATGAATGTAGCACATGCACTGTATAGAGAAAACAGTGCCCGCTGTAATCTGTTCCCTCTCTATGAACCTGTACATTGTAAATTATGAATAAAGAGTTTCCAGTAACATTCATCTTTCTCTGTGTTGTTACTTGATACTGCTTGATTCTTTGAGAACTTGCGCATCAACGATGGGATGTAAGAATTACCATAATGAATGCATATTAGGTACTGAAGGCTAACTAAAGATGCATTCAGCACCGATGTAAATCTTACGAAGGGAGGAGATTCCATTGTTAATGCGCAAACTCTCAACTGTCAATGTTGATGCTTAATCGAAACTTCCGCTTCATAGCAACATTTATGTCACATAACAGCCTACTTTATTTTCTACATATCTATTGATTTTTTTTATTGCAGTTATCGAGGACTACTGATTAAGCGGAGATGAACACATGACTTTGAGTCCTCAGGACATAAATATTGTGCAAGTAATTTACAATCTAGGAACCAGTAAGAAATATAATGTAACAATCTGTACCAGTATAATTCACCTTTTTTGAAATATCTCTCAGTCTATTGTTGATACAACAACCTGTAACAGACTAATCCATCTTTAAGAGAAGATCTTTCTGTCTATTGTTAGCATCATATACCAGTATGATTCACCTTTAAGAAAAATATTTTTTCCATCATTAATATAACAATCTGTACTAGTATAACTCATCTTTGAGGAAGATCTCGCTGTCCTTTGTCCATTCCAAGGTTATATCCCTGGCTATCTGGTACGTCCTTGTTTAGTAGCACGGCAACTGTTATGAATAATGATGTTGTCAGGAATGGTGTGGTGACACTGATGATGTCGACGATAATGATGATAATAATAATAATAATGATGATGATGTTGACAGTAATGACGATATTGATGATAATGGTGATGGTAATAATAATGATATTGTGATGATAGTGATAACGATGATAATGATGATGGTGATGATAATGATAATAGTGATGATACTGTGATGGTGATAATAATGATGATGGTGATAATAATGATGATACCTACGGGTGTGCAACTGGTTTCTAACCCCAGTAAGGAAAACCGTAACAGAATTGAAACGAAGTGGATCTGGCAGCTCAAAATCCACCAAATTACCGGTGGCCTCAATATTGAGAAGCCCTTCTTAAAAAACAGTAAATTAGAAATTTAGTCGCCTCTACACACCTTTATTTTCAAGTTCCAAATTCTTCATTCACTATATACCTCTATTTCAACTTACCACCGGTTTTCCAATGCCCTTCTCTTCATCCAATTTCCCCCTGTTCTTTTGTGGATCCTACCCTTGTTTCTACCATACAATAAGCCTTTACCGTTATGTATCAAATTTACTGCACACCTCATCAGCCCTACTTACCGCTTTATATCATATTATTTTTCTCCTTCTCCCACCAACAGTCCTCGTCTCCCTTCCTACTTTTCAGTTGTACTGGCATTAATTATTATTACCTTTTCTTCCCTCCCTCTCCCGCTCCCATCTTCTGACTTCATCTCTGTTTCATTACTGATTCATACGACGATTCTTGATACCTGTATCACGTTAGACTGGCTATGTTTCTACTTTTATGGCGTACGGAGAGCCCGCCTATGCGCTTCCTTTGTTTTTCCTTTAATTTCTCTACCCTTTCTTTTTTGTCGTTGCCGCTCTCATGTGACACTTCCTACGTTCTAATAACAGAACTAGTGATGTTATTTATTGTTGTTTTGTATCCCATGCAGGTACCTCTCATTCTACCCCAAACATTGTTACCCCATTAGGTCGGACCTCTTCCCCTCCCTCCCCCATCTTGTGTGCGTGTAAGTGTGTGCGTATGTGTGTGTGTGTGTGTGTGTGTGTGTGTGTGTGTGTGTGCGTGTGTAAGTGTGTGCGTATGTGTGTGTGTGTGTGTGTGTGTGTGTGTGTGTGTGTGTGTGTGTGT
>JAWQUT010000002.1:4841383-4861975 GCA_033807755.1 Ellobium chinense | reverse complement strand
TGTGTGTGTGTGTGTGTGTGTGTGTGTGTGTGTGTGTGTGTGTGTGTGTGTGTGTGTGTGTGTGTGTGTGTACACACCCCCTCTTTACTTCACAGCAACTATTTACAACCAATTTCTTAGTGATTTTTTTATTGCCTGCTCACATTTTACCCTCTTTATCTCTCTATATATATGCTATCTAGAATGTTTCCCGTCTTCCCCTTGTTCCGCCCATATCACCCTTCTTTACCCCTCCCCACATTTAATTATTTCCTACATATGTTTTGAGTAGTCAATAGTGATGCATTCTGTACTGTTGAAGTGTCTCTTTCTTGCTTCTTTCATGACAGAGAATGATATTCCTGTGGTGAGGTATATTTGCATACGGATACAGAAAATTTTCAATAGTCTCACTCACTGAGATGGATTGGATGAGGTGTTGGTAGCCTTTGTTAGTTCCCTGGAGAAATATGCAACTGTCAGCTGTCAAGCACATTCATTTCCCTACAAAATGGTGCCAATGTTGCTGAATTATATGCCTTAGATCATTCTTATGGCCCAATTAAGAGTTTGATACCTCTCAAAATAGCCAATAGTGGAAACATGCCAGGTACTAGCTGCCTATTAAGGTCTTTGACACCTATTGTTTTTTCTTCTTTTGGCCCTATTAACATTTTGCGTTATTCTAAATATACCACTGTGATTTGGGGAAATTTCTTCCATGGAGGTTAAAGTACTTCTTTTGCCCGATCTTTTAACAGGAAGAAAAAGGGGGGTCAACGCCCAAAATTTTTCACAAATGTCTTTTGAAAAAGATCACCTCAAATTCTGATTTGGTCCCCAAATTTTCATTTGGCTGGTTTTGACCGCGTGCGAATACATAGGTCTACACATTTTTTTTTTTTGTATCTAGAAGGCTCAAATTGTACCTGAAACTTTAAAATTGGATGCTTTATTTAGATCACAGGTCATTTTACACATTTCTACACCCTAACACTGGCTGGCAGGGCCCCCAAAAAGGGGGATTTTATTTATTAGCGGAGTGATGTGCCCTTCTAATAGGTGTCACAAACCTTTAGCCTTCTCACTTTTTCTTAACTTCCTTTCTGCGTGAACGCTTTTTACTCCATTTACCCTACGTCTCTTCTTACCCATTCATCTGAAATTATATTTCACCTGAAGAAGAATCACTTTTTAGATTTGAAAATTTGTAAATTATTTTATATCACTATATAAGTCCATTTTGAATTTTAATCATTAAAGTGTATCTCTTAATCCTTCACTGGTTGGACAAAACTTTTAAATTTTTGTTTAATGTGCTCCAAATAATAATGATGATGGTGATGGTAATAATGATGATGAATGATGTATAACAGAGAAAGTATTTGCAGCCGAAATATTACATCGTAGTGAATTTTCATGTTATAAGCTGTTAATTCGTCAGTGACATTGTATGAGAAGCCCTGTTTCCTACTGTTATGTAATGAAAAATGATGATAATGATGATTCGAGTAATGATAATGGTGAGGATAATGATAATAATGCTGAGATGATACAGACGATGAATTAAATTCTACAAGTTCGTTTCGATTAAATGTTAGGGCACGACAAAGTTAAGAGATTTCTTAATCCATATCATTCAAATACGAGAGTGATGATGATAATGATGATAATGATGGTGATGTTGATGGGGGAGCATGTCTATTCAAATGAAAAAAAGAAAATAGGTACATGAAACTAATGCTTTCAACTGATAACAATCCTTTACTTAAACTCAAATCTATTTTATAGTCACGGAGATGGTGAGGCAGTGAGGAGGANGTGGGAGGGGAGGATTTTTTGTAATAATATACGATAGTAATATTTATGTGAAATTGGTGGTCATGATAATGGTCAAAAAAAGGAAGGAGAGTTGTGATCTTTTTGAAAGTGAAGATAGTGAGTTTTGTAAAATCCACGGTATCACATCAATATTATTATCTGTGAGGTCGTAAACCGTTGTGTTTCATAAAATGAGGTTTGAAGAAAAATGATATCACATTCAACTATTTTGTCCGCATAAACAGATCTAATTCTCATTGAGCCATTCCTCAGATCACAATGAGTGTATACCACATCGTCACAATCACAGGCAGATTGGCTATTTCAGAGAATGGGAATTTACAAACTGGGGTATTTTTATATTTGCTACACCTAAATACATGAGGGTGGTTTGAACATGATAAGCATCGCTGACCAATAGAAAGTTCTCTTAGTAAACTGGCTTAAGAGTTTATATCAGGATGCACCCGGTCATAAAATAATAAGCAAAATCAAAAAAAAAAAAAATTGATAAACTAGGGGGTATAAAATACTTCTGTCAAGCAAATGTGACGTCAAAAGAATGTAAAAATCTAGGAAGTATAAAATCACACTTCTGGAGATTAGCTGCAGAAACGTGGTTAGAATTGAGCAGAAAGAAGGAGAGTGAAATGCATGAAAGTATTCCAATAGGTGAGGAGCCGCTCTTTAATAACCAGAATATCACGTATAAAGGTGAACCTCTTTTTATAAACAAATGGATTGAATCTGGGATAAAGTATATGCATCACATGAAAAATGAGATTAATATCAAAAGCATTGAAGAAATAAGAAGAGAAACTGGCCGCTATCCAGGCCTAGAATTTGACTATAATGCTGTATACAATGCTATCACATCAGACCAAAAAACAAAACTAATGTCAGAAAATAATATATCCACTTCCCAGGCTGGTAATGAGATAGCTGAGTACACAAAATTCGTCTTTTCACTGGACAATAAATCATTGAGAAATATAATTGTAAAACAAAAAAATACGTCTAGTTGTGGTGTGGCATTTTTGCGAAGAAAATATGATATTGATGTAACGCCACACTTTCAGTTGGCTTTTAAATCAACACAGGAAGGCTGAGACTTCTCCACTTTAAAATTCTGCACAATATTTACCCGNAAGAAGAGAAACTGGCCGCTATCGAGGCCTAGAATTTGACTATAATGCTGTATACAATGCTATCACATCAGACCAAAAACCAAAACTAATGTCAGAAAATAATATATCCACTTCCCAGGCTGGTAATGAGATAGCTGAGTACACAAAATCCGTCTTTTCACTGGACAATAAATCATTGAGAAATATAATTGTAAAACAAAAAAATACGTCTAGTTGTGGTGTGGCATTTTTGCGAAGAAAATATGATATTGATGTAACGCCACACTTTCAGTTGGCTTTTACATCAACACAGGAAGGCTGAGACTTCTCCACTTTAAAATTCTGCACAATATTTACCCGACTAACATACTGTTACACAAAATGGGAATTAAAGAATCAAATAAATGTGAAATATGCGAAGTACCTGATTTCATTGAGCATGTATTTTTCTACTGCAAAGCTCTGAGGAGCTTCTGGCAGCATGTGTCAAATTATATTTAACCGTAACAAATTTAAATGTGAACATAGCAGAAACAGTAACAATGTTTGGGATAACAAAAAATATGCTGGGTGAAAATAATAAACTGGTGGAAATAGTTAACCATATCATACTGATCGCGAAGATGTGCATCAGCGAAGCTAAATATGGTAAATTTGATAATGTTTTCCAGGTTTTTGAATCTGAAATAATGTTAAGAAAAAATACTTTATTTAATGACTACGTATAAAATAGTGACCATGTAATTACTATGTAAATGGTGAGTTTTGAAGGAAGCAAAAAATAAAAAAAAAGCAATGATGATAGGAAATGCGAAATACTGTATGTCTTGGTGTACAAAGTAAATCCACAGTGCTTCAAGCAATGTATTATTCATTCATTCATTCATTCATTCATTCATTCATTCATTCATTCATTCATTCATTCATTCATTCATTCATTAAGGCAGGACAGTGAGAGCTTGCATTCGTGCACCACAGCTACTATGACTGACCTGAGGCAGTTTTGAAAGGGTACAGCGATAAACCCTCGTGTTTTTATAATGGGACCAATGTCAACAATTGGATAAGCATGACAATCATAACAGATGCCATGGAGTGTTACCTCCTACACACATCATTTTAAGTATCGCTAGTACCGTCTGCTGCAATGAAATACAGACTTAAATTGTATTAGGTCCGCCTGCAGCTGACAACGCAGAGATGAGTCTATCGAGCCGGCTATGACTTCACCTTACTGAGGTCCGTTCCTCAATACACTCAAAAGTAACTGAATGAGTCCACTGATATCGTGCTGAGAGTATATTTTTCAATAACTCGTCATTAGCACCGGACGATGAGACTTGCACTCGTGCACCAGTTACGAAGACTGACCTGAGGCATTATGAAGGGTACTGCGAAACACTGGCAATGATGAATGACTCCAAGAACACTTAATAACATGATTATGATACCAGACACCATAAAGTGTCAGGCCCCACACGAGTAATAATTATGAAATACGCTAGTACCGTTTGCTGCAATGTTATAGACTTAAATTGTATTAGGTCCGCCCGCAGCTGACAACGCAGAGATCGGTAAGAGTTTGTGACGTAGGATATGATTTCGCAGAGATCCGCTACGAAATGAACTCAAAGGTAGCTGAATTTAAGTCCACTGATATCCGAGCCTCTACTCACTCATTTGATAATCATCCATCTACTCATTCATCCAGCTGATCATTGCTAGGCACCATGACTGGATAAAGACATTCGCATTCGCATGACTGAATCTGAGCAATTAAAAAAAAACAACACAACAACCTAAATACATCCAGCAAATGTCACAGAGAAAATTAATCACAAAGTCATTAGTTAAAAAAACAGCATTAAGCTTGTAACTTGCTTTGTCTTCTGCAGTTTTTACCCCTCTCCTAAAAACAACAACAACAACACCAACAACAAAAAACAACATCAAATGAGATAGGAGAATTGCCTATGATTATGATTGTGACAATATGATACCATATTAATCAAAAAAAAAATCTGTTGAGTGTCTGTCAATATGCTGTAATGCCTCTGCCTGCCGTAAGCAAAACATAGAGTATACCAGGTAAGCCCAATTCTCCCATCCGCTGCTCGCAAGGCAACCATCAGGTGACGTGAAATAAGGTTTCGGCGTATTGCCAACCGCCTCGCCAGTGTAATTCACAGAGGTGGTAACAAGTATGTGTGAATAATTTAATTCCTCTGCAAGCGGCTGATCTGTCAAGCAAGTCATGCTGAGGCAATAAAATTGGAGACTTTGTCTGCCTCGCACGGTCGAACTTAACTTATGAATGTGGATTATCACAAGTTAATCAGTACGTTGACTGAACTGGCTGAGGCTGGTGGGACTTACGTGACGTCATCATTTCCCTCACAATCGTCTGCTGCTCGAGCAAGGGGAAGGAATTTTGATCACCCATCTTGCTTCATTAAGCACACACGCACAGTATCATTATAATGCTCTGTCTTCAAGAAATAGATTGTTTGGACACTGTAGATACTCCAAGAAACAATAAAATACTTTACTTGAAAACGGAAAATATTTTCGACGAGCAAATCTATCTCAAATGTTTGTTTTTACGCTCATACATTAGTTCCCATAATTGAGAATATGAACATTAATGATTGGATCTCTTACCATCGTAAGACTTACATTAGGTCATCTGTGCTGGGTGTACTTTTAGTAGCATTTAACAAGCAGAGTTTATTATGTAGTTCTTACGATGGTATGTGATCCCATCGTCAATGCAAGTTCTCAAATGACATCAGGACTGGCTTCAAATGTAGTACAAAATAATACCAACTTTGGACAGATTAAGACGATTTAGTGTGCAGAATGTCGTTCAAGCTTCAGGATCCATAGGGAACCCACGCTTAACAATTTGTCATTAATGATTTCTTATCACTTAAAACACAAACAGGGGATGTCCTTACTCAAGCCACCGCCCTCAAGATATCAAAAAGCCTTCAACCGCCCACAGTCTGCATTTAGAAGACTCTATTCGTGCCCAAGATGCAGTGGCGTGGATTTCTTGTTATCAGACATCTTGTTGGAATATCAAAGCGAACCCACCCGGATATTTTCACTTTTTGGTTCAATTGGTCAGGATCAAAAACGAGTTCAACAAAGGCGCCGAAATTCCGAAGGCCGGATTTCCCCAACTTCTTCGCTTTTTTTCAGCAGTCAAAAATTGTGTCATGAATGTGACGGTGGTGATGTTGTCGACAACGGCGATGACAATAATAATAACGACGAAAAAGCCGATAAAGGCAAACATGTTGACAAGGACGAGTCATTTCTGTTTATATGATGTTGAAGAGGATAATGTTGATCACAGTGGTGATGACAATGAAGATGATCGTTGACAAGCTGAACATATACACAAGAGAATCTATTGTTTTTGTGCCCCTAAAAAACTGATGATAATGAAGATGATGCTTCTGATGATTGTAAACATACCCCGCCATACAAATAAACAACCGTAATAGAGGGTTCCAAATGTATGTACCACCCTTTTCCATCCGCCAGTTAACGTGCGTACATTCGGGGGAATGTCACCTTCTCGACTTTGTTTACAAACTTTGTCGCCTTTTAGATTTCGCTCCCCTGACCATCGGCTAAGACCTTTTGGAGAACCCATAGTATTGTTCTCAAATCATACATAAACCTAATCCAGTATATTTAAGCCACTTGCCACTGGCATCGATTATATCTGATTTTTAGACATCCTTCATGGGCAAATTATAGGACATTCGTCTAGAGCTTAGACATTCGCCTAGAGCTTGGTTTAGGGTTAGCGACAGGGACAGGGACAGAATTAGGAAAGAGAAAAGATTCGTTAAAAAAAGTCTAGAATGTGACAATGTGTAGAGACTGTCAGGAGTTTGTATTTTCTTCAAGCCTGCTCTTAGCCCTGTCCCTAGCTCCAGCCGGGGGTGTCCTGATATATTACCTAAGAAATTTGCCGGAGTTCCGGGGTCAACAAGAGTGCGATGCAGCGCCGTGTGAAAAAAAAAAAAAAAAACCTCTTTCATAAACAGGCAAATTATGCGCAGCGACATTGTTCATAAACATGCAGTGAACGGTAAGTGAGAGTTACCTCCCTACGCCTCTCCACACCTGCCAAGCCAGTGACATCAAAGGACTGGCACGCCTTTTGGGTTTGGGGCTCTTAATGCAAGGACAATTAGGAGTGTTGCCCGCAAAGATATTTGAGAAAGAAAACACACAAAGACTTTGAAGCGCATATTATTTTGGGGGCGATGAATAATCATTAGTCAGTGTTCACGTTTATTTGTTGAACTGGTGATTGGTACAGTCTGAACCAATTATTCCATGCGTTTAGAGAAAGCTGCCGTCTTAAAAGTGGGGCTTAATGAAAAGGATCAGTGGGCAAATGTTTTTGGCACTCAGATTTAAAGACATCAATTAATAGATGTTATTGATAGGCTTTGTGGAGGCCAAACTGTAGGCGTTTCATAACAATATTCGGGAGTTCAGCGCATTCAGTTTCTACTGGGGTTCTTCTGTCTTCGCTCTAAGTGAGCCTACATTTTACACTTAGGTTGCAAGAGCCAAATTGTAAATAGAGGATCTATAATGAGTGTTTATTTGATATCAGATTTATGTTATGCATTTATCGTATTCACGAGCCACGAAATTCGTTATGCATTTATCGTATTCGCGAGCCACACGAGTTTCAAATCCTCTTTATCATAAAATCTCTAACTAATAAAAACATGAACTTTTAATCGTGAAAAGGACATTGAAGTGGCCCTCACCCTGTTTGAAACACATCAATTACGTCTGAACCGAATGACCCACACAATTGCATACAAAGTAGATTCAAACAGCTGACAATATCAATGAAAGTTTAGACCACAGAAACGCTGTGACATTTTAAGTACTTTAATTGAAATGTTTAACTGAACTGAGACTGAAACGTGAAAAGAACGATGACAAGCCGTACGAAAGACAGACTGAAAAATTAAAAAAAAAAAATCTACACAGAACCCGACGGCAGTGACAATAGTTACGGGAGAAATGATGTCACATATTCATGACGTCACAAAGGAAGAGACGTCACCTGTTCATACGCCTAGAGGTTTCCAAGGTTTTCAATCAAAGTACTCCTAAGCAGGTCAAAGGTAAAATTTATGTAACGTGTGACAAACCACAAAATTATTACACACTTTTATGTCACCACAAATAGGCCCTGTTTAAAAGCCTCTTTGAACCATTAAATAAAGATTTCATCCTCGAACCATAGGAACCTTCGGAGACGGTCAAGGCTAGTCCGCAGGTCTGATGCCACCACTGTGCTCAAATCTTATACTGTTTACAGTGGGGGTCCTTCATTTAGATTTTTCACAATTTTAATTTAAATCAAAATGGGTTAAAGGTTTGGCTTCTTTTTGCAGATCACAGGCCTTAACAAATAAAATCATCTGAAGCTGTTGAGAAATACTGAGTGCAACAATTACTATATTGTTTTTTTTTTTTTACAAATTCAAGACGGAATATCACTACGTCTGTGATGTAGTTTCATGTTATACGATTATTTCTATTACGATTCTACGATTATTTTATACTTTGCTACTTTTGACTCTGATAGTCCAATGTTTGTTTTTTTATCAGTTAGGCTCCTGCAGTCTTTAGTTCCGGTGTCTGTCGTTTAATGGTGAATTGCATTTTTGCATATGGCACAACATCGACCTTGGTTGAACACCGGCACATTTTGTAGGGAATTTGTTAGGAAATTTCTGCCTAGAGCTTAGTCGAATGTTGGAGCAGGGCTAGGCTAGGGTTAAGAAAGAAAAAACAAACGTGATATTTCCAGGACAGTTGAGAGCTTGCGCATTAACCAAGAGATCTCTTACCATCGTAAGAAGTACATTAAGATATCCGTGCTGAATGCACCCTTAGATAGTGTTTAACATGCAGAGTTAACCACGCGCCGCACAGCCAGAGAGTATCTCAGTAATTCGACATTGAATTTTTCCCCTCTTATTTCAAAGCTGCGTTTTTTTTTTTCATTCTTGTAAATCCAACAATAAAATCGGAATGCAGAGTTCTTACGATGGTAAGAAATCCCATCGTTAATGTGCAAGTTCTTAATTATCATCTTCTAACTGCAGTTTCATAGTAAATTTCTCTTCCGTTATTCTGCCTCTGACATTAAACCAAATTCTAGACGCGAGTATTATATAATGTGGCGCATGAAGGAAGTCGAACAGTCAGATGCACGCGGTGCCGGTATCGGACAGCTTAAGGTTACTGTAAGTTAAAATTTAAGTTCATATATGATTTAAGGGCAATATCATGGGATTCTATTGAGGGCTTTTGTAGATAGAGACAGAGGAGATCTCTGAAAATCGAGATGCTGATTCACCCTCCGAATTTACGCACACTGATTTTCGGAAGGTCTTGCGAGCAGTAAACACATGTAACCATCTATTGAAAATCAACGTCAGAGTGCCTTAACATAAACCTCAGCCCATAGCAATAAGTGGAAAAAGATGAGTACTTGCACACACAAACATTCCAGGTAATTTAGTGAGCTTGTCCTGATGTGTGGCGACTTCCATTGCCGCCTCCTGGTGACGCCTATGACACCATAATGTGGGAGAAAACGGTATAGGGAAAATCTACAGACAAAACTGTGAACCATGAGGGAAAGTAGGGGAAAATGCCTAGCCTACATCCTACTGAAAACTAAACAACAACAACAAAATTAGGTTTGTTTCGCAAAATTAGCCTTTAATTGAATTTATAATGTTTCTTGAATTAATGTTTTTCTTCTTACTGCAGTTTGAGCCAATAAATAACGGAGTTGCCAGATTAGCAAATTTGGTGTCACATTTTGTAGAAATTTGGTGTTTTTTTCTTAAAAAAGTGTTTAGCGAGAATTTTTCGCTCTAAAACCGCTATGTAATTTCAATTTAGATTAGGCGATTTTACCTGGGAGCACGTTTTTGTCCGTGGTTTGACATCCCATCATTAATCTAACCTACTAATAGGATTGGAAATCAGACAGTGAAGACCCCAAGGATGGCCAGCGATACACTCAGTGCAAAGGGAAAGGCAGGGAAAAATCACCCTTGCTGTAGAATAAAGGCAATCAGTTCAGCGTGGCGACACTTGAGCATTCATTAACTATGGGATCTCATACCATCGTAAAAATTACATGAACTTTGCATGATGAACGCTAACTAATGCACTATTACACTTCTTGTGATAGTTAGAGATCCCATCGTTAATGGGCAAGCTCACAACTAATTTAGTTTTACTTCTTGAAAGCTGTAAGTGTGGGGCTGTCCGTGGGTTTTTCCAGAATGAAGCTGAGCTGTCACCATAAATTAAATTCTACTATTCCAGACTGGAAAAGAACATGATTATGGTTAAAGAAAGACAAAAAGACACACACACAAAAAAAGCAATCCCCATGATATCGTCCAAGCACGTCTTCCGATAGTTTAACACGAGAACAGTCATTTACACAAACCCTCAAGTCATTACGTTTATCTGAACGGAATCGTAATTGCTTCACGAACGTTTTCAAATCTCTTGATCGCTATGACGACGCCAGAGTATTCCACTGAGGAGAAGTTTGTGTACTGCTGAATGTTTTATCTATGTTCTTGGTCTCAAAGTTTAAAGAACGATATATGTGATGTGACTACGAAAAAAAAAAATTCCCTTAGCGTTTTGACAAAGTAATACAAATACCATTATTGGTTTTCATACTTAAATTTCAACTAGGAGAAGTTATGATATTTCTCGTAAGACTGAAAATGAGGTTAACACAAGATCAGATAGAGTAAAAATAAAAGTGAAGTCAAAGCGTAACCAAACGACAAAGCCTTGGACTGCATCTAGATCTAGATCTAGTTTTTGTTAGTTTGTCACATCAACTTTGCTAGAAATGATGGATGTAGAGCCGGGAACAGGCAAACATTGAGAGGAGGGAAATCTTTGTGTAGGGGCACCGTAAGGCTGAGCAAAACAACTGACAGAGGAGGTGAGAGCGTAAGAACAAGCATGTGAAAGTTTTTCGTTCAGACTAAACCAAAGGCCACAAGAGCTGCGCGGAAGTTGTGCGATGTCAAAGTATCCCTCTTTCCTCAAATGACCATCTACCTCAAAGGATCTGGTCACTCGGGTGCTACTAGCGCTTCTAGTGTGGATAATTGATGTGAATTAAAAAAAACAAAAAAAACACGTGCCGCACAGCCAGAGAGAATCAATCTGACACTGGCTTTTTTTTTCTTATTTTTATGTTGCGTTTCTGTTTGTTCTTGTACACCCAAAAATAAAAACGGAAGTGAGATGTATCAGTCGGCCATGTCGAACAGCCTGAGGTTATTCGGTACGGGTAACTGTCACTCAGAGCTTAAAAGCTGCGCCATCCAATCGTTACTGTCGAAAATCAAGCCCCGCCTACACAATGGCTGTGAACTATTGGTTCATTGCTTTGACTCGGATTTGCTTTCATATTTCAAACACTAAACACTTTTAGATCAATTTTATTTACTGTAACATTCGGGTAGCGCTCTGCAAAGTTTATATGCAGTGTAAAATGTTTTACTCGTGGAATTCAGAAACGATAGCGCTCTTATGTGAAGCGTGCGATTGAATTCAAACTAGTGATTTGTTCTATGATATAGACTACCCTTTCTCCTTTACTACCTGGACAGGCCTTTAACTCACCTGTGACAGTATGCATAATCCATGCGTTAGTTAACTTACTGCGTTAACCACAGTGAATACCACTAATATTTTGGGAGTTTCCTGTGCTTACCGCAGTGCGTTAGTGAACGCAAGGAATATGTATACGGCCATTGGAGTCTGAGAGCTGTCTTTTTTTTTTTTGAACGTCTTTGTTCTTTATTTCTTAAAATACCCGTCCTGACCAATCCCTGGGTTTTGGAGACTATGATTTTGGATCAGTACATGAAATACAACATAACCCGGTCAAACATAGTTTCCAGTCTGAAATTTCATCACATCTGTCAAATCCATCCTAACATGAGTCCCATCTCTGCCTGGATCATCAATGAAAATAAATATTATCTTATCTCGGGTTCACAAAATGACGACACGGTATTTTCAGAAGGTTTCTTTTCCAATGTTTCACTTTCGAAGGCTATCCCAGCATGCCGAGCAATTACACTATATCCCTTGTGTCAAACAGAATGTCTGTGAAGAAATACTCTGAAGAAATACTATAACGGTTTTTACGACACCAAACGGAAGTTAAAAGTTTATATACATTTAGGGGAGAAATTGTTTTGCTAAATAATTTGAAGTCTGGAGACGCCATATCGTAACAATATCGTGGGCGAGATCGCATAACAGGCATAGAAAATTTCGCTTAAAAATTTGATGTGTGGAGACTCCAGTTCGTATCGATATCACGGGCAAAATTCCATAACTAAACAGGCATAGATAGAGGGCGAAACAGGAGGCTTAGATTTAGAATCGCATGGACAAGATCCCATAACAGGCATAGAGAGAGGGCGAAACTGGAGGCTTAGAATCGATTCCCATCTCGCATCATGGGCGTGGAATGTGTCACGGAGTAACAATGCCTTGTAGTGCTACACGGAGGGAAACATGTTCTCGCTCGTAAAGCAAAACACGTGTAATGAAACACAAATAACACGTTATAAACCCAATGTGCCGGAAGATGAGGGCCTCCATTCCCCACAAACGCGTACAGCGATTTGCTAATTTTCTTTTCAACCGACCGGAACTGCATAAACACGCGAGTCAAGCTGCAGGGGAGGTGAAGCGCGGAAAATATTTTTCGTTGCTCAAGTCACTTGCTACTTCCTACATCCCACATCCATCTGGAAACGGCTGAACAAGAAAAAAAAGGTAAATGGCTTAAAAAAAAAACACCACACACACACACACACACACACACAAGAACCTGGAGTCGATCAGGCATAGAAACATTTTTCTTCAAAGCACTTGTTGGTTCCATAATGACAGAAAACACCTTGAAGAATGCGGTGTCCAGTGTAGGGTCTACAGCGATTTGGACGAGATTCTCTGAGCGATGAGCCTATCCATCTCTTAAACTGGACTCCAAGACTGTTCTGTTTTACAGAACACCGAGATGCGAGGTTTTGAGGGGAAAATGGGGAGGCGGGGGGAGGTAAGGAGAAGCCTGTGAGGACCAGGGGTGGGATGGAAGGGGAAGAGACAATTTTCAGATCAGTATCTTGAATAATGGCATTTCCTTCTCAAAGTGACTGACGGTACAGAGGCACCATCTTCCGCCATGGCATGAATTTTCTGATATGACGTTTTCGTGTTCAGAACAATTTTAAAACGACACAGATGTTAGATGATTGTAATACTAGCTTCTACCTCGTCAGCTCAGAGCTAAGTCACTTTACATGTGGGCTATCCTGGAACATTCTTTCATGGGAAGACTGATGTATCTACAATGCTGTAAACGCGTGAGTTTGCGCATTAACGATGGGATCTCTTACCATCTAAGAATTCCATTAACTTTGCATGTTGAAGGCTTTTAAGGATGCTTTTACCACCAATCCACTATTATAATTAATACAATGGTAAGCGATCCCATCATTAATGCACAAAGAGATCCCATCATCAATGCGCAGGCACTCAAATTCTGATGGATTCTGTGCTTTCAATTGTATACAAAAACAACAACAACAACAACAACAACAACAACAGCAACAACAACAACAACAACAACAACAAAAAGCCACAATAAGACCCTCTACAGAGGCATCAACATCAGCAGCAACGACAACGGCGACAACAGCAACTCTTCAGCTAACACTAGATCTAGAGCTATGACGTTCGTAATTTGGATTATAAAAAGGCGGACTCTTTCGTTTCGTAAATCTGGCTTCTGTGACGTTTGCATTTTTACGCCTACAGTAATTGCTAAGGTATTCCGTGCTTTACCACATAAAATAAACAAGATTTACAAGGCTCACAATGGATCACTCTCAGTTATTATGCATGCCCGGTCATCCGGGCATCGCAAGTCATAACTTCAACAATCATTACTTCTGCTCTCCACTTTTCCATTGTCATAGATGATGATACGGATGATACGGTCTGTGACACTGGCTCTTACCTGATGAACCTTTCACTTTCGGAAGCGGGGATTGATGATGCAATCACAGTTCTTTTTTTGTGTAAACCGGAAGTGAGCTTCACTGGAGTTGAGTTACTAAGAACGGCCTATAGCAGCAGCGGCAGCCGCTCATCAGCACTAAAACGGTGACACTAATAACATGGCTAATAGGCAGACAGCTTCCTCTATAATGCTTATGCTTCGATGTTTCACTCAACGGCACATGCAGCACGACATAATTGGCTGCTTTCAAACAAATAAGTGTTCCTACATATGTCACAGTGGAAACAACAACAACAACAACTTCAGCAGCATCAGCATCAGCAGTTGCAATGGCGACAACAACAACATGGCTATTAAGCAGACCACTCCCTCTATAAAGCTCATAACTTAATGTTTCGCTAAACGGAAGGTGCATGCACCACATAATTGCCTGCTTTCAAACAACCCCAAATTCTATTATCTCTTCAAACATATTTTCCTCGGCCTTACCGTAAACAAGGAAGCGGCTATATTTCGTGTTTATCATCACACTAATTAGAAAAAGCAAAAACGATCGCTTTGTAGCAAAATGTTTGGAGAGGAAGTGTATCCACCGAGCTCCATCAGCTCACAGGCATCGTTGGAAAAGTCTTCAAGGCAGAACGAGAGGAAATAAGCAGCTTAAGATGCTTAAGTGACAGTAGCGTAGATCATGGCCTGGGGGGAGGGGAGAGGAAGGGAGGGTGAGGGAGGGAGAGGCGGGTAAATGGAAGAGAAGGGTCTTTACCTCTGTTAAAAAATAATCTATGTTCTCCCTGCCCCCAATATCCCCTTCTGTACTCTGCCTCAGCATTTCTGTCTTTGTTTTAGTATGTTATCACGTTCAATATTTAATATATCCGCATCCCTGACTGCCACGATCACAATATCCTTTCACGTGCGCCCCTTCAGGAGGTACCCATTTGCTACGCCTCTGTTAAGTGTTTTGAAGGCTTGTAAGAAGAGTATCATGGTTTACAAATGACTGCAAGGTGCTGGACCTGTGAGCCATCTCAGTCTTTTGGTGGAAAATACCAGGCAGGGTAAAAGTGACTACAGAATGCTAAACGCGAGGGCCTGTGGTCCATGGCGCTGACCACTAAATCAGTGTTGGCCGGGTATCTTGAAGTACAGTATAGGGGAACTTCAATATTAGGCGTTTTATTTAATAAGTATACTTAGTAAATAAGTATGAATTTCACATACATAGATTGATTACTATCCTATTATTTCATTATTGAGGTGGACCTCGCCATTAAGTATACTTCAGTAATAAATACACTATTTTCCATGCAAAAAGGACATATGTACATAATATCGAGATTCTACTGTACTGGCCTCTTAAAAGTCTCCAGTTCCCTTAACTGGGAAAGTCAGAGAACTTGAGAAAAATGGCATTAAAAGTTTCGACGTCCTACTACGTTTTTTTCATAGAGTTTAACCTTAAAAAACAAGGCAACTTCAAGAAAGACGACAAGGAAAGGAATCAGGTACGGCGAAAGGGGGCACTTCACATTATTGAGTTTTACGGCATTTTCACAACGAGATGGTTAACACCAAATCGCGGTCAGTATACACTATCTAACGTCTCCCGATAAGAGGGCTTATGTTGGTTTTCCAGCCAAAATCACTTTTTTTTTTCGGTGGGGGGGGGGGGGGGGGGGGGGGGNGGGGGGGGGGGGGGGGGGGGTGGGGGCTTTTTCGTGATCTACATCTCAATACTGGTCTCCCAATAAAATATTTCTGCAAAACTGCGAATGTTCTTGATAAGGTAACAGATGTCAGAGACAAAGTTTGTTGAAATATAGAGCTATGTTCAACAGGGAACCACCCACTTTTCTCAAAAGCAGTTTTAGCAAAGACAAGCCCTTTTGTCAGAAGAATTTAATTACAGATAAGTAAAACAACTAGGTTTACCAGCATTTAACCCAAAACTACCCATACACTTTGGCCTCATACAAGTACAATTCTGTTATTGTATAAGGACTTGGGCAGTGAGCACTGATAGTTTCTTTACCTCCACAAAATGGTAATATTAGGGTTTTCGTGCCCTGGCACTATTCTGAACACAGCAGGGCTGGCTCAGGGTCGCTTGCTGGTCCCGCCAAAGATCTCATTTCCCGTTCATTGCGCTGCTAAGCACTCGTTCCTCCGTTCGTTTTGTTAGCAAAACAAATGATATTCTAACAAAGACTCATTTTTCGTTTAAATTGCCTCCCTGTGTGTTTTGAAAGCATGGGATAGTGTTTGTTCAGTATAAGATGAGAAGGAGCAATAAGTGTTTTCGGAGTAAATTTCACGGAAATATTGTTATACATTCCTGTCAATTTTAATTACTTTTAAAGGCCTACGAGGGTAGATAGATGATGATACAGCGAGGTTAGGCCAAAACACATGAGATCTTTCTCGTTAAAAGGTCACATGGTTTTATTTATTTTTCAAAATTTTATTATATAGAGTTAAAATACCCATGCACTAGTCAACCCTGTAGGATTTCGGGAAGAAATGCGGTTTTTTTTTTTTTTCGGATACAGTCCATATGATACCGCAGCACAACGTAAATGAAGTATAAAATTCATTTTGAAGTGTGGAAATGAAAGCCCCTTTATTCGGAGAATGATAAATAGTTCATTTTCTACTCTTGCATACACGAAACAGAGTAACGACGTCAGAAGTTCTCCGGCAAGAGACTTTCTGTATACTGAGTCATTCACAACAACATGGTGGACACAGTGGCAGTGACGGAGGTACATATTTGCTTCCCAATCTAAAAAAAAATCTACATGATTTTTTTTTCAAAAATGTTAAACCGCGTACATATTCCTCCCGTCTGATAATTTCTGAGAAAACACCGCCAGAAAGTTGAGATTTTCACCCTCTGTTCGGCGCCATTACTCGTGCTGCTTGACGTCATAAAGCGAGACATGCTTGCAAACGATTATGCGGACGCAAACTATCTGGACCTAATCGTCTATTAGCTTATCTCGCTTTCTTTATATTATTGTTATTGTGACTGCCTCGAACCAACAAAATGTTGTCACCACCGCGATCCCATCATCTCATTCACACGCAGCAACGCTTATCATGCAAGAGGAACACAAGGCTGGTGCGACAGTGCCACTGATCACTACAGTAGCACAAGAAAGCATTAGGCATTTTTTTTTTTTGTGCCTCCCGGTCCTCAGTGCCTGCATCCATGATTTCCACTTTCTGAACGCACTTGTTTCCCATCCACAGACCTCACGTGTAACTTCATGGAACCCAATGGTCAATCGTCTTTTCTACAGCAACGTTTTCGTTTCAATTCTTTTTCAGATATTATTCGTACAGGAAAAAAGAGCCACACCTACCTAAGGCCAATGCATTCACATATTCTGTGAATATGAGATAAACAACTCTAAGTGGGCGGTCATCCCGGCATCTCAGGCCACAATTCCAGCAATTATTACTTCCGATTACTACTAAAGCATTGTCAGAGGAATATGATTGGCTGATAATATGGCTATTATTGGCTGATACATCTTTTACTTTCAGAAGAGAGATTTGATGAGGCAATCATACCACTAATTCATATTTACATTTTGCTTAAAGTTTTAATGTGCTTTTTTGGAGTTCACCACTCAAAAACTGTCTAGTGGCATCTAATCTCAGCAATTAAAGTGGGAAATAGAATAAGGGTCATGTCTTTAATACAGTTAAAATAAGCAGCTGAACGTAATTGAAGCGAGATTATCACAATATTTACTCTCGTTACGCTTTGGCATTTGCTCTGGCAAACTTTACCCTCTGACCCCAGACGATCTGTGTCACTGGAAAAGTACAGGTACGTAATAATAAAGACAGTATTTCACAGGCGGATGATGGATTTCCCAAGGACTTACTTCCCCACATGTTCCTCGGTTTCTATTACACCGTGACGCAGTCGAGTGATTTAAATCGACTTACAATTCTTTGTTGATGCTACAAATGGTTCAGTGTTATGGTAAAAAGTAGATGGAAAACCAGAGGCGGATATACTCATTTCTACAGAGGATAGCGGGAAGTCGGGCTGTGGAGGGGGGGAAGAGGAATGGAGATTTAAATCAAAGTCAAGCCTCTATTGAGAACAACATGTACGTGCTCGAGACAGTAATGTTGGCTGTCATACATAGGTTATTTATTATATCGTGGTGGCTCATTGCTAGAATCCCATCTGGCAGACTGGCAGTGATACCTAGTTTACTTCAACCCAGGTGGTCATGATAGACTGGTCATAGACAAAGAAAGAGGTCACGGAAAGGTCATAGGTCATAGACAAAGGTTTTTATAGGTTGCCACTTACCAACAGACTGTGTTGTACTTCATAGACGAAAGCTTCGAATAAAATATCCTTTGGAAAATATTAATTCCTTTCATCTTCTACAACATCCGGGGAGTTTATGAAAAAAAATTATGCTTACTTGCAATGCTGGTGGAGGTAAATGAAAAAAAAAATAGATCAAAGTTATTTCCTTGAGTATCCTTGACTTCTGGTGAATACTCAGAGGCGGCGGTTACTAGATCTACATACAGTCAGTTCTTGCAAAGGTGAGCTCAGTACGAGCATAGATTTCGCTGGAAATCTGACTGCAAGCCACAGTATCTCCCCTGATCCTATTTCACTGTTTCAGGTCAGATTTTATAGAGGAGCTAAACCAAACTTGAAAAACCCTACAAAAGCAGCCTAAAAGTAGCTAACTTTTTAGCAGTAACACATAAGACAAAATAAATACAAATAGACAAGAGTCTCATTTCAGTCTCGAAAGGTCACTCGAAATTCCCCTTGCCTAGATCTTCAGTGAAAATACACAATGCTTTAGTTTGGGACTAATGAGAAAATGTACAGAAATGACATAAAAATTCAACTCTCAGAGTGTAGCTAAAGAGAAACGGCATTAAAAAAAAAAGCGACAGAAACCTGAATAGCAGCCAGATTTGGGGCCTCAGGAGGATTGGGACCTGGCAAGACTGTCTCTCTCTGTTTGGCGTCATATAACACAAGGATGCAAAATAGTTGCTCTCATACCATCCTATCGCAGCTCCACCCCTGGAGAACAGGGAAAGTACGTCGCCTAGACAGTCAGTCTCAGTCAGTTCGGGGTCGGTTGGTGGGGATTTCCAGACGACGTTGTGGTCGCCGCGATGGACTTGGTAATGACTCTAGCAGCGTCTTTGATGTGGGCACGTCGCTACCACCACGCAATCCAGCAACCAACACTGTGTCACGTCTCGATCATAGAATAGCAGTGTATCATATGGCAGTTGCCTGACGCTTACTCTTTAAGATAGCCATAATACTTAAGAGCGAAAGCACACTATTTGGGTTGTTAGCTATGAAAGAGATAGCATGTTTCCAACTTGATAAGACGTCACTGGCTGCTCTTTGGATGAGGCCAAATTCCCGAGGCGCTGTTTTACGACTTAAACACAGAGAGTTTATGTTTTTTTCCTCTACGACGGAGAGCAGAAAGCAAGGGTTATTGTTCTTATTTAGACAAGCCTGCGCATGACTTCAATCTCGCCTGTGTGCCCGTCATATGAAACTCATGACCCATTGGTGAAACTACCGCTTTCTCAGACTGCACAAATTGTCTGTAATGAGACGGCGCTCGCACGATTCCTTTGACAAACTCACGGTGCTGGTTTAAGCAAACAGTGAGCAGTTTTCATCAAACGCAGCGAACTGGGTGTGAAGATGGATCTAACGCGATAGAAACCCTTGCATCCACACTGATTCTCTTCTCCTCGCTCCTGTCTGCATGTGTGTTTGTGTGTGCGTGTACATGTCTACTTCAAGTGCGCGTGTGTATGTGTGCGTGTGTACACACAAAACATCGGCACGCTCGTTTCGCGTTCAAGCGTGTGACGTGAAGTCAACAAACAAGGCTAGGGTCAAAGTCGACGACGTCAGCGTCAAATGGGTAGGGTTGGGCAAATTCGAATCCCAGAAGACTCTAAACCTACAAGACTCGAATCCGGATTCGAATCCAGAGCTAAGATTCGATGAATTCGAATCCGGATTCGAGTCGTGAGGGGAGGAGAAAAATTTTAAAAATTATGGGATTGGGATGTACACGAATATCGCTACTAGATTCTACATGGCGCCTTTCATATTGTATTTCGCACAGCTATAGGGCTACACCTATGCCTTGGGCCGGAGGTCCAAATTTTATTATGACAGGGATTTTTTAAAACCGGACCTCATTTTTAATGTGATTTTATTTCCGTGAACTGGCAGACTCAAATCCAACCCAATTCTAGGAATCGAATCCAAATTCGAAGCAAGGGTGAGCGGATTTTATGGATTCGAATCTGGTTAGAATCTTGCCCATCAGTGCAAACGGATAACCAGAGGTTTTTTTTGTTTTTGTCTTTACTGGCATAAAGTTTCGCCAAAGTGTGTAAAGTGCATTCTGTAAGGAGCTGAGGTTTTTCTTTTTATTTGGCGGTATAGGAGTTCTCTTTATATATATATAT
>JAWQUT010000002.1:4816667-4837363 GCA_033807755.1 Ellobium chinense | reverse complement strand
AAAAAAAAAAAAAGCATCAAATACAATCGCTTATCTGTTTATATCTGAACTTGTTCAAGTCGATAATGATTTATCTCGCGTACAAACTGCCGGAGAAATAGTGTGTTTTTACTTTGTCACAGGCGACTGGGTGTATTTGCCCTCAGGAGGCAAACGCATTCGTTGGCTGTAGCTGTTTTTACATGTACGATCAGTTCAAAAGAAGGTGTCGAGATCTAGCCTTGCTCGGCGACCTGCCTAATAGTAGAGGCCTGGTTAAATGCCATCTGTTAGAGCCAGTCTCCCTCTGCAGTGACAGTACTTCAAAGCCAAGGCGAATGAATCGCTTCGTTAGCCAAGTCAAACTGCCCGAGGCTACACCAATGACAATGACAACCTCTACCACTACCATCGTTACCATCACCATCATCACCACCACCACCACCGCCACTATCACCACCACCACTACCACCATCACGCCATGCAGACCAGACTGCTTTCACGCCACATAAACTGCAAACCATCATAGCTCTTAGCATTCGGCACAAGTGGGGAATTTTTGATGACAATCTTTAAAATTCTTAATCGATGCCTTTACAATCGATCTGTACCACTTCTCCAGTTTTAAGAATAGAATTGAGAATGAAACCACCAGGATTAGAGAGCGTAATAAGTCTGAAAGCAAGGCGATGTGAAAAGCTCAGGAAAATAAGGGAATGAAACTGCGCAATTCCACCAGAATGCCTTGTTAGTGACATGTTATTTTTTTTCTGAAATGCTGAGCTTTACAGCGACCAGTTTCGGTTTATAATCAAATAAGAAATTCACTCCTGTTAGAAACAAACAAAGTCAAAGCTTATCAGAAATTGGGGTAGCTAAAATGGTATTTTGCTAGATTTACCCAACCAGCAGTTCTGAGAATGTTTGTCAACTGTTTAAAGTCACAGTTAAATGACACACTATGCCTCTGTCTTTGCGGATTAGTCTTGTCGAATACTTTTCTCCGTTAAATGATGAGATAAATCATAATTAATCAGATTTAGTGGCATTCATGTAACCTTTTCTCTTTTCTGACACAAGCTATGGAAGTGGTATTAAGTTGTTTGGTTTTTTTTTTTTTTTATCTCGGAGAGGTGTAAGGGAGGGTAGGTGGGTGAATTGAGAAGAATCAATATTTGTATATATTCGGATAACCTCTAACTTTACATTGGTCCCTTCGATGTGTCATATTCTTCCAATGCTGATATCGCCAAAAATACCTTGAGATATGAAAATACCATTTTTTTTTAAACTGCTGGCTATATAAAGTTTTACACCTCTTATTAACTTCTCCAGGGGTCCCATGCCAAACTACCTAAACTACCTTCCAAACATGTTGCTCTTCCTCCAAATTTTGACATAAAGAAAAATGCCCCTTAACCATTTAGATTTTGAGAACTTTGGCAGTGAAGCAGGCTACCTAATAGTTTAGGCCTTTTCATTCAGTAAACAGAGTAACCCTACCCACCTAGCAATAACCATAAATTTTATACTTGATTGGCTAAACCTCACTTATTTTTAGTCTACAAATGTATATGCACCTATCTAAGCCTTTGAAATTCAAATCCAATCCCTTTCCCCCTCCCTCCCCCAAGGCCAGTTTTCTGATTTTATAGGGACTATTTAAAATTGCATAGTCTAATTTTATGCCAGGTGCTGTTGGCATCTTTATAACTTGAGCTTATTAGCCTATACGTAGGTTTGTCTGAGTTGGTATCAGTACATTTATGGGTATATTGCGCCCCTGAACTTAGGAGTAGCGCTTTAGATAGGAAATAGAACATAAGTGTGAGTTTCGTCCGATGCAGGAGAATACTCCTCCAGGGACGTATTTGGACGTCTGAGACATGTTTGTAACAAACAGAAAGGTTGCACATCTATGTAATACATAGTGAAAGGAGTAAATAGATTTTAAAGAAGAGAGGATAATCAAGAGTGAGAAAGACACGGCATGAATGGATATAGGAGACAGAGGAGGGTGAAATATATTAATACTGGTGATTGTATGAGAAAGAACGGGAGTGGAAAATTGTTGTGTTCTTCAGATTTATGTGAACTGTACTATTTGAATTAATGTTTCTGTCTTCCCTGATATATCTTTGTAAAAAATTATATAAACAGTAAGTTGTTTTCTTTCTCTCTTTCTTTCTTTCTTTCTTTCTTTCTTTCTTTCTTTCTTTCTTTCTTTCCTTCAGCTGTTTTTCTTCTTTTTTTTTTCCTCAGATAATATACTGTGTTTTTCTTGTAGATGTTCTCTTGTTAGAAATAAGTCTGACTAAGTGTGAAATGAATTGTGTGGCTAACGTCTAGTAAAAATCTTGAACTAGAACTTTGAAAAGGAATTAAGATTTTCATTTCATTTTAATCATGCTCATACTCTTATATTTAATATCTGTACATGTAGGCCTATCCCGCTCCTCCACTGATTCTCCACTGCAAACATACCTTCTCAAAACGTCAAGACGAGACATGAAATATGAAGTCAAAAGTTCAGCTAATGGCGTATTACCACTCATAATTCTTTTTCTTTCATTATTTGTTTTTTTTTCTTTCCAATTCTTCATCTCATGAAACGTGCCCAGATGAGAGATGCTGATTGTGATAATGCTACAATTAGCTGGGAGAAAGGAAAGTGGTGCGGCGGACCGCGCCACGGCGGTTGTCAAAGGAGGGATGAAAGGAAATGAACTTGATAAGGGCGTGCACGGGTGGCTGGTTGCCAAGGGGTGCAATGGAGCAATCAATTGAGGCCCTTATGTGATCACTGATCCGCCTATCACGGGGATCAAGGAGAGAGGTACTAACACGGAGGATTTATCCTGGGTGTTGTTGAACGTGTTTTAAAGGTAGGTTGTACCGTTTCAGGATTTTTGTAACAAATTTGTAATTCCTCAACTCTTAAATAAGTTTGTTAGAAATAATATAGCACACTCCATTTCTTTTGCTTGCATTATAGCACGTCTTTCTCTTCCTTTCTTTTTCATGTATTCATTCTCCCATAGACGAAGATCCCTAAAAGCAGACTGGAATAAGCAGAGAAACTGCGGCCATTTTATAGATGGATTATATTATTTTTCAGTAACAGCTGAGCTTTCAAGAACAAGCTTCCTGTTGGCAGGAGTATGCAAAGTTGAAATATGGCCCTTCCGCTCTGTACCAGCCACAAAAATTCCCATGATCACACTATTCTTTCAACACGCTTAAATTCCGGGGCGTCAAAGACATTTTTAAAGTCTTAAGACACAGAGCTGGTTGATGCTGGAACATCTGGAGACAGCTTAATATTACACATCGGATACCTCTTACAACGAGGAAATACAGTAGAACCCACTTATAACGGCCTGGTTTACGGGAACCCAATCATATCGACGGAGTTCTAAATTCTAATACCAAATTCTTCTCGTGATTTCTCTATCTCAATTTAAAAAAAAACAACAAAAACAAAAAGGAACAACACATTTTCCCCATTTCAAGTTTTAGTATAGTGTTCCTCTTGGTGGCAAAGCAAAGTGTTAATCATTATCTGGTGCTTGGAACATACACTGGTATAACTTACCTTTAAAAAGGTACAGCCAGGAGCCATTTACTGAAAGATAAGTACAAATCATCAGTTCGTGACTCAGGGGGATATTTAATCACTAAAATCAATAGCTTTGTCACATAGTTGTTGAGTGAGTTTTCCTCGGTACCACTCTCGCTCCGTTATTTTAGTGATAAGAGTATTTACTAAATATATTATATTAAGAGTATGTTTATGAAATTAATGTGAAGATAGCCAATCATAATGGCATTGTAATGAATTTTGAAAAGGTTTTGGATCTTGCTGCGATATGAGACGGAGCTTGATTAGTTTTCAATATTTTCCGTGCCACCCCGTTCGAGACACGATATTTCGACTGCTAGGATTATTTTTTTTTCTTAAAGATTCGTCATACAATTCATCATTCAATATCAAAGAAATGTCGTTTAACAGACTTGTTTTTATTTTATTTTCTTTTGGCTCAGACTGTACATGTTATGTGCCTATAACATAGAAATATAAGATAAAAAGTAAAGTAATTAATAGGTAGGCTACATAAATGGAAAAAAAATCCAGATCACATTAATTCAGTAATCAAATCTGATGTGCTGTTAGTAGTTAAGGAATCGATGATATTATATTTAAAAAACCAACGGAATGAGTATCTGTGAAATTATAAATAAATAAATAAATAAATAAATAAATAAATAAATAAATAAATAAATAAATAAATAAATAAATAAATAAATAAATAAATAAATAAATAAATAAATAAATAAATAAATAAATAAATAAATAAATAAATAAATAAATAAATAAATAAATAAATAAATAAATAAATAAATAAATAAATAAATAAATAAATAAATAAATAAATAAATAAATAAATAAATAAATAAATAAATAAATAAATAAATAAATAAATAAATAAATAAATAAATAAATAAATAAATAAATAAATAAATAAATAAATAAATAAATAAATAAATAAATAAATAAATAAATAAATAAATAAATAAATAAATAAATAAATAAATAAATAAATAAATAAATAAATAAATAAATAAATAAATAAATAAATAAATAAATAAATAAATAAATAAATAAATAAATAAATAAATAAATAAATAAATAAATAAATAAATGTGATTGAATATAAAATCCTGCATTACTGAATGTTTTACTATTGTTACCACCACCACCATGGTATCATTACTACTGATATCATCATGAAAACCATCACTACTATGGCACCACTTCAGCACCACTGCCACTGTCACCATCACCTTTATTATTGTGATCACCAACACTATCAATACTACTATCACCACCACCACCACTAAAACTGTCACCACCACCACACTACCACTGTCACCACCACCATCACCACCGCCACGACCACAACTGTTGTCACCACCGCTGCTACTATTGTCACGACCACCGCTACTACTGTCACGACCACCGCTACTACTGTCACGACCACAGCTACTGCTGTCACGACCACCGCTACTACTGTCACGACCACAGCTACTACTGTCACGACCACCGCTACTGCTGTCACGACCACCGCTACTGCTGTCACGACCACCGCTACTGCTGTCACGATCACCGCTACAGCTGTCACGATCACTGCTACTGCTGTCACGATCACCGCTACTGCTGTCACGATCACCGCTACTGCTGTCACGATCACAGCTACTGCTGTCACGATCACTGCTACTGCGGTCACGATCACTGCTACTGCTGTCATTATCACTTCTACTGTTGTCACTTCCCTTATTACTCCTGTTCGCACTACAGTTACGACTGTTACCACTACCACCACCACCACCACCACCACTGTTACTGCTGTCAGCATCAACACCATTATTACAGTCACTACCACTGCTGCTTTCACCAACACCACCACCACTGTTGTTATTATCACCACTATGTCTATCACCACCATCATCACTATTGCTGTTATCACCACCACCATAACCACTGTCAACACCATCACCACTACTGACAACATCACCGCAAAAATGGTAACGCTATTACTTCAGCAGCGGTCACCACTACTGCTGTTGTCACCAGCACCACCGTTACTGTTGCCACCACTACCATCACCATTACTGCTGTAGGCAACATCATCATTTCTGCTGTCATCACCACTACCACTGTCACCAGCACCACCACCCATTATGCAGCCACCACCACTGCTGCTTTTATTACCACCACCATCACCTTTTCCGTTACTATCACCGCCTTAGCCATTGTAGTTGTCTCCACCTGCAGCTGTCTTAAAATTCATAACAAGTAAATCTATCACACTTATTACAGACAACTCCATATAATCGCAATGAGAATAATGGCAATTATCGGTTAATCGCAACATTTTCTACGTACCAAAATGTTATGAGAGTGGTTGGATAATGGTAACTCCGTTTAATAGCAGTTTTTTCCATTCTCCCTAAGAGCTGACTGTATCACCATGTCCAAGATCTCTTCCAATACCATGACATCTACCACCACCACCGCTACGCTACAACCATCATCACCACTGCAACTACCAATAACAAAAACACCACTCACCACCACCACCACCACAACAACAACAGTAACAACAACAATAACACAACACCAGCACCTCCTCCACCACCACCACCATCATCGCCATCACCACCACCACCACCAACAACAACACCATCAATAAAAATAACAACAACAACAACAATAACAACAATAACAACAACATCAACAACAACAACAACAACAACAACAACAACAACAACAACAACAACAACAGTAATGACCACCATCTCATCATAACGGTTCCCGAAAACCCAGAAACGCATCCTCGGCGACTTAAGAGATCCCTTAATAATGACGTGCTCTAATAAAGTTAGTCTAATACCCTCAAATCCTCCAAATAGACGTTTGTCTCTTGCTGCCAGGCAGCTCCGAGATTCCCAGGCAGGATAATGACAGCCATGAGTTGGGATCCATGAAAACGCAAACACCGATAAAACTGGGCCCAGTATTCCTGGCACATCCTTTGGGGAGAGCCGACAGAATGCGAGGAACTAAGTAATCGTTTTATTTCAATTTCCCCCTTGACGGTGGGAAAGATCTTCATGAGAAAGTCCTTTCCACGGCGATGATGGCAAGGGGGCTTTGAGTGATCAGGATTTAATTAAAATGGAAATGGAGGCGATAGAATATATCCCGGTGTATTTAGCCGTATGGCCCTCAAGCAGAACAGTTTGCCGCCAGCCTCGGCTAATTAAATACTGTTTTATTTCTAGTGACCGCCGAAAGAGAAATTGAAACGAGGTCGCGTGGCAATGCGAGTAATCCCCCTTCCTCTACAAGATTTAAAACATTCAATTTGTACCCGAAAAGATTAGATGGGCGTCCATTACCACCCCAATCGGAGATTTATTTCATAATTAAATCGCATTTTGGCGCTGATAGATCTCTCGCCGCTTGCTTGTCTGAAGCCAGCCCAGAGACAAGATTAGATAAATTGGAATTAGGCAGTCTCCGGCCTCCAGACCCGGACAATCGAGCTGGGATAACGTCTTTGAATAGAGCTGGCTTTCCTGAACGCTTCGCTCTGTGAGAGCCATCAACTAGGGTTTAGAGATGTGCTGGCTGGACAGGAAGGGTCAGGGAAGACGGTGGAACAGAGGCCAGAAGAGGAGAAAAGGCTGGTGGAAAAAGAGATGTTACGAGAGATTAAGTGTAAGATATACATAAAGGAAAGAAAAAGGTAGGAGGAGGAGGAGAAGAAGGAAAGAGGAAGAGGAGGCGGGATAGAAGAAAAGGAGCAGGAGATGGAGAGGGAGGAGGAAGGAAGAAAACGTGAAGGACAAGGAAGAGGAGGAGAAGAAAATGTCGCGAAAGAGGAAGAAGAAAGTGAGGAAAAGAATACTAGTGAAACTTTGTAGAAGGAGGTATGAGAAGGAAAAGGAAGTAAAGGAAGAAAATGCGGATACGAGAACGACGAGGAAGAGGAGGGTGAATAGGAAAGTATCTGGGAGGATGAAAAGAAAAGTGAGGCGGAGAGCATGAGCAGAGATTTCTCATGCTGGAGGATGATTGTCAGTTAAAACGAAAAATGATGTGGATATGAAGAGGAGGATGTCAGAAGAAGAGATAAAAGAACATAGAGACGATAAACGGTGCCGAAGGTAAGTCAAGAAGAAGAAAGTCAGGAAATGGAAAACTGAAAGAAATGAAGAATGAACTAAACTGGGAGAAAGAGAGAGAGGAAAGAAGGATGGGGTAAAAGAAACAGACACGTGAGGACAGAACTTGAATGAATACGTTGAAGGGAATTAGCGGACAGTAAGATAATAATGAAGAGGGCTGTGAATTTTGCCTGGGCAGTGTCCAGAGCCCAGACCTTGAGAATCAGGCTGGGATACATAAAGTCTTTGAATAGAGCTGACTTTCCTGAACACCTCGCTCTGTGAGAGCCATTAACAGCTAAGGTCTTACTGGACAGCAAGGGTCAGGAAAAAAGTGACGCAAGCAGTTAGAAGGAAGAGAAAGGTGGAGGAGAAGATGCTGAGAAAAGAAAGATAAGGATGTATGTGAAAAAAAGAAAAAGAAGAAAAGAAAGAGGAGGAGGAGGAGAAGAAGAAGAAGAAGAATAGGAAGAGGAAATTTCTCTGTCACTTATAAAATGTCCTCAAGTACTTAAAACATAATTATTCCCTCCCATTGCATGTGAAAATTCCATAAAAGTCCACCCAGAATAAACCGCGATAGACATCACTGAAAATCGTGGTTCGGAAGCTCTGTATTTAAGGTTCGTTCGTAAGACAACAGCCAGCGCAATAACACTAGTTTCTTCCTTTTAACCGCTTATGAGAGGATCATTCCTTGAAGTTACCGCAGTCAGTCTTTGGAAGTCTTCATGAAATTGGTGCAGTTCTTCGATGTGCAAATTTCGTTGTTTCAGCAGAATTATTTGTGATCAAGTACCTATAGTATATAGAATTAAAAGATGACCATTGATACATATAAGAGTGGACTTGGGAGGCTTCCTTTCTCTACTCCTCCCTTGATGTGAGTCGTAGAAGAACCAGAGTTTCTAGATGAGATAAGGACATTCATAGCTGCATTTTACTTCAGTAAAGTCGGCAAAACCGCACTTCTTCCATATTTTCGACTTTCAGTTTTGTCGGAATGAAGCAATGTCGATGGCGTCTAAAGCGTCTAATGGACCACTTTCAATAGTTTATGCCCCGTGACTTCGCCTCTTAGCCACACTGATCTTAATCATACAAAGGGGAGTTAGTCTAACTGGTCATTAAAATCTATACTCTACGGCATGAAATTTTCAGAAGCATACGGTGGTCAATGGTAGGTAACTTGAGATTTTGTTTGACTGGTCAGCGGTTTGAAAATGGACTTATGATAAGCACTGAGAACCGTCCTTCATTTCACCCAATTCTTTTAGCTATAGCCATCAATTAACAGTAAAGTCAACACTCTTCCCCTCCTCTGATATTGATTATGGTATCCAGCCCCCACACTGACCAGTGGCCACAAGTAGGTATTAGCATTACATACATGTTTTAATCATCGGCCAACCGCATAATGCTCCCACACATTAGCAGGTGTTTTCATGACAAACACGGGGCCGAGCACGATACACATGTTAATTAGAAGTCTCATTTGTCGGGCAAACACGAAAGAAGATCTCTCGCGGTGAGGTGAAAACGTCTTTAATACGATTAGTCATTCAAGCACATAAGTAATGTATATCAGAATCCAGATCACCGTGTTTTGGCTTCCAGAGATTTGCGCTGGCTCGCTAAACAGTTCTGGTGCTTCGCTGTGTTGACGGAATGAGATCTCCGATTTGTTTGTGTTGCTGGTGCTGGACAATGGCGCTAATCTGCTTCACGGCAAAGCGCACCTATGCCCTAATCTTTCAATATTGACTGGGCACTTGAATCTCCCCAGGGGAGTTGGCCTCCTCCTGATCTTGGATTCCCATACGGCCCATTGCCCGCTGTTATGCTAATGGTTGACTCAATTGGAATGATTTGGCCAAAATACAACAAATCATTTTATTCAGAAAACACAGCCAGTGCCAACAAAGACTGCGGCACAAGATCACGAACTCTTTGGACGCGCGACGAATTAAAGAGGACACCACCGGCGGGCGACTTGAGGGCGAGGTACCGGAGTTAGCTCCTCTTAGTCATCACTACACCTTGGCGTCACCACAGACGAACCATCACCCAGCGTGACAGTCCGCGCAGGGAGAAAGCAAAATATGTTTTTCTTGCCGCCGTTATCCTTTCATGGCCGGCGTTTGCGAAATGCGAATATCATTGTGAGGCTTGTATCCGTAGTGACATTCATGCGCATTCTTTTCATTCCATTCCACCAAGGGCCACGAGAAAGGAAGAAAAGGGACTCTCGATTCAGGACGACTGAAAGGGATAGATATTTTGTACGCGAACAGAGTAAAGCAAACACGAATCATTCAAACAATATTCACAACATTCCAATGAGTAATCATTGAAAACGAGAAGGTAACTTCGGCTCGGTCAGTCGAATGGAGATGCCATTGGATGACTGTCAGGTGTAGCTTGTCAGAGTGACAAAAGGGGAACAGGTACTGGAAACTGACGGCAACTTTGTCCGCATACACTCTGTCCGCATACACTCTGTTCCCGCAAAATATCCAAGATGCCACTGTTATTGCCATGATGCAGTTCGCATTAACTTACTACCACGATTTATTATTCCCACATTACGTCCTGATCGGAAGTGGATATTCACTGATCACCTGCAGACTCTTCGTAACAGCAAATTCAGCAAATATCATTATACCATTTCCGTTCCTAATGATGTTTTGTAGCAACATTTACAGAGAATAAATCATTTCCTATGACAGTTGAATTAATAATCGCGTTTATAGCATTTATGTCTTGTCCAATAGCCTGTTGGTAAAAGTGGCATCTTTCCCAAACGACAGACTCTGAGGGTAAAGTTAATGCCGCGTTTTCTGAAAACATTATGCTAATATAATCCTCATGAGCAAGAAAAATCATGACTGGGAAAAATATTTAAGGCATTTCAGGTACTTGTATCATAAAAATATTCATTACGACAAATGATTTAAACACACGGTCAGCGCCATGACATCTCTTTTACTATCCTGAAATAGTGAGAGAAATGGCAGTTCTTTTACTTGCATTTTTGTTTGTGCTTTTTTTTTTTTTGACAGCTCTTGTTTTCCTTTTCTATCTTCCTTTCCTCCTCTCACCAGCTCTCTCTCCAAACCTCGACCAACCTGGCAGTAAAAATAAAAATAATATACAGTATTAAGGTGCTTTACTCGGCACAAATTCTCCTTCTCATTGCCTCTTGCAAGATGATTACCTGGTCAAAAGGCAGGCAAAAGATAGATTTATTTACATTGGGATGGGACGGTTCATAGACATAATTATAGTCAGGCATTTTGGCGATGAAACCCGAATGGGTCTAAATTGCCTGATCTGAGATCTGTCTTGAGCGTTATGACAACTGTATAGCTATTGTTTACGCTTATCAACACACGATGCTAATTCCAGCAATCACTGCCAAGTTCCAAACACGCAAGTAACGCCAAGTCGTCAGTGGCTCCAAGCTAGGAGGTTTCTGGCATTGTCATGCAACACTCGGCGTGATAAGATACAGCCGGCAAATTGGCATAATATCAGGATAATTCACATAAATCTGGCCATTGGGCAGGTTAACGGGGCCCATCCGGCTAGTCGTCCGGATAAATAAGGCAGGCTGTAAAGAATGCGCAAGAGAGCTCGCCATAAAGATGTGATTTACTTTGCCATACAGTGTTGTTCTGTTCTCAGGGAATTTGCTTGACTGATTCGCCTGGCTTTACCTTTCTTTCATTTTCAAAAAAAAAAAAAGGAAAAAAAAAGAACAAACCCATCACCCAGCGATGCACATAAATATATGAGCAACTTGTCACCAATATATTATTATTATTCTACTGCAAAACTTTCTCTGTTTTACTACAATATTTCATCACTCTTGGGTCTTTTCCTAAGGTATGCTGCTGCAGAAATGAACTGGTAGTCTACTGTGATGAGAGCTGAATGAATTTCGTAGCACAGAGTGAAAAATGGCATTGCCCAATTCTTACAATTATATCGAGTGTTTTCTTTTGCACATATCCGTATATTAATGATGTCCGCTGAAGCCATTGGAAAACACTGCCTGCAACAAATATGTTTTAACAAATTTTGGACAGCTTTTGCGCTGTGGCCTCGGGTCATACGATTATTTATAGCCCGCTGTTATTGACTCTGATAGTCCAGAGAGTTTGGACCATTTGGGATTGTAAGCCAGGGATTTTTGACCATTTATGATAGTCCAGAGATTTTGGACCAATTAGGCTCCTGCGAACCGTAAAATTAAGTAGACTATTTTTTAGACTATTAAAAATATTTAGATCACGTCAGATTACGTCTGATGTTGTAGCAGCTAATGATGATATCGGGCGTTGTGGTCGCAGCTGAATTCTGAAAAGGTTGTCTGTAAGAGAGAGGTTGGTGTTATTTACAAGACATATATAAACAGGGACTGCACGTAAGAAAGCAATAAAACCTGTGATAGCCAGGTGACCCTCGTGGACAGGTGTTTGCAGGTCGAGTTGCTACTGTAATGGTATCCGTCCGCGCAGCCTCCAACGGTCAAGTACCTGTTGGCCTTATCCGTCAGCGCTGATAGACATGCGTGGATGGAACTTCCGAGAGCCGATGGTGTGAGAACCTTGATGACCATCAGCTGGTGATGCCAGGGGCGTCGGTGTAGGACACTAATTAGCTTGTCTCAAACGCCTCGGTGGCCGCCCATTATTTGCCTACTGTCATCAAGACTGCAGGATGAATGGAGATGGATGGCTCACAGGGAGCAACGATAAAAATAGTCCAGGTTTTCAAATCCCGCTAGGTGCATACATCATTTCCGCCAGTGAGTGCCAGGGTAATGAGAGTCAAATAGCATAGGTATGTGTGTGTGTGTGTGTGTGGGTGGGTGTGTGTGCATGTATGTGTGTGAGTGAGTGTGTTATGTGTGTGTGTGTGTATGTGTGTGCTTGTGTGTGTATGTGTGTGTGTGTGTGTGTTTGTGTGTGTGTGTGTGTGTGTGTGTGTGTGTGTGTGTGTGTGTGTGTGTGCGTGAGCGTGAGTGCGCGTATATGTATATGCGTGCTTGCGATTTATTTTTATTCGTGATAAATAATTATCGGTTTTCCAAAGCTCAATAGATACAACTTTTATTGGAACTGAATTCGTAATCTCTTCAGAGATTAATTTCTTCATTGATTTGCTTCCTAAATATGTGCTCTCAATATTATGTCTTCTTTCCGAGTTGTATGATATACAGCAGAACCTGAATATAAGGATGTCTTGGTCCTAGGAAAGAATATACTTACCATTGAGGTATATCAAATAAAAGACTACTTGATATCGAAGTTCCACTATATATACTGTATCTGTTTTCTTACTGGCTTGTCTATAGTTTTTAGAAGATTGAAAATAAATTGAGAACTTGCGCACTAACGATGGAATCTTTTACCACTGTAAGATCTACAGTAGTGTATTGGTGCTGAATGTATCCTTGGTAGTATTCAACATGCAGAGTTTGAATAATTCTTACGATGATAACAGATTCCGTCGTAAATATAAAAGTTCTCAATGAGCTCTTCACATCCACATTTTTATTTACCGCTTTATTATGTCACAATCCTCCTCAGATATCAATGCTCGAGCTCAGTTTTGCTTTGAATGAGTCAATAAAGAAATGTATTCCTGAACGCACCCCTAACTCGTTTTTCAGCGAAAATACACTTTAACAAAGTTTTGGAAAAAGCATTGTTCAATGTGACTCTGATGAATAATTAAACTCCTCACACCTGTCAGCTGTAATACACTTCTGACTCGTTTTTCAGCGAAAATACACTTTAATAAAGTTTTAGAAAAAGCATTGTTCAATCTGACTCTGATGAATAATTAAACTCCTCACACATGTCAGCTGTAATACACTTCTAACTCGTTTTTCAGCGAAAACAGACTTACAGAGGTTTTGAAAAAAACTAACAAACCCCCCCCTCCNNAAAAAAAAAAAACAAAACCAAAAACAAACGCTCAGCAGTTAGACTTCGACGAATAATTAAAATGCTCTCATCCTGTCTGTAATATTGCAGTGCCTTCTAAGAAACTGAAAGATAAGCGACTTTGCAGATATTTCATCACAAAGGTAATTTCCAGTAACAATCCTGTTTTTTCTCTTCCACTCAATTCCAAAGATGAAAAAAAACCAACAACCAACCCTGTAACTAACTGGAAATTGTTTGTCGTAATGTATTTAAAGTTATCTGTTGACACCTTAAACCAACGTTAGCAGTTCCCTTATTGTTTGTCGGCACCTTCAGAAATCCATTGTTACTGATGCCATTTCATCAATGTCTTTCTTTGCAACATGCCCCGTGTTGACAAAAGTTCACGAAGCGCATTGTTATTTGTTTATGTTTACCAACGTAACAACAGTGATGTATTGTTCTTATTTCTCTTCTTCCGTGCTTCCATGAAACGATCTAGAAACTGCTCCGTAAAAGAAAGTAGTCCTGATTTTTTTTCCGTAATTGTTTCGTTTCTTGCCATCGCAAGTTGTAAATTGGGTGGATTTTGTTACAACACAAAGGCAGTAATCAGAGGCATCATACTGGAAAGTAGGGTAGGCAGGTAACTATCCTTTTTCGTTACTTCTTCTAAACGTTAGGCGGCTAGTTGCCTGTGTGTCATTCATCAATTCACTTGTCAAAGGAAGAAAATTTGTCTCTGAATGGATGTCTTTCTGTTATTAACCTCTTTGATTTACTGATTTGTGTCATGAGGGAAAGAAAAAACCATTAACAACACAAAAAACATGCACGAAAGTTAACAACCTTTAGTTTTACTGTTACTGATGAGAGTAGGAGTTCGTGGAACGGCCCATGAAAGTTGATGGGTAAATCCATATTCAGCATGTGCCTATCATGCTTTAGTTGGCGAGTGTTGTCAGAAAAACAAGAAGACGTATAGAGAACAAATCGGAGTCTTTTTCTTATATAGAGGCAAATTCATTAAAAAAAATGGAAGTGAACAGTTCACAGGCCACCAGGTACACTAAGTCTCCAGAAAAAAAAACAAAACAACACCATTATGGTCAAAGCTGAACTCTCCTTGGTACAACAGAATGTCACCGCAAGACACGTAAATTGGCCTGGAGATGTAAATTTGATTTGTGACAAACTAACACTAATTTTTTTTTTATGAAATGTATGAGCATAGGTATTCGGTGTGTGAAAAAAAAGTAAACAATCAAACAAACAAACAAAAAATTAATAGATAAATGAATAAATAGATAAATAAATAAAATAACATTAAATAAATAAATAAATAAACAAATAAAGAAAGAATGAAGAAATGAATGAATGAATGAATGAATGAATGAATGAATGAATGAATGAATGAATGAATGAATTCTTATTTCAGAATTTTCATGCAGTGTTGACAGTATCGTAATTCGTGCTTGAAATTTAAAAAACATTAATAGACGTAGAAATCTTATGAGGAATTTGGACTCTTCTTGCAAATAAAAAGGCAATATGCAATCCCGTTCTATAAATAAAATTTTTCTGGCGTTCACCGTTACACAATTGATATGTTTTAGCAACACAGGCGAAGTAATGTAGACTAAATGAAACAGATAGGTGGATAGGATAGAGCTGGAATTTGGACAAAAAGGCAAACAAACGAATAAGTGAGCGAAGTAACAGACAGAGGCAAACAAACAAATAAACAGAAAAGAATATTTTAAGAATGTACAAATACAAATAAGCATTACTGAAGTGCTCACCCTCATTCCATTCTGTTACAAGTCTCTGGAACTGCCATTAAATAAACATGTGTAGTGTACATGTAATTGCTCCTTCCATGCCTCTCTTTTCAGCTTTACTCAGCTGTTTGCCAGACCCCGCCGCGACGACAGATCGCCGTCTATTTTTACACATGTCAAAGCGCTTACCCCCGTTTGTAAAACGAGTTTAATTGAACTTTATGATATGTTAGCCAAATAAACAATGAGGGTCGAAACAGATTTTTATCCACGCTAGACACTCTCTTTGCAGCAGAACCCCACGTCTGTTTGCCCACCTGGAATGCCCGTTAGCACACGCGGGAAATTAAGAAAATTGTTATTATTACGGCGCAATTTATGAGTGCTGAGAGGTACTCACTTGCCAACGGTAAACTAATGATGGTGTTTACCTTTTTTTCTCTTCTTTCTCTCCCTTTCGTCTTCTCTTTCTACTTCCCCCTTTTCTGTCTCCTCGTTTGTCTAATGCATTCTTTCTGGTTCATTTCCAAAAGCGTGTCAAGAAAACAGCAACACTTTCCGGCCTGAGTTATCGTTGTTGATAGTTTTCCACATTCACCCATTTCACAGTGTACCCTCGGTTATAAATGAGGATGGATAGATGGATGGATAGGTAGATAGATGGATGAGTTGATCGCCAACGCTGTGAACAAAAAATAGTGCGGGAACAAAGTGTTTTCTCCGCCGTGCCCTCGGTAATTACGAGGAAGTTACAAGGGGTTTTGCAAGGCATTGTGTTCATTTTCCTCTACTTTAGCGATACATTATCCCAAACGATCCGTACTAATGAGCATCGTGCCATCGCGTCAAGTCTCTTCGGCAATTTTCGGCTCGAGTCAGCGAAATTGGTGATCTTTCTTCCGCAGTTTTACTTGGGGTTTTAGCATTTCCCACCATTAGATTTGAAACTCTCAGAAGTCGTAAAGTAGATTCATGCTCGAAAGCGAAACGAACTTTCAAACAGATTAAAAGATTCATGATATAAGATGTAAGATGCTAGACTAGTTGTTTTGTTTTTTATGTCTTTGTTTTTGTTTGTTTACCCCACTCAGCTTGCAACGAATTCTCAGCATCGAAAGTTACAAGAATCGATCCTCGTTTTAACTGCACATTGTCTTTATCTTTTTGCTGGCACGGAGCGTAACATCGACTACTTTTGTGTTGTATGTGTTACAACGCTGGAGCGCACATTTTTATGACAGGGCAATCCATTTCGAGTGTGACTTTGGCAGAATAATGTATCTGTATCACCAGATTTGAACGCTTCCATCTCCTGGAAATAGATTTTAAATGAATTGGGTAAATTCTTACTCAACCATAGAATGTTTTCTGCGTTCCAGATTTATTTATTTTTTTTGTTTTTTCTTCACCAAAGTGACATTTTATTGCTGGTTTCTCTCTCTCTCTCTTCCCCCCCCCCNCCCCCCTCTCTCTCTCTAGGGATAGGAAGTGGGGAGGTTCTAGCTGTAAAGGAAATGGGCAGAGACTGTTTGGAAATCTGCAGACAATGAGTGAGAGAGAGAGAGAGAGAGAGAGAGAGAGAGAGAGAGAGAGAGAGAGAGAGAGAAAGAGAGAGAGAGAGAGAAACAATTTGAAAGATGAAACTAGTAGGATAAATGACGGAAAGCTTCAATGTGATTACAGTAGCTTCTGTTGGACTTTGTCCAGTGATATAAGCTTAGAATACACAATAGCACAGACAGCGGAAAAAAAAAAACAACAACAACAAAAACGCGAGCCTTAGTACTGTCCTATAGACTGCTCAATATTGTCAAGGGCAAAATATTAAACAAGACATAATGTGGACACTGATCAAAGGCAGAAGACCGGACTACAAATAGATTACTGGTTACTGGTTAACAAAAGCGACATCCTTGCACTTTGGGCAGACCCATAGGCGCTCAGTCCTCTAAAGCAGTCGTATTATGGTGTAGATGCTGATGGTGCCGGTCGCTGGTTGGTTATGTAGCCTTCTTTCCATTCCTCATCTCATAGTCTCGTCTTCTCCACTTGACCCGTGTGTAATCCCAAACTCTTGCAGTCTGAGGGCCACGGTTCTAAGAGAGATTACAGGTAGATTATGCCTAATAATTGGGAATCCAATCAAACTGGGAATTTTCGGGATGAACATTTTGGGGTAAGGGAGGGAAAGCTTCAATATAGATTTGTATCGTATATTATAAATGAACTAACTGTAAATCAGTTCAACCAATTCGTCATAGTATTGGTCTGAACTATGAATTTAATAATGCAGTTTGAAAGAAATGATGATGTTTACTTCCATTTTATTTAGAGGAATTTCGAGTACACTGCCTTTTACATCTTTAAAATGTCTATGGGCTACTCGGTCCATTTCTTGCTCTGCATTCTAATGGTAGAAAATTCACTTTCTAAGATCCTCGCTCCGGGTCTAACTGCTTCAAATGACGAAAGAGAAACATTTTACCCGGCCACCTCTATCATTTTGCGCTGAAATCGCATCAGAGCCAAAGCTTTCCATCACTGAGCAATTGGTTTGACGGACAATCATTGCCATTTTCTCCGATTGTGCTCAATGAATCAATTGTCTTGAAAGGATCCTTCAATCTGATGCTACCGGAACTCGGGTCGCCCCTCCAAAATTAGCTTCTCGGAGCGTGCGCATTGTATTAATGCTTCAATCGCTTCCGCTTCCGCCTGGGCTGCCGGACGAATTTGTTTGAAAGGAAACGCTTTCCTGTCTAAAAGCAGTGCCCGCGCCGCATTAGGGTATAATACAGGAGCCAAATGATAACCCCTTGAGCCGATATCGTCTTTATGGATCTCATTATATCACAGAGTTGCCGGCCAGCGATTTCACGCACGCTGGGCGCTTCGGTGCGGAGTCCGCGCGAAAATTGCTGCCAAGCGAGAGGGCTAATAGTCACTTAGCCAAATCAATGCTCGTGAAATTTCCCCTGGATTGTATCGAGGGCTCTCAGTAAAGTGAGGGGGCAAGGAAGGGAAGGGGGTGGAGATGGGAAGGGAAAAACAGGGGATGAAAAGGAGAAAGGGAATGGCTGAGGGCGGGTAATGAGCTCACGTTTGGCCCCTCCTTGAAGATCGAACCGGGGGTGAAACAAGCCATTGGTCATGTAGGGGGGCTGCCCAGATTTCAAGACATTGAGATTGCCAGCTATCAGAGCCGGCAGCCGGTTTGCCCGTTCCCAAGGGACGTCACCTCTTCCATCGGCTTATTGTAATGCCTCTGGTGGGTCTATTGCTTCGGTCGGACCCGAAATATGCCCGCATAGTTTTTCCATTACCCCTATCATGGCGGAAGAAATCGCTCGGAAGAGAGGAAATTATGACAAGCGTTTGAAAACAAGCGAGAGATTAAGGGGCGATCTTCATCTGGACTTCTCAAGCCAGCGACAGATGGGACTTGGCGCAGTAAGATCGTTTGACGTCATTCTTGTGTTACGCTAAAATCTACGGAATTTTGAGCTGAACGTTTTGATGCTGCACAGTAGCGAAGTAAAGTCCCTTTTTTATTTCTGTAGCCAAGTGTACTTATAATGCCACCACCAAGACCATCATAGTCACCAGCACTAATACCATGCCTGAACTACCATCACTGTTATTTGAGAGCTTGCACATTAACGATGGGATCTCATATCATCGTAGGAATTATTTCAGTGCGTCAATGGTGACTGCATTCGCTGTAGACTGAATACGCAAAGTTAATGTAATTCTTACGATGGTAGGAGATCCCATCGTTAATGTTCAAATTCTCAATGTTCAACCACATTAACAGCACCATCAGCAACAACAACAACAACAATAAGAACAAGAACAATGACAATAGCGTAAACGACAAAAACTACAATAGTAATAACCACCACCACCACCACCACTACCATCATCCCCACCACCACCACCATCACCACCACTACAACAACAAAATGAACGAAAGCAACTTCAAAATAACAATGTCCATATTGGCCTCAAGTGAACATAAAACTTTAAGGAAGAAATGCAGAACATGGACCACACACGGAGGTTGGTTTGGAGCTTAGGGTATATGCCCGGTATCGGTAGAGGACGGGCGGATAGAAGAATTTTTTGCACTTTTTGAATCCTCTTGTTTCCGAACTCATTTTTTCTTTGCTTTTGTTGGCCCCAAGGGACTTTATGTCAACATTGATTTAATATGGTGTACAAAAAGTACGTAAAATTGTCTAAACAAACGATTACCGTCGGCTGAAATTCAAATTCTGTGACAGTACCTTAGGTGAGTAAAGCTTCCAAGAATTCTGATCGATTTCGAATCTCTTGCTCTTAGTATTCAAAATACTCCTTAGCTCATTATCCTTTCAGTGGTGTTAACTTCGGGAAAGAAAAAAGTTTTGTCTTCTGCGTTCAGACTGCATGGCATTTCAAATTATCGGGCTTCTGCCTTAGTTGGCTCCGTGAGCACGAATCAAAGAATGATTCCAAAATGTTTATTGAAATTATTCCTTATCTTGCTGTGAGATAATAATAATTATGTAGATCCAGTACTCAGATAGTTGGTTGTCCATTTCCTGTGCTAAGTCAAACCTGGACCCCAGTAGGCCTTCCTCAGATGCGGTGGGTTTTTTTTTTTTTGGCTCTCTTGCATGAGCATTTTGGCTCCGGCTTGAAAAAAATCTGGCAACCCTGGAGTGTATTTCCGTTCTTCCCTTCCGCGGTTGTACATTGCTGCAATTACTGAGTGGATTCAACGACTGAAAGAGACAATTTTTAACGTGTTATGATTTCTCGCCACTACATTCATACCTCTTTAACATCTCTTGTGCCACATAAAGCAAGCATTAGTTATCAAAACATATTTCAAAGCAGCGAATTACGCAGGAAATGGGAGTATACAAACAGCGTGAAAGGACCCTTGTTGTGATTCTTAAGTTCTCTATCGTCGGTTGGATATTTGAGGAACTTACCACAATGCAATCTCAGAAACGTTTTTTGTGGTATTTTTTTCTCCAGCGTGTCTAGATAGTTTTATTAAAAGCAGACATTGTCGAAAGTTTAGAGAGGTTAGTTGACGAGGTAGGTGGGTGGGAAGAGGAAGTGTTTGCTTTATTGTGTGTTTGTGTGTGTGTGTGTGTGTGTGTGTGTGTGTGGGTGTGTGTGCCTGTGCGTGTGTGCCTGTGTGTGTGCTTGCCTGTGTGTGTGTGCCTGTGTGTGTGTGTGTGTGTGTGTGTGTGTGTGTGTGTGTGTGTGT
>JAWQUT010000002.1:4789851-4808433 GCA_033807755.1 Ellobium chinense | reverse complement strand
CAAGACAAGGCACACCAAGGATATGAAATATGATTTGTGAATTATCAAAGATCATACGTGTTTTGTATAATTCGATATCATGCATTATGATGACAACTAACAACACCCAAGGCTGTCTGTCTGTCTGTCTGTCTGTCTGTCTGTCTGTCTGTCTGTCTGTCTGTCTGTCTGTCGGCCATCCACCCATCTAACCGCAAGTTTGTCCGCTTGTCTGTTCGTTCTTCCGCGTCACCTATTTGACTGTCCATCTGTTCCATAGACCTTACCCACCTGTCCTTGCACTAGTCTGCACATCTTTTACTTAATTTCACAAATAAATTTACATAATTCCTGAAGTTTTTGTCTTTACTCTTCAAGTTAACGAAAACGACGACGACGAAGAGGAAGAAGAAGGTGGGGATAATCTCATCGATGACGGCGAAGAAGGAAGCAAGGCTCTGATGAAGCAGAGACGAGCGAGAACTGCCTTCACGTACGAACAGCTTGTGGCCCTGGAGAACAAGTTCAAAACCACCAGATATCTCTCTGTATGTGAAAGACTCAATCTAGCGTTAAGCCTCAGCCTTACAGAAACGCAGGTAGGATTATTACTTTTCTTTTGGCGGTATACAGAATATCTTCATGACTTTCATTTCGTCTCCGGATGCAATGCCCACTACAATCCTATCTAACCGAAATTCGAGTTTTGACGCCTTTTGGACTCCCTGTATTTAGAATATTATATCTCGAAGACTTTCATTTCGTCCCTTGAATGCAATGCCCCAGTAAATTCCATCTTCACCGAAATTTGTAGCTTGACGCTTTTTGGACTGGCCATAACGTCGGGTATACCAGGGTCGTCCCAAAAGTCATACAAATACTTCCATATTTCACAAACGGCTAAACATAGGCAATAGGCTTACCCAGCTTTTAGGAATCTTAATAGTTTGATATTCTTTTTAAGTTTTGCTGTCTAACAAAGTTACAGCCTTCTAAGCCGATCGTGGGAAGCATTATGTTACTCTACACGGAGTCTATCACATAGCTCTTATTGTGAACAGCTTTTGAAAGGGTTTGGTTCTGTCAGAAAGGATATATCCAGAATCAGTGTTTTGAAGATACGTTTTAAACTTATTAACTATCTGAAAAGAGAATATTATAGCGTTACTGTTCAGGTATTTCTATATAAAAAGTTATTCACATGTATAATATGCACCTTGTGGATGGGTTGTGAGACAGATGTTTTGGCCTATGTTGTAGTTGATGTTAGTTCGTTGAGCACAGTTTAATTTTTAAAAAATCTGCGTACGTTAAAATAGTTGTGTTGTAGCACACTAGACTTTCTGTAGAAGGTGAATATAGCAATGACAGCGAAAAATACAACAGCAACAACCACAAATTCGTGCTCACCTCTGCCAACGAAGACATCGGTAAAACCACTCCAAACAATAACGAAGGCAGTACCGTCAAAACGAAATGTAACATCTTATGACAAAAAAAAATAAAAAGGTGATGTTGATTTTCCCACCGACATCACTTTTGTTGTATATTCCTGATATATAAATTTTTATCTTCATCTCACATTAATTTTATGAAATTGTCAATGCCCTTGACATAGGAAGAGATAGTAGACAAAAAATGTGTTGAAATAAAAGAACTATATTAAAATTTCAGTTTTCTGAAAAATAGTTTTGGCAGAGTTAAGCTCTTTTGTCAGAAGGTTTCAGAAATTAACATAGTTACTCCATGTAATTGTCTACTCTCTAGGTAAAAATCTGGTTTCAAAACCGACGTACAAAGTGGAAGAAGCAGAACCCAGGCCTGGATGTCAACAGTCCAACCTTGCCCCGACCACCAAGTCTGACACCAGCTAGCCAAGGGATGTTGTTTCCGGGAACTGCTGAGGTCTTCCAAGAGAGCATGGCTCGCTTTGGTTCTCTCGGCACTGGTTTCTTCCTCAATCCACCGAGCATGATTGGGAGCCACCCAGGACATCACTGGATACAGTAATGTAGCATTAATATAAAATATCTGCGCTGCATTTATTTGGTCCCTGCAGTTTGCGAAAAGGCAAGCCACACTGCTTTCTTAGCAAAGCAAGTATCAGTCTCTAGGCAAGCCAACATGGTTGCGACTAATGTGGAAGAGACAGAAAACAATGCACTGACTTGCGAGTATATTTGCTATACCTGTGTTTTTGCCTCATTTATTAGCATAAATACCGCAGTTAATTCTTGCCACATCTCCCTCTACAGACAAGGTCGTTGTTATAAGTCCCACTAATAAGTGTGAAACCATGGATAGTTGCCGCCATGTTGTCTAGTGTTGTCTTCCAGGGATCCAAAAGACGTCATATTTCTTACAAATCTCTACCTCAGTGTGACTGGCACCCACCAACCAAAAACGTACCACTGATACTTCTTTGCTAAGGAAGGGATATGGCTTGTCCTTTCGTCAAATTGCAGCCCCGACTAGGTCCATAAGACACGAACACGTCATGCCGTCACTCTCATAACGTACAGTATCATATTACAGGTGTCGGGTGGCCAGAATTATGTATGTATAAATATCACTCTCAGATATGCTACTTAAGCCATAAATTTACAGCAGATGGTCCATTTTCTTTTTTGGTCACCAGCACTGTACCTGCGTCTTTAAATTTGTAGAAAATGGATATTTCTCACATCCAAATGACCTGCTCCAATTTTTAAAATTGGCGTCCTTGTGCATGCCGTCACTATGATTGTGATGTCTGCAGCCAAGTTGGCGTACTGAGGCCAGTTTCCTCAAATTCGGTGGATATTTGAAAAGGGGCTAGAGTCAACGAAAATCGTGTTGCGTTTCGGTTTGTTTTTTTCTCCTAAGTAGCTGAGCTGTTATATTTACATATATAGTGACGCATTGAGCACAATAATTACTTAACGAGGAATAGTGCATGTAGAGGTGATTTGATCGTATGTTTAACACAAATACCCCTGCAAATTTGTGAAGGCATTGACTAGAACTGATGAAAAAAGTATTTTCATTTTATTGCGCTGTTGTTTTATTTTGGAATAGTCACATTAAATTTGTTCATTGTTACTTTTGTTGACACTCATGTGTCTTGTAGACTGAATCTGAGCTCTTACGGTGTGATAAAAGTTACAGGTTTAGTTGCATCTCAATTTTGTTTTGCCTCATTTTTGGAAGAAAACAAAGAGGGAAGGGGCCGAGGAAAGGGGAGGGGAAGAAGAGCACATTTTAGAAGTCCATTTAGAATTTGAGAGTGTCTTCTGCCTCCTATTAATGTGTTTCACTTCCCATTTCATCAATGTGTTAGAATATTCTGTTGTTGAACTTGTGTGTAGTTATGTGATTGAGTGCGCGTGTCTTTGATGTTATATATATAGAGAGAGAATGTAGAAGGAAAAGTAGAGGTGAACTTATCTTTGACAAAGAGAGAGAGAGAGTGAATGAGACAGAGAGAGAGAGAGAGAGAGAGAGAGAGAGAGAATGAGAGAGAGAGAGAGGAGAGAGAGAGAAACAGACAGATAGAGACACAGAGAAAGATGGCACAGAGAGAGAGAGAGAGAGAGAGAGAGAGAGAGAGAGAGAGAGAGAGAGAAAGAGAGAGAGAGAGAGGGGAGAGAGAGAGTAAGAGGAGAAGGATGAATGCCATTATGCCGTTTGAGCTTTCCAAAACTTTTTAAAGGTACCAAAGTATTTTTCAGTGTCTCACTTCCATTTGAAAATGTATTACATAATGATGTACATACGAATGTGTCATAAAACTTAATCAAATAAACACATACTTTACATTACCGAGCTTTGTACTATTACTTATGTCATGATATAAATACATGTTTGTATTTGTTTGTGCGTATATATTTGCTCGAGATTCGTGCTTGTTCAGTGTGCAACGTCATTCCGTCCCGAAAAAGGCCACGATAAGGTTGAAAATTTGGAAACAAAGATCTAAAACATGTTTGGTGAAGCTTTCTCTTTTATGATATAAATACTTATAGATATTCTGTGCACATGAATGTGATTTAGTACCGTGATCTGTTGTTTATTTTATGAGATGCCGGTTTACACGACGAGCTGACATAAACGAGAGACATGGGCAACGCCAGACATACACCCAATTTTTTCAGTATTTTCCGGACAGTCTTGTCGGTCTGTCTCTCTGTCCATCTGTCACCTCCTTCTCTCTCCTTCTCTAAAGCATACACCTATCCATGCATATATACTCTTATCCAAACCAGTGTTATATGTAAGCATTATTTCCCACAGTCCTGTCAGTCTATCTGTCTCTCACTCTCACACCCAAAAACATACACCTGCACACGCACATATATCCAGTTTTTGTTATGTTTTTTTAATTTCAAGAGATTCGTCATGATAGTAATAAAAATGATAATAATAAAAACAAAACTCAGGTATATCGACATAATGTTATTTTTTTTTCCACACGCAGTCAGAGAAGTGTGAAATAAAATGAGATTTGAAACTGACACTCATCAGGGAGAACAAAAATATCATTAACGATAAGCCTAGATGACATATAACTTTGTTTCTAAAAGCATGCTGTGCTGCAGTCTTTCCTTTTCCTTCCCCAAATTTTGCCAAAGGATGAAAGAATAGTCTTAAGTACTTCGAGGCCAGCAAGAACATCATATTATCTTAGCCATCATAAATATCTCAATGTCCAGAAACATTTTTGACACATAGTAATTGGTGTTCTATTTTTCTCAGCTCATTTTGCGGTTTCACCCTCTCCCCCAGTCTGCGTGACATGCCCTGANCCAAAAAAATTATGGAATGGTCTTAAGTAATTTGAGGGCAGCAAAAACAGCAAAATATATCTTTGCCACCATAAATACCTTGATATCCACAAACACGTTTTACACGTATCAATTGGTTTCAGATTTTTCTCAGCTCATTTTGCGGCTCTACGCCTCCCTCAGCCCCCCCCCACCTCCCCAGGCAGCCCAAAACTCACTGAAATCCGCTGTCTTTACTGTTTTCCACCATACCAACTGTTCCCAAGTACCACCCGCCACCCCGCCATGATGACCTCTCAATCCGCGCATAATTGATGGAACCTGCAGTCATTGTCTCACGCTATTGTCACCAGATTGATTGTAAACGCCACCCCAGGACTCCACAGCTTAAGACGGAACCGGCAGACTTTCTCACGGCTCCTGCCGGCTCTTCTCCGCGCTCTCGGCCCCAATTGTATGTTTCCGATCCGTTAATTACACTTGTCACTTTCACAAAGCTCATTAGCATGGCGTAATGAGGGTGCGCAGAGGTCGTTAGTGACACCCTCAATTATAAATCACAGTTATTAGAAACGGTTTAAAGCCTCCTGCTCCCTTCTTTCAGCTGATGCCGCTTCTGCACCATTTCGGGGCACATCGCTCATCGAGTGAGACAGTAGAAATCTCGTTAGCGGCACTCCTTGTTTGTTCATAGTGTTATTTTGTCCGGTTTTATTGCCGGTCACGACGCCCAGAGTGCTGTAGTGATGTATTAAGTTTGAGACTAAATAAACAAGAAGTCATACATTTTCCATAAATAAGGCGAATGTGGTGGTGGTAGCCTGATGCTGGTGGCAGACAGAATCCTAGATTGCTATAAACACTGCATGACTGCCCCTGTCCACTCAATCACCCACTGGATGGATTCAAAGTGACACACAAATTGTATCAGCCTCTTTGAGACATTTAAAGACTTTTCTCCTGAATCACAGGAAAGTTCTGAGATGGTCAGGACTGGTACGTAGGTCTGGAACCAATACTGTGTCATCCACTGTCGGCCTTGTTGCATGCTGTTTACTAGGTGGGGGGTCCGTCATTTATTATTATTTTTTTTTTATCAATTTCAATTTAGACAAAAAGGGGATTAAAAAAAGTTGGCCTCCTTTCGCAAACCGTAGGCCCGCACAATAATATCCACTTAGGCCATTGGAAAATGCTGCCTGCAACCAGTTTCACCACTTTTGATGTGTAGTTTAAATTATTTTTACACAATCTGTTCACATGATATATTCTATACTCTAATTCTTTTGGATTTTGGATCAGTTAGGCCTCTGTAAGCTTAATGAGGATTTAAATGGCATCTATTTTGTACTACCTGTTGGTGTAGGTGGTTTAAGAAACACATTTTCAGCTTAACTCCTTCGATATGTCATACAAGTCATTTGAGAGCTTGCACATCAACAATGGGATCTCTTACCATCGTAAGAACCATCGCAAGATTTACATTAGTTACTTGGTAACTGAGAGCACCCTTAATAGCACTCATCATGCAGAGTTAATGTATTTCTTGTACAATGATAAGAGATAATAATAATAATAATACATAGCATTTATATAGCGCTCATCCCAGTACATATAGGCTCTGAGCGCTTTACTTAGAGAAGTAAATAAGATTATATAATATTCAGCTCACACACCCAGTCATACTACACTCTGTACACACACACACACACACACACACACACACACACACACACACACACACACACACATATATGTACTGCAATACAGATGTAAAAAAAAAAGATCTTGGTTTCGCAGACTGTCACGGTCAATCAAAATATTGTTTGAACATATATATGACATGTGTTTTGAAACGTTTCTTAAACGTACTTACATTATTTTCGTTACGAATATTTTTAAGCAGTTTATTCCAAAATGGTCCTGAGGACGCAAAAGCTCTTCCTCCAGATTTTTTTTATGTTTGCATTTGGTACATGGACACAACAAGCATTTTCAGATCACACTGTCACTGCCCAAGATCTGTACGTGGGAAAAGTTGTTTAGTACGTAACAGTTCGTGGGAAACCAAACAGGAAAATGTTACTTTCGGGACGTACATGTACGTCTAACGTGGCGAAGGTGTTAATGACGTATATTGATCTTACTGTGGTCTGAGTCGGATAAAATCGCCAAACTACTTCTCACTTGAAAATTTCCAGTTTTTTTCTTATTTGAGATGATTCTGATCCCCTGCCGATTCTGATCTATAATATGTCTAAGTGCTCCTTGTACTACACCTATGTCACTACTAAATGAAACGACCTTGTCTTGTTCATTATGTTTAATGTTGTGTGTACGTATATGTGTTTGTCTTGCTGAGTTACCAAATGAAGCCTAATGGCCTTTGGTTGAAGAGGGGGGCGGGAAAGCTTGTGGTGTGTGTGAGTCTCGTGCTTAGCGCTATGACCGCTAGTCTTCGGTTCGGCTTCGGGAAAGACCCCGGCCACTAAGCCACTTTTTTTTTGAGTGGCGGCGTGGTCGTGTATAGACGTCTACCTGATTCCAAACTGACGGCAAGGCGATGGGTGCCGACGCAGAGGTCGCGGGTTCGATTCCCTCCACATCACTTTCTTTCCTTCTTCCATTTTCTCTCTGCATTTGTCTTCTTGAGCACTTTCCCATTTATCCTACCTTGTGTGAGCATCTGTTTGCGTCTCTCACTCTTACTTCTATATTATGTCTTTCAGGATTCATGGCTGATAAGTTGCTGTTTCTCTGTTGCTCTGTTATTGGGACAGGAACTGTCAGTGCACCCGTGAAGCACTTCCCAGTCATGTTAACACCATTCGTAAAACGGACAAATATGTTCGGTTCATTATAGAGTAAAGGCTACACATTAACAAATACTTAGTGGCAATGCGATAACATCTGTCAGGCCGCGTTCTGGAGATTGAGAGCTTGCGCATTAACGATGGGATCATCTAACCTTCAGTATTATATTAGTGCATCGGTGCTGAATGCACTCTTCGTAGCATTCAGTATGCAAAGTTGATGCAATTCTTAAAATATTAAGAGGTCCAATCGTTAAGGCGCAAGTTCTTAAATATTCAGGTCGTAGCTACATGTATAAAAGACCCTTTTTCATAAAATTTAATGCCCTTGATTTTTGCGTCAACAAGAAGCTGTATTCTCAATCAGGATGTTTTAAAAACTGCATTTAGTTCTTTCCAGTCAAGAAGAATCTCTGAAAGCATCACATCCACACCCATAAAACCAAGCCGAGGCTCTCTTCTCTTTCTACTTTTAATTATAATACATCAGCACTGTTTCTGCATCTGCTGTAATACCGTAGACATTATTTTTTTTCGCGAGAATCTAATTTTTCGCGAAGAATCGGAAATAGCTTTTCGCGGATATCTAAGACCAGCATGACAATTTTCTCATGTTGGTGTGAAGGCGTAATTCTAGAATAATCCCCAGTGACATTACAGGACTGCCTATAATACATGTTTATTTGGCTCTCCTTCTTCCATTGAGATAGAAAAACATACAAACTTGTCGACAATGAATAACAGCATTTGCGTTTCTATTAAGGGTTATTGACTTTTTGCAATTAATTTTATTATAATAACCCCCTTTTAAAATGTTTGAACAAAACCTTTAATTCAAGGGAAGTCATTTTTGCGAGTGAAGCTAGTTTTGGAAAATTCACGAAAATTAGATCCTCAAGAAAAAATCATCTATATAATAAGTCGTCGTGTGGATAACCTTATCCATCCCTTTTCCAGCTAGTGTTGGCTGCGGAAGGCAGTATGGACGGTCCATATTAAAACTGCCATTTTCTTTAATTATACCTCACTAATATGTGTGTGTGCCTCTCTTTCTGTCTGACGTTCTGGCTCCAACCTCCCACGCAAGAACCCCATCCTCTTGGAAGCCACCTTCCTCAAATCCCCGGATGTTATTTCGTCCCATCCACATAATATCATGCTCACACGACTGACAACAAAAATATCTCTTCCATCTCTTCTCTCTCTCTCTCTCTCTCTCTCTCTCTCAGTCTTTCTCCTTCTCGTCCCTTCTTGCCTGTCGCAGCCGGTGCAGAAAGCCAGCCGTGTGACAAATTGTCTGTCCTTAAGCTACAGAGAGGTAATTTTCTTCCATCGCGAGAATCGTTTAAGACGTCGGGGGTCCACTGCACAGACATTGATGGTAATCACTGATAATTCCGAAGGCTTCACATCCTCTCCCTCGCCCCGGAGCTGGCAGGATCAATGGCTTCCAATTTTCTCAATCAGCCGGACGATTTTGGAAAATCATAACAGATAAACTTTATAGCCCGGGCCTTTGACTCATAGACTGGACTCCAGTGACCCTCATTCATTCCCTCTTACTACCTCCTGTCTCTCTCTCGAGTCAGGACCGTGAATTTCCAGCCCGTAAACTCCATCTCCATTCCTGGAACTCGCTTTGAAAAGAAAGTTTCAAGAAAAAAGCCCAAATCTATCTTACGAAATTGAGGTGGGATGTTAAAATATAAGAAGAAATAAACCTAGTCTAGTGTTGGGTAACAATGGACGAGAATTTCGTTCTGAAGCTTCGTCGATGGAGTGGTTGGGTGAGGGGCAGGGCCCGGCAGAGGGGGGGGGAATGGTCACGACCCTGCTGAGGGTCCATTCTTATATTGTGTAGTAATAACTAGTCGCTTGGAAGAGTTCGAAAGATGAGAAAATGAGAGAAAGGAGAAGAGAGAGAGAAGAAGATTGGGAGGGGGAAGGGAGGGGGCAGAATGGCCACTAGAGTGGACGAAGAAGACTATCTCTTCTCCATCACTCATAGAGACCGTTTGTAATGAAAGTTCACCAAGAGGGACCAGCATTCCTATTAGAATGATTATATCAAATAATGTGCAAGGCGGCAGTGAGGCATTGTTGCTAGTGATTGGCTTTGATATGACATGACTGCTCACAACCCTGCCGTGAATGATGAAGAAAATTAGTTTATCAAAAATTTTCTGGATGAAACTTCATGTGCATTTGATAAGCCCTTACTTAATTGAGTCATCAGCAGTGCAGAGGGCCTGAGCGTCAATATTGCCCCAGCAACAAGATAAGCAGGGAAATTATACTGCACACACTGTGCCTCTTGTACATTTAATACTGTATCGTACTGTTTTAATTAGTTTTTGGTTCTTTATTTATTTTTATACTTCATAGGGGCGTGTAAAGTAAGCCGAATTGTCCCTGGCTGCCTTTATCCATGTACAATAACATTTCTGTTCCACGAATGAAGTAAAGAATACTGCCGCAGATATTACATGTATATGATTGTGGCATTTAGTCAAAAACCGACATAAGTAACATTCAAAGTTTAGAATCCTCCTCCGACCAGTATAAAGGAGTAAAGAGCTATTCATAGTCACTTACTCGCATCAAAATAATCAAACCATGAAATTACGCCGTCCCTATTCATCACAATATCCAGCTTCCTTCAAATAAAAGAAAAAAACATGAGTGTCTGGTCAGTCTGGCCGATGGAAATACTGTCGTGCAGCCAGTGACTATGAGGCTGCTAAGGAAGCAGTATACTGATTCAAACTATTGGAATGGATCGAACCCTTGAAGTGTACTTTGGTAGTGACCAAAAAAAAAAATGACTTAGTCATGCATTATTCTGACCCGAGATACAATAAAATTAGTCGTTTGAGGTGGCAGGGGTTACCGCTTCTAATGGAGAAACAAAAATTCTGAGAAAATTAACAAATTTATACTTCATTAGTAATCTATAATGCCCCCCAAAAATTCACATTTATTCCCAAATACCGAACAATTGCTGACAGAATAAACATCCTTTGCATAGCAGAATGATTTTACTCCCGAACAATTGCTGACAGAATAAACATCCTTTGCATAGCAGATTGATTTTACTCCCGATTTCCGAAGCAAACAAACATTTTATAACTGAATTACCTTATTGGTTACAAACGAGCGATTCTGTTTGCTATACATATTATTATGTAATGTTAACTGCTGTCACTGAAGTCCGAATTTTCGTTGAACATTCCTGCTCGTCAGTAATAAAGATAAGCATCTGACCTTAGATCAAGCCACAGCTAGGGTCACTAGGCCCTCGGGAGGAAGAAAAAAGTGACTTGAAAAATATATCACCCTTAGCAGTGAGTCCAACCGATGTGATTTCAATAGTAATGCACGTGTATGACCTACTCACCCTCAGTGTATGATATCTCAGTTTCTAGTCTAGTGACATAAACTTCCATTTGATCGGCTGCACTAGAGGTGGCTGAAGAAACCAACATGGAACTGGAAATCTAGTTCCTATGGTGATCTTCCAAGCTGTCATGTCGCTGTCATGCTGGCTCTACTGCTCTACCTTCAGGGCCTTCATCACTTCAAGGAAGCCGTCCATACACCCAGTCAACCACTGCTACTGACAGACCACCCTGGTCCTCAATGGTATTTCTTTAAACTCGCTTTCATTATCTCGGTTCGGTGGTCTCGTTCAGCTAAGGCCATAAATTACCAGGAATCGCCCTTCCCCCATCTCTAGGCTGCCCCGATGTCCAGACACCCGTCCGATCTCGATGATGCGGATTTAACGACGAGGGGACACAGGAAAACTCGTTAATAACGCCATCCTTGTTTGTAACTTCCGGCCACGTAACAAAAAAACAGGGCCGCAGCAAATGACTATGATTGCTATTATCTCTTAGTTTTCGTTTTGTTTTCAGTGAACTCGATCAAGTTTATTAGTCTAGTCTATGTGTCTAGAGGTACGGCACTATGAGCGATTATTTAAGGGGAAGACAGAAAAATGATGGAGTTCTGTGGATTTTGCGTCACTGACTCTCAATAAGAAAACGGAATCAGTATTACAGTTTAAGTTATCATTTGTTGTTGCCATTTCGTACCAATCAATCAATCAATCAATCAATCAATCAATCAATCAATCAATCCATCCATCCATCCATCCATCCATCCATCCATCCATCAACAGTATGCAACCACTCTTGCCTGCCAATCAGTCAGTTTGTCACAGTCAGTCAGTCTGCAGTCAGTCGGTTAGTCAGTCAGTCAGTCAGTCATTCTGCTTTAAAACTGAAATAAACTAAGGGTATTTACTTGAGTTGCGTCACAGGCTAAAGAACCATCATACAGTAGTGTTTAAAACCTGTCTAACAAAGAAATTCAAAACAAGAAAACGGATCCAGGCACTACTCTCATGTCTGTTTCATCATCCGAGCGCCGTCAGTACTGGTAACTACACGTGCACAAACAAATACTCTTACAGTTGCTTAACAGTCATGTAAAGCCAAGGACATAGTTTTAGTAAATATTTACTTTATACTTTGTACAGATGTAAAGAAATCACTATGGGTTATGCATAGGGCCGAAATACAAATATAGCCATCACAGGTCCTCTCTAAGCGGAGAGATTGCAGCAAGTGCCACTGATCCCCCTGGCCATGGATAGTAGGCACTTTTGACTACGATGACTATAATACTAAAGTGTTAAAAAAAAATGTATAACGGTAGGTGTCGGTCTGAAGTTGTGGTAGGAGAAAAGGATGTGGGGGGAGGGGGGGGGCAACGGTGCTGTAAGGATAATGATATGGATAAGGATAACTTTAATCATCTACAAAATTTGTCGTTGTTAGAATGGAAAAATAGATAAGTACAAACACAAATCATGACACCCGTGCTTATGTGCAACCGAAGAGCAGAAGTCTCAGATCAGGCCGGGAGCATGGGTTCCAGCCTCTGATACTAAAAAAAATATATACAGACACTCTGCTCCCAAGTAAACCCTAGTTCCGACTCTAATTAATAATTATATGGTGCAGCGTCGTCAGAGAGCCTAATGCTCTATTTCTCAAAGACAGAGTCAACACCGTTTGTGTTGTCTTAAGAACAAAGTACCTCGACATCTGCTCCTCAGCGATTGGTTTGTATATAACAAATTTCATCCTGAGCGCCAAGCGCGTCCTTGTTGTCTCACCGCCGTCGCTCCTGAGCGTGAATAATGGCTGCTTCATAATGGCTGGCAAGAACTAGCAATAACACTTCATTATAAAGAGACTTATTATTGTTGAAGGGGAGTTCACTCTATAAAAATAACGTTTGTCGACTCCCGGTGGGGAATCCAGCTGTGGTTTTAAGAATTTAAAGGGTGTTGACTTGTGTTTACTTTAGCCTTTTGTATATAATAAAAAGGTACGATTCACGTTGAATTCTAAAAGCATCTTTTCGGGGTTCCCTTCTCTTAAAAAAAAAATAGATCGTGATTAACTACACCCGTTCAACAAGGCCCAGTGTTAGGCGGTACGGCCAGCACGATGTACATAAGACTTGGATGTTAGCCAAAGTGTTCATATTTCCATCGCCCGCCGGCCGGAGGATCAACGCTCTCACAAAACACGTATGTCAACTTTCAAGCCCCAGCATAAATTAATTGTGGTGAGAAACACAAATCAGTTTTTCTTCATCTACATAAACCGGTCGTGAATTCGGCTTTCCCCCGATTCAAAGGGAAGCGACATCACCTTGAGAAATGCACGTTCATTCGTCCAGGGGCGTTTATGCTTCAACTAATTGGGCAATTTAAAAAGAAAGATAATAATGAGACCCTAGGGGCCACGGAGGCTCAAACTTTCGTCCCGGTGTATGAAAGTAAACAGGCCTCACAAGGCAGCGTTTGCTCAGGCGGACAAAAAGATAAAACCGCCCTCGGTTATCCTCGAGTTTCGGCCATGAGATCAAATTTGCAGAGACATGCAAGACATTGAAATAACAAATTCGTCATGACCGTTCGAATACGGAAAGAGCATTCGACTATCATCGAAGTGGATTTCACAGTTTTTGAACGTGGATATGCATAAAAAGACGCTCTTTTTTTAAGTCCTCAGCTGCAGCTCACTGCCTGAGCCACAACTTTTCCAGATATTTTACAGACTGCTATTTGCAATGTATTACATACAGTGTGTGAAACATTCGTGGGTGGCATCGAAGCGAAGTTATCCATAAAACTGTATTCGGTGGATCTAATTCAGGGGCTAAATGTATAGTAAAAACACAATGTCAGCGATTAAATCATTAGTATCGAACAAATATTGCCTCTTCTTTGCATTTCGGTATTTCCTTTTAAATTTCTTGTGCGGAAATGATACACAATAACATTAGTTCTCTAAATTGTTGTTTAAATATAAACAGGGCGGTCGGCGATAAATTGCAGATTCCAGAATCCATGCACTTTGCAGTAATAATGATTAGATGTAGAAATTAGTCCTCAAATTAAAGAACGGTGCCACTTTCATGTTCCAAAAGTTTAACCACGTTCACGCTGAAAAGACTAGCCTTAATTGTCTTGCATTTTCTAATGAGCACCAGTGGCGGACACAACTCAGTGGCGTTAAAGAGCCAAACAACCAAAGGGCACAACTACAAATAACAACATGTCTGTTGTGAATTTTGGAGCTTGTTTTTCTTCTTTATATATATATGTTAAAAGGTAAAACAGTATATATATATATATAATTAATTATAATTTATNTAATTAATTATAATTAATAATATAAATAATGTTATATTATTTGTATTCGTTAGCGAATGTAGTTAATTTCGAGTAATTTCAATATGAGTTTCTATTCGAAATTTGAAATAACTTATTTGAATCTGCCTTTCTATGAGACAAAGTAGCAGGATTTTTTTCTTTGTGTGCGGCTGGATGTTAAAGAAGCTAGAGTAAATTCTAAACGGGGAAATCGCGTTTGTTACCGCATTTAATTATCACAAAAGCAGAGGCCTCATATATGCCAGGATGTGTCCTCCGCAAGACGCTGGATACATCCGGGCATATATAGTGGACATACACACACAGGTTTTGTACAAAACAAAATTGTGAGAGTTACTATCCACTCTTCCAATGGGATTGCCATGAGTAAAAAACGAAATCACGGGACATACTCGTGCAACCAACAATACAACAGAGAGATAGCAAGGTCGCAGCTGATGAAAACACCGAAATACATCCCATCTGAAAACCTCGGAGGCCACCGAACAGTTGACCTCCACCCACCACCCAAGGCTCCAAAATAATTATCAAAATACACACACACACACACACACACACAAAACGAGCTGAATGCCACAAAAATAACATCAAGTTTAAATGGCCCACACACTGTGGGGGTAGAGCAGCTGCATTACAATTTACTGTCATAACCTGGACTTTTAAAAAAAAATATATAAGACCGTAAATCCACAACAACACAAAGGGAACAATAATGTTTTAAAATAAAACTCCAGCGATGCCCTTTATATCTACTGTCGTTATTACACATGACAGTACAAACTACTGTGAACCTCTGATAACACCAACACTACTTAAAAGTTGCCGCTGTTCAGCACACTGCCATATAACATTCTGAACAGCCATTTTTATTTGTTATAAAGAGAACTCTGGATATTACAAACTCAATGATGACACCCCCTCAAGAGCTTGGCTCAAACGGTGGGTGTATTATCCAAGTTCCACTATACTGCACATTTTAGGAATATTTCGAAAAAAAAAACAACTGACTCGTGTGGTCAAGATATAAGATACAAAGTACAAGAAACTTTCTTTTGTTATAAAAATATACATATAAATATATATTAATACGGTTAATGATTGATATGAAACACCAACATTATGAGGCGGATGTGAAATACAATACTTAAAGTCAAATCTATTTTTAATGAAATAGAAAGTTTTGAAGATGAGATTCTAATGTTGTAATTTCATGTTATTGGTATCAGTAATTGTAATTGGAGAGTAACCTAATCAGAAACAGAAGAGCAGTTCCCCAAAACTCGGTTAATGACCTCTGAAATCAAGAGAATATTTTGGAAATGAAGCGAAATTACGAGGTGATTGCTCCTCATGCATGCATTTTTATTTATTATTAAAAAGACATAAAATTTGAAGGACTGCAGATTTCAAGCTCCATTTTGTTTTGGATAAATGAATCTCTATATACAATTCAAACTCATCGAAAATGTGGCTAGTGAGCTTTGTAAAACCGCTCTTAAATCCGAACAGGTCATTTTCATCCCGTTCAAGATTGAAAAGGCAACGGCACTAATCAGAATAAATATCTATAAATAAACACTCAAGAAGAACTTGTGAGTTTTTTGCCACATGTTAACTAGCCAAATTGCTACTTATATACAACCCTATAAATCCGCGTATATGTATATATACAATACCCCCTTTCTGAGGCCCTGCCAGCCAATGTCACGGTGTAAAAATCTGTAAAAAGACCTGTGATCTACTAGAAAAGGCATTCAATTTGAGACGTTAAAGCACAAACTGAGCCTCACAAAGATTAAAATCAAGTTTGATAGATGTAGGAAAGGCAAGCAGTCAAAACTTGCTTATTAAAGAAAATGGGGATTAGATGAGAAGAGGGGATGACCTTGTTTGACGTAAATTAGAAAAAGAGACATTTTGCGATGACCCCACTTTTTCTTCACATTATAAAAAAAATAAAGGCAGTGGAAATACCTTAATCTCCGTAGGCTAAAATCACATTCCGCATTTCTACAGTTCCTTTTATATATAAGAAAAATAAGAAAAACCTGTTCTATACTTATTTTTTCATAAGAACTCTTCTTAACATCTTCACATCTCGTTCTACACTAGCCTTCTATTCCTTCAGTACGCAGTGTGATGTCGGAAAATATCCGGAGGTATGCGCCAGTGACGGATAATTCTAACATAACATAAAGATATTTAAATAAAAATTTCGGCAATTTTTGTTTGTTTGTATAAAGCTAGTTGCTTGTTGATAAATTAAAAATAGAAAGACTANTATATATATATTCCATTTTATAAATATGACTGACCCTCGCATGACATAATAGATTGTTTGCAGTTTGCTCTGTTTTGTTCAAAATTTGGAATCACAACATTCATGCGGACCAGCGTAAAAGGTCAGATGAACGCCGCACAAGCACTGAGCGGCAAAATGTGAAAGTATGAAGATGCCAATAGAACCTGGCATAAAATTATGCAATTTCAAATAGCTCCTTAAAATCAGAAATCTAGCTATGGGGAGGGGGGAAAGGGGTTGGATTTGAATTTCAAAGGCATAAATAGGTGCAAATACATTTGTAGACTCAGAATAGGTGAGGTTTAGCCACTCAAGTACAGACTTTGTGGTTGTTGCTAGGTAAGTAAGGTTACTCTGTTTACTGAGTGAACAGGCCTAAAATACTAGATGTCCTGCTTCATTGCCTAAGTTCTCAAAATCTAACTGGTTTAGGGGCATGTTTCTTTGTGTCAAAATTTGAAGGAAAAGCTAAACAACATGACGTGGGTCCCCAGGATAAAGTAATGAGACGTGTGAAACTTTATATAGCCAACAGTGAAAAAAACATTGGCATCCTCATGCCTCAAGTGGTATGATTTGCGCTGCACTAGTGTTGTGGGGCAAGACGTGAAAAGAGCCATTAGACATTGTCGACTGTCAGTTACTCGTTTTAAGTATAATGCAAACTTCGCTCTTTTTTCCCCCCGATCTTTTAAGTTCTTTTTAGCTCTTTTATTCTACATTCGAATTGTACCAGTACAACGTGAAAGTAAAATGTATGCCAAAGGAAGTCTTTTAAAGATCAAAAGTTTGCGGTAAAGACTATCATCATAAATGTTATCTGAACTTCATACGTAACGTCTGTTCTTATTTTGACATCCTAGGACGATGATGACAATCATTTTGTTGAACTGTCGATTGCCTTTGTGAGGAGACTAAATTCGAAACTTTACAATTTGTATTTTAAATTTTACTTCACAGTTTTGCTGTCTTTGTTACATAAAATTAAACTTAACAAACAAAAAAAATTTGAAAACCGAGTAACAAAAAATGCATACTTTTCCACATTGTCATCAATTTACGACGACGATGATTGTGGTAGCGACAGCAGCGGCAGCGATGAAGACGATAATGACAATATGACGATGATATTATTTACACATTTTGACACTTTTCATACAGACAGACCACTACTGTTGGTGCTTGGCGCAAGGAATGTGTTTTTGTCACTTTTTGACAGTAGGCTCTTTGTATGTGTAAATTACTCCTGTCAATACAGTCGCAAGATCTTGCAATTCAGCTGACCGAATTCAGTTCCTGTGTGACAGCTCTGCGTTAAGGAAGCGCGAAGCCATATTGATATGTGCCATTCCGAACATCTGGCTGGGTGAAAAGGAGCCCTAACTCAAGAAAATCCCTTGCAAAATTACGGGCTGTATTCAGGCTCAAGTGTATAATGTTTACCTTTCAAATTGTTTTCGCATCGCTTTGGGCGCCGTTTGGCAGCAACAACTGAGTATTTCAGTGGCGAAATTAATGGATTACTATCAAGTAAATTACAGTGGGCGTTATCATTTCCCCGGGACAGGTGAATAAATTGTTAATATCTCCGTAACGTACAGGCCCGCCGGTAAAAATAGAAGGTACAAAAAGTAACGTAATGATTAAAGGTCTGTTACACCAGTCCAGGTTCTTGTCTTCCTGTACATGGTATAATTTAACACAGTCGACTCAACTTCATCGCAAATTCCGCTTGATAGCAAAGTTTCTTTTTTAGAGAAAAAAAATACTTGTACTTTCTATAAATTTTACAATAACTGAATGCGCAGCTCCATTTAGTTGCAGAATAATTGTTCATGCTGGCGAAGAGTTACGATAAAGCGAAATTAAGTATACTTTGATAACACGGAGTCATGTGTGTTTCTTCGCCCAGAACACATAACGCCGATATTCTTATGATAATACTCATGCTGCAGATACTTGGAGAGA
>JAWQUT010000002.1:4779851-4787351 GCA_033807755.1 Ellobium chinense | reverse complement strand
AAACCATTATGTTAATCTCTCCAGGGAACCACTGGAAATAAATAACAGACATAGTATTTTGCCAAATTTTCAGCCTACAAGACCTTTCTCAAGACATGACATTAAACGTGAGTTCTCAGCACACAGCGGATACATCGGATTAGTAGCATACACTGAGTTACACCCACCACCAGTCCTCTCCCAAAAACCCAGTCCGAGCAGATTCTGTGCTCGACTGGGGAAAGGAAAATCAGTCACTCATGCTGGATGAATCAGATCAGAAGTGGAGTTCAAAAGGAGCTATGTAAAACAATGACACACTTGGCTCTCACACGCACAGCATTATTCCTTCCTCGCAGCCCAATCCTGAAGCTCCCATGGACTTCCCCGATAATTGAAATCGCATTAGCAAACTTACTTTGAGTTTCCCGACAATCTTACGCCAGTCGAATGTTTTTCAATCTCCCGGCACTTCCTTTCACCCCCTTGTCTCGCATCAAACTTTCAATCACTTATAATTCTAGGATCGTTTCGAGGACGGGTCGTAAATAGCCCTCGCGTATTGTCGCGACGAGTTTTCGTGTTCTCCAAGCGAAGGACCATGTCTTCCACGGACTCTGGCCATTTTGTACCAAAAATATTTATTTAATTGATCCCATCATCCTTTGCACTTGCTAAGTTGGTTTTTAATTATCGCTGAATCGGTTGTTTAGAGTTCACATGATCCGCAGACAGTGGCGCCATTGATGGAAGGACGAGTGCCGTGTGACTCCGGGCGATGTCTTTTGCCGAATAAGAGCCGCCATTTTGTCATTCGCTGCGGGCTGTCTGCTGACTAAGTCTTCACTCCGGTGCTACAAGCGGTGCTGAATTAATGCGCGCGGGTCAAAGTGCGCTGTCTCGGGCGAGAAAGAAGTGGACTAAAAAAGAGCCTTTTGAGCAATGAAAAATACAACTGAGTGTGTGCGCTAGATCATAAATAGAGGAGGAAATTGAGCAAAACCGTGTAAACCAGTAATGTCCTCGGGTGCTGTTTCCGTCCATTGTTCGTCCTCCTCCCGTAAACAGATCTTTTGACACCAGCGGCAGGGGGTGGTTTCCGGCTGTTTGCAGGGCTTGTTCTCTCATTAAAGCGCGTGGTGATCGCTGCAATGGGGAAAACATGATTTTCCGCGTCAACACGTTTGTGTATTATATTTCTCAATTACCACTTTACGGCTATTCACTGCCTCTCTTCAACACATTATGACTGTCCTTGGGAATTACATGAGGCGGAACCATGTCGAGCAAGGGCTTACATCCACTGGTATAATCAAAATAATATATTTAATTTCGTGGGTATTTAGAAAGTCAGCAGGTGGGGAGTCCGCGGAGAAGTCCTTTCATTCCCCCCGGCAGAGCTTGACAATGATGCATATCACCAAAGACTTTTCTTGAAAAGTCAAAGACAAAATGTTGGTTCAGATAACGAAGACATCTGCCATCACTGTTCAACTGTAGGCATCTGCCTTGAAAAAATATTTAAAATGCTGTTGTATAACAATTTTTAATAAATGCAATGTTAATAAATATTACTTAAATTTCGCTCTGCGGGGAGAAAGCAAAAACTGATATTCGCGCTAAATTGTGATTTCAGAATATTGCCTGAAGCATCTTCAAGTTCATCTCGGTAGCTACTTTGCCCCAGTTTTCGTGACAGGCAGCCTACTGTTCGTTTCCATCCATCCCCTGGTTTTTGGCAACCAATTAGACCTATCTTGATCCATCACTCAGTTTCCCTTTTCCTTCCCGCTGTTTACATTCGTGTTAACCATGTCCATATTGTCGATCTCCAAGACCTACATTTTCTACCATTCGCTCTTGTCTCGCGCAAAAATCTCCATCCATCTTGAATGTCTTCACTCCGTCTTCCGTTTGCTGTATCGACCGCTGGCCCAATCCTCTCCTCTCCGGCCGATCCTTTGCTTGACTTTATCAATTTTTGGGTGAAGTGAGTCGCCCCGGGTAATTCTCTAAATTAAAATCTCCTTCATGGGATATTTGTCAGGCCCCAAATCGGTACAGCATTTGCTTATCGAGATAAAACAGGGTCCTCGTTATTGACTCAGGCCGGCCGCATTTTCCACGCTGCGGGAGAGATGGTTGAGCACCAATTTGGGCGTCCGTGGGTGAGCTTCGCGACCACTTTTCTTCCTTGTAGGAGGCCACGAGGGCGTGTGCAACCATTGATTTCCTATTGGCCTCCCGTCCGCGGCCACTTTCTATCCAAGCACGAGATGCAAACGGAGATCATTACAATGTAAATATTATTTCAATCGCGCTTAATTAGCAACTGTCTGGAGAAATCTCGGCAGTCCGGAGGCAGGAGAAAAGAAAAAGAACTTCCTTCGCTTTTTCGAGAGATAATAAAGATGCGTTTTATTCCACACCGCGGCTCTTTGTATCTTCCGCATCTTCCGGCCCGAAAAGACATGAAACATTGCGGTCTATTATGCTGTGCTCTGCACGCCAGTCATGCACAGCCTGTCACCAGCGCTCACTCTCACCCTTATCTCTGGAGCTCAGCCCTGGAAGAAGAGGTGCTCATCCCTTCTATATGGACGCGCATCTTGTACTCGCGATGAGATTTTGCTAAAGTGTCCGACACAAGAGAAATCGACAGAGAGTCTGAGTGTGCATCGCTCGGTGGGACATAGCTATTAAGCTGTCATTAGTGAAGAGATGGGATTTTTTTCCAAGAAAAAAAATCCCCTAAATTCACTGCTATCCTGCTTTGAGTCTTCTGGGTGTCAGGCAATCAAACCTGTCGGTACCCTGCGACAATCACAGTATGCACAGAAAATATAAGAACGTTCTTATGATATATGTCATGACTTTGCCCTGTGTGGTAACACCAGTTTCCATGGGCTCTGTCAATCCAGGGAAAAAAGTCCGCCTTGATGCAAGGAACAGAAAGCCCAACATCCCAGAGACTTGCTAGCATACAGTCAAGGTGGTTCCAGTCCTAGCATAAGGATGATATTATTATCTTTCATTTGCTTCTTCTTCACATTAGACACAGAGACAACTCAGTTACAAGACTAACAGAGGGCTGAATAAACAGCAAAGCATGAACAAAAGAAAAATGCGTACGACCAAACTCATAAAAAAACTACTGTGCCAGTATGTCAAGATCTACCTGTAAATTTGTTACCCCTTTACGTGAACTAATATCGGGAGGGCTTACAAAAACACATCATTGTAAAACGGTAATCCATTCACACTTTACCAGTAGGTACTCTGGCACAAACTTATACATTTTCAAAGAAAACTAAAATAACTCGAATGACTGAGACACATCAAAACTACGGTTTCTAAACTATTTTACTTCAAACCCAGTAGTGTTTATAATCTGTTTGGCTTCTACAAGGCATGAGCCGTGAAATCGACACGGTACTCCTTAGTGAACTCGAATGACTTCTCGGGCTTTTCCCCGACTACAGAATACATCGCGACCTATCCGAGAAGAGAAACAAATGGCGTTGGGTGCCTCGGGTAAAATGATTTCTAAAAGACGATGAGAAGACCCCTTTAACGGAGATGATTATGCTTGCCTCACAACAAACGCATCGTGTTTATTAAAGCAACAAAATATTTCACAAGAAACCCCTCATCAAAGGCAAATTTATAATGCGATACACTCTCCGCGTCAATATAAGCACGTTTCTTTTACGTATTTCCGGCAATTCCGCTTCCGGTTTCTCGTGGGGTCAAGCCAGGTTAGGCGTGTTTGTGCAAGTGTCTTTTAGCAGGGAGAAAATTTGCTGTTGTCTTTGGGCGTATTGTTACCACGTATTCTATGTTCGCACAATCACAACGCCATTAGAACTTTGTTTTGGGACCGAAATGAGCAGCAGCTGCGAGCGTCGCGACATTAGAAAACGCCGAGAACATCAAACATTCATGAGACCTGCCAGATGATCGGTTTCGCATTGAAAGTTCCGGAGAGAGCTAACGACTGTTTTAACGCGGCAGCGTGTCTTCATTAAGGAAGCATCTGAGAAATAGGAAAACATGGCTTCTCTAACATTAGGATATCCCTGGAGAGGCTCAGGGGAACAATGCATACATTTGGTAGCTTAATGCGCTGCGCTGTAAAGGTTAGAGAGCGCGAGGCACGGCACAAATTCCGTGATATTCATTGTTTCATATCGCGGAGTAATACAAGCAGCATCTTCAGCCAAATGTAGACCACAGAGCTCAACTGATCTGAATCCTTTCTCGGGCTAAGCCGAAACCTATATTATTACTAGAAATTTTGGGAGTGCGAGATTGTTTACTTTCGTAACAAGTTGATAATATGCTTATATCACTTTGGCGTTAAGCTATCCAAATAGGTACTGTGTTTACGGTGATTCATCTAACGCAATGTGGTGTTGATAAAATGCCGAATATTCCGTCGCACTATTTTCTTTGTGTTTTCATCGTTTATTCAATATCCATGGAAATCCACAACAGTGGAGTCAGCAACGTTTCTCCAGGACGCCCTGTTGTTTATACTTCATCCGAAATGTCCTCACAGGATGGTAGAACTTCCTCCCTTTTTTTCTTGTCTACCATCCTCCCCAACCTGTCCCAGTTTAAGTGGTCTGACTTATTCATGACCTATATAAACTATCCATCCACAGTAATGCGCTGGGGTAAACCGAATTCCAAATATCATGAAAATAGTTTTTGTGAAATCGAAACTGTACTACAGGCCTTTCGTAGGCTATCAAAGATGGTACATTTTTCTTGTGAAATCTCAGTGTATTATAGCTCGAGATGATGTTGTTTGGCTCCAAACCGAGTTCTTACCGCCTCCATCCTCGTCCCACCTTTCCGCTACAGGTTTAACCTTGCCGGCGTTGTTTGATGCACAAATGTGCACATCGGAAGATAGGTTTTGGAATTTATTAGGAGAGAAAGAACACAACACGATCCGGTTACTGTTCGCCTTAAATCATCCCCGGCTGACAAACCGACGAATAACCTACGGTGATCTTGAAGACTGGGAACGCGTAAGTAACGAAACAATCCACGTCCCCCTAACATTTACTCTTGCTGTAGCATTTTGTATTCGTTTCTAGGGTGAGTTGAATTTGGTACATTCAGTGTCAGGTTGTGGCTGGATTTGACAGTCTCCCTGCACTGGCATTGCTGCTGCAGAAGAAGGCGGTGTAGGCATGGGCGTGGATCCCCGGAAATGAACAAGATGTCATTGGAAGCGACACTGGAAGCCGTTTCTGGTCACTGTATTGCTAAGATTCTAATGAAACAATTTCATCAAACAGCACTGAAGGTCATGTTTAGTTTTCACTCGTTGAAAAGGACTTTTACAAATCTCTGCCACTGTCATTCCTTGGTTACTTAATGCCATTCTTATTTTGGCTTTTGAGTTTAGACAGCGTGTATTGCCAGCATGTCATTTATCTCCTCATCACATAGATCCTTGCCTCCAGATATAGGCGGGACATATGCAGCAAAGGACTAATATTAGAGATATATTAAATGAGATGACTTTTTTTTTTTGGAAAAAAAAAATCGGTTTATTATGTAGATGTAAAAAGTCGAATTTCATGTTTGTATGAGGATAAGCCTGAAAAAATGTGACACAACAAAAAAATCAAAATAAAAAAGGAAAAAAAAATCATGCATTAAAGAAGAAGAACAATGCCATTTTCGGTACAATTAAAGGAGACGGGGGCAAGAAATCTTTGTCATAATAAGGAATACCTTCAACAATATCACATTCGCCAGCTGTTCGTCTTCGGTGGAATATTTTGTCTCCAACAGAAATAATCTCAGTGCACATCTTCTTCTTCTTCTTCGTTCTTCTTTTTCCTTCTTCTTCTTCTTCGTCCAATCTCCAATGCTTCATTCACAACATCGGGGATATTGTCTCCAGAAAGTTCGCCCTTCCCTGGAGCTCTTGCTTTCAGCCGTAGAGTTTTGTGGTTAGTTGCTCTCCTTCAAGCCACATTGCACTTTTGAGTTGGGCGTACATTGGGCATGTTTATAACATTATTGTGTTCACGAGTTGAAGAGCTATACAACCATGGTTCTCAGCACCCAAAATTAATAGTCTGATCTTGTGATACATTAGGTCAGGTGACAGTAAGGGGACAGAACCATCAGAACAAAAAAAAAACCCAAAAAAACTGCAGGCTGAAATTTTATGGACATTCCAGTGATAATCTTTCAACTGACAACCAAGTTCAACTGGAGCTCCCAGAACACACTGTCGTGCATGCTGGATGTAAGGAAATGGTTAGGGAAGGAATTTAAGGGCCTTTAGCTGCTCGAGGAAACTTAATGATATGGAATGAAATCGAAATTTTATAGCGAAACCATCCTAAGCATTTGAACTATATCTTTACAGTTACACAGACCCAAGTTACATGCATTTTGATGAAATATGTTCAACTGTCGTTTGAATAGCGTTAAACCTCATGTTGTAAAGAAGCTTCTATGGATCATTTTGTCCAAAAAGTCGATAACTGTCTTTTAGATCATTTAAAACCATCTGATATTCAATGAAACGTAATTATCATAATCTATATGTGAAACCATTATTTTTCTTTCCTCAAATTTCTCCTCAGCTTAAAAATGTATATAAGTAAAATGCCTTTTTGAGATTAAAAAATTAAAAAAAACAACGAAAAAAACAAAAACATGCCGATTTATAGGTCTCTCAGAATAAGATGGACAGTGCCAGGATAAATGTTGATGTTGTGCCGCGCTCCATGAGGAGAGAGACCAAGTTCTTCCCATTCTACATTCCTAGATAAAAATCTGTCTCTCCTAGAGTTGGAACTGTTTTCTTTTTTTCTTCGAAAGTCATACCATATGTGAAACAGTGAGACGTTCCACTTTAAAAGTCCAGCCATTGACATGGTCCATTTTCACTCAGTCAGCCATAACTGGGCGTGCTCCTCCCTCTACTGCTTCAAAGCACGTTTAGCTGAGGGTGAGCAATTTGTAAAACCAATCAAGACTAAAGGCTAAATGAACGTGGGTGGCCCCTGAAGAAATGCGCACTGGCAAAGCTATTTAAGGAAGACGATTGTATCTTAAGTAGTTTTGAGATGTTTTGAATAACTCTCGTGCGCAGACAGTTTTCCTTTTTGTTGATTTTGAAATACGTTTCCATTCTATATAGAGCTTTTTTTTTTTTTTTTNCTTGGAGAGGGAGAGAGGGAGGGGTCTGGATTGAAATTTAGTACAAATTTTCCCAATTATTACTTTTTCACTGCTGTGAATGCGGACCAGTACTATGATGATGCCAACTGACACCTGGTAGTTGTTGGCAAGCGGCCTTGTGGAAATCAGATAGAACTGAAACTTTGTTGCTCACTTTAAAGTACATGTACTATTGCACTGTTGAGTGTACCGGTTGCGGTCTTATTGTTATGGTGTTTGCACACGGTGGTTTTTCTTGCACTTGCCACTTCAGTAATTATGTTGTGTGTGTGCATATGTGTGTATGTGTGGGTGTGTGTG